>VRYO01001760.1:1203249-1250766 GCA_009812075.1 Sialia sialis | reverse complement strand
CCCATCACCCGCCAGGGCACGCTGCTGCTATTCCTGGCTCTGCATCTCTGCCTGCCAGGGATTTTGGCAGGTGCCTGGCCGGTTGTTTTGCCCCTGGAGTACACACGAGCACGTGGGCCGTGTGTCTGTGTCAGATCCGGGCAGCTGCTTGTTGCCGGTGTTTTTATTTGAGTGGGGAAGCCGCTGACGAGCAGTCGGTGGAACGAGTCGGGCAGGTCTTGGCCGGGCTGGGAGACAGAGCAGGCTGTTTCTCGTGGGTAAGGCTGGCTGCTGGCGGTCCGGGCTCTCGGGAGGGTTTGGGGATGATCTCGCTGTCACCCCGACCTGCTGGGGGTGGAACAAAGTGTGGAGGATGAGGAAAGGCTTCCCACAGGGCAGCTCTTATCTCTGAGACAGGGACAGGACCTTGGGAGTGGCTGGAGCTGTTCCGGGGGGGTGGTTTAGGGTGGGTTTAGGGAAAGGTTCTTCCCCCAGAGATGCTGGGCACTGCCCAGGCTCCAGGAGGGTTTGGACAGCGCTGCCAAGGATGGACAGGGTGGGATTGTTGGGGTGTCTGGGCAGGGCAAGGGGTGGGACTGGATGATCCATCATCCCTTCCAGCTCGGGATATTCCTCAGGATATTCAGTGATCCTGCTCTGGAAGCTGATCCTGTTCCTGGGGGATAATGGCAGTGCCCTAAGCAAGCTCTGATCTAATTAGTGCTGGTGGCTCAATGGGGTCAGGGCAGCCTCGTGGGGAGCTGGAGCTGTGATTTGTGATGTAGTGGGGACAAACAGCGTGGACTGTCCTGGCTCAAGGCACCATAGGATCAGGGAGGTGACAGGACAGCAGTGGTGACACTGCCTGCTGTCCTGGGGAGGCACAAGAGTGTCATCCATCACTGGGGGGCTCAGAGCAGCTCCCAGTGCTCTGGTTGATCCTGACCAGCCCTATAAAACAGGGCTGGACCTCTATGGGTGCAGCAGAGCCTGTGCTGCTGCCTGCCAAGGGTTTCCTGCTCCCTGTCGGAGCAGATGTGGGCCAGGCTCCTGCCCAGCTCCGGGAAGGAATCAAGGGTCCAGGAATGAAGGGATGCTGAGGCTGCACTGCCCAACCACCCTCTGCCCACACCAATGCAGCCACAGGATTAACTTTAGCTCTGAGCTGTAATTTCCAGGCTAATTTTAACCCTTCCAGCACCCCACGCTTTACCACTGGCTGCTCCTGGACTCTCCAGCACTGCCAGGCCACAGTGTGGGGTGTCCCAAGGGCTTCAACATCAAAGCCTTCCCCTGCTCTTTAATTTTCCACCTGCTCTGGATGAAGCAGCTGCAGAAGGTGAGGAGGGCTGAGAGGTTTGTTTTGCTGCCTCACTCACCTGTGTGTCCCGCAGGTGCCAGTGTCGATCCCTCTCGGTGTATGTGTGGTAACAACATGTCTGTCCCCCTCCTCGCCGACGCTGTCACCGTGTCAGGGGCAGAGCGGGAGACTGCCGCGGTAAGGGCTGCACCCTCCTTCCCTCCTCCCTTCCCTCCCTCCCTGCCCTGCAACCCAGAGAGTTCCAGCACGGGGGAGGCAGGGCCAGCAAGGCTCTGTGGCTGTCCTTGAGCTGTGCTGTTGGCTCCAGTGTGAAAGCTCAGCTTGTGAAAGCAGTGGGAGTTGAGGTTGATTGGGCTGTTTAAGCTTTTAAAGCACATCTCCCAAAGGAACCACCCCCAGTTTTTCCCTGGGGTCTGCGGGCTGCCTTCCCTCTGCTCCCCAGGGCTTGGGGGTTGCTGGAGATGGAGGTGAAAAGCTTGTGGAGATGGATTTGTGAGCCCTTGGTGATACAGGGAAGGAATTCCTCCCTCTGAGGGGGGTGAGCAGCTGTGGCTGCCCCTGGATCCCTGGCAATGTCCCAGGCCAGGTTGGATGGGACTTGGAGCAGCCTGGGACAGTGGGAGGTGTCCCTGCCATGGCAGGGGTGGCACTGGATGAACTTTGAGGTCCCTTCCAGCCCATTTTGGAACTCAGGCTGTGCCTCTGCTTTGGTGCCATTCCCGGTGGGGTGATCTGTCACTCCTTGTCCCGGTGCTGTGCAGAGCAGTTGGGCCCTGCCCGTGGCAGCTCTGTGGCAGGATGACACCACATCCCTGACCCACCCATCCGCTCTGCTCCAGCTCATTGGTGACTAAGTGTCCATTTGCCACCTCCCTGCCCTGCCCAGCACGACTCTCACACCAGCTAATTCCCTTCTTTCTCTGTTTAACAGGTCATTTTCCTACATGGCCTTGGAGACACGGGGTGAGTGTCCCTGGAGCTGTGCCTGGGATTTGCCAGATGCAGATCCCGGCTTTTTGCTGCTCCTTTCCCTGGGAGCATCTCTGGGATTTGTGTGGAGCTTTGGGCCGGGGTCTGCAGCCATTCCTGCAGCAGCCTGGCAGGGAATGGCAGGGAATTGCTGCTGGCAGTTGTCTGCTCTTGAATATTTATGATCCCAGCAGCCTGGCAGCCCCCCACCCCCCGCGGGTGGATTTTGTGCTGCCTTCAGGGATTGCTGATAAGCACTGCAGCTTTTCCAGGCCTTGGCAGGGCTGACAGCTGGGCTGGGCCTGCACGAGGGCATCTCTGAGGTCCAGTGGTGCTAACAAAAAGCTTCTCCTTCTCCAGGAGATTCCCACATCCCTGGCTGGGAGATTCCCTCCTCCCTGCCCGCAGCTTCGGGGCTTTGTGTGCTCCCCTCAGATGGGAGCAGTGCTGGGGGTGGTTCACGGGGGTTTCAGGCTTGTGGGGTGGGTAAAATCAGCTCAGGGGAGGGGATGGGGGGCAGCAAGCCTTGGACTCATGTCCCCTCCTGTCCCTCCCCAGGCACAGCTGGGCCGATGCTCTCTCCTCCATCCGCCTCCCCTACGTGAAGTACATCTGTCCTCACGCGTGAGTGCTTTCCTGGGGGGAATTTTTGGGGGTCCTGAGGCTGCCAAGGCTCCTGGGGGAGGAGGGAGGGTGGTGGCCTGAGCCCAGCAGGGCTGCCCAGCCAGGCTGGCTCTGCTGCTGTGCTCAGAGGTGAGCAGCACCTGAGGCTCTTTTCTCCCCGCTCCTGTCTTGTTTGTCCCTGCAGGGATACACAAAGGCACTGGAGCTGCCTGTGCCTGCCCTGGTCAGGCAGGAGGGGGAGAGCTGTCAGTCTTGCTGCTCCCCTCAGACTTGAGCTAAACCACCCAAAATGTTCCTCCACAGGCCCAGGATCCCCGTGACCCTCAACATGAAGATGGTTATGCCCTCCTGGTCAGTGCTTTGGGGACTGAGAGGGGTGGGGAGACAAAATCCAGTGCCCTGTGGGGGCCAGGGAAGGGCAGAGCACATCCAGCTCCTGCCTCCCCACTCTTGGGGTGCTGGGAGAGGTTTGGGCTGAGCCTGCTGCTTCCTCCAGGTTTGACCTGATGGGATTGACTCCAGATGCACCCGAGGATGAAGCTGGGATCAAGAAAGCTGCAGAAAACAGTAAGGAGCTCTGGAGAGGGGGAAGTGGGAGTTTCTCCCTCACTGTGACTGGAGCAGGTGTCTTTCTTCCACCTCTCCTTTATTTCTGCTTTCCTGTGATCCCAACAAACATCTCTGGCACCTGATGTGCACCCTGAGATGCTGGGTGATGCTTCTCAGCCCCCTCCCCTTGCACTGACCCACTTCTCCCATTTCCTTCAGTTAAAGCAATCATCGAGCACGAGATGAAGAATGGGATCCCCCCCAACCGCATCATCCTGGGGGGCTTCTCACAGGTGAGCACTGGGACCCCAATTCCTGCTGAACTCAGCCTGTGAGGGGCTGGGCAGAGTTAAAGGAGTGAAGTTGGGATTCATTAAAAGGTCTTTAAAGGATACAGCTTGGGCAGTACAAGATGGATCCCAGTCAGGAGTTTTCACGCTTTTCTAAGTTTTGGTCCATTTCCATATTGGGGTTAATTGTCCAATTACAGCTCCAGGTTATGAAGTCCCATCCTCCTGGTTTGCTCTTTTCAGTTCCCCATTGTTTATGCTTTTTGAGCCTGAGGCTGTACTGGTTGTCCAGCTGGAAAAGGATTTTGTCTGACTAAACTGTGAAGAGAACTAACTTAATGTGTCGTTCAGTTACCCACCAAGGCAGTACAGAATCTGAAAAACACGAAAGCTAAACATTAATGTATCGGGTGGGTGGGTGGGTGTCCTTGCATGGCTCTGACTCCTCGATTTCCCCTGCAGGGCGGTGCCTTGTCGCTGTACACAGCTCTGACCTGCCAGCACCAGCTGGCCGGGATCGTGGCTCTCAGCTGCTGGCTCCCCCTGCACAAAGCCTTCCCTCAGGTACCACCCACAGGGACCCTCACTGTCCCTCAGAGCTGCGTGCTGGGCACACAAAGCCCCTGTCCCCATTGGTGTCCCCTCCCCTGAGTGTCCCCTCCCGGTGGCAGGCGGCGAACAACGGCGTGAACAAGGACATTGCCATCCTGCAGTGCCACGGGGAGATGGATCCCATGATCCCCGTGCGTTTCGGGGCCCTCACTGCAGAGAAGCTCAAGTCTGTCGTCACCCCCACCAAGGTGCAGTTCAAAACCTACCCTGGAGTGATGCACAGTTCCTGTCCTCAGGTCAGTGCTGGGGGTGGAGGGAGGGGATGGCACCCCTGGGTGGGGATGGGACACATGGGAACAGCCTGGAGCTCTCAGGGGAGGCTTGGGATGGATTTCAGCTCTTCCCACAGAGAGTGCTGGGCACTGCCCGGGCTCCCAGGGAATGGGCACAGCCCTGATGCTGCCAGAGCTCCAGGAGGGTTTGGGCACCACTCCAGGGATGCCAGGGTGGGGTTAGATGATCCTTTGGGATCTTTGGGAGCAACCACAGCACTGTAAGTCAGGGAACACACGAGGTGTATCTGTTCCCGACTTGCCCCGGGAGGCTGCAGAGCCCTTGTGTCCCTTCCCGGCCCTGGGAGCCCTGGAGTGACACCTGTGCCCTCCCCGCAGGAGATGATGGCCGTGAAGGAATTCATCGAGAAACTGCTGCCCCGGATCTGAGCGGAGCCCCTCGGGACTGTCGCAGGGGAGGGTGCCGATGTCACCGATGTCACCCGCTGCGAACGGAAGCCATGGCCCCCCCATCCCGCCACACCCAGCCGTGCTGTCCTCGCTCCGCGTCCCCTCCGGCCGGGCTCTCCCGCTGCTCCCGGAGCCCACGGGGAGCTGCCTAAGGCGAGTCTGGCAGTGGCCTTTTCTCTCCTGCTCTGGCTCCCGGCGGCTCCCGAGGGAGGGTCACCGGGGCTGGCACGGCGCGGCTCGGCTTTTCCTGTTGGCTTTGGGGTTTTTGTACCAGTATTAGGGGCGGGACGTGCCCGGCTGCGGTGGGAGGAGCGGGGCGAGGCTGGGGCACCGCTGGGGCTCGGAGCTCTGTCCTCGGCCTCCACTCGGGGCGATTCACGGGTTTTCAGTGGGAGCTCAGGAACCCGGGACTCCCCCGCGGACGCCTCCAGGTCCCGGGGCGGGCTCTGTCCTGGCTGGCACCGCCTGAGGCTGCCCGGGGCCGGCACGGAGGCTCCGTGCAGCTCCCGCACCTCCCGCACGGCCCCGCCTGTCACACACGCACACTCCCCTCAGCTCGGCCATGGGCCTGGGCAGCTCTGCCTTCCCGAGATAATCACTCCTTCCTCCTGCTCCTCCTCCTCCTCTTGTTGCTTTACAATCTCCATCTCTGCCCCACGGGGGTCCCAGAGGAATCTCCCCCTCCCCAGCCCAGCTCTGCACCCTGGAGCCCCCCAAGCTTGGTTTACACTCACGGAGCCACCGGCCCCGTCTTTAATTAATGTCTTCTCTTGCTGCTACTTGTCCTTCCCTTTGGACTGGGGCTGGCTCGGGGAGAGGAGGCGAGCTGGGGTCCCTGGACCCCGGGTTTGGCTCCTGGTGCAGCTGGAAGGAAGGAAGGAGCAGCTCTGCTCCCAGCCATCATCTCACCAGCATCTGAGCCCCGGGTGCTGCTGTGCCCCCTGCTCTGCTCCTGTCCCCCCATGTACAATCACCAGTGTCCCTCACCTGCGGCTTGTCCCCTCCCGAGTGCTGGCATCGTGCTGGGGCCCTGAATGTCTCCTCTGGGGGGGCTCCTGGCTGACCCTCCCCTGCCACAGGGCCCAGGGCAGTGGCTGTGGAGCAGCTCTGCCCTCACCCCTCTTCCCCTGGGCTGGGCCCCCACCCGGGGCTGACCATGGCTTTTAAAACCCCCTCACATTACCCTGGCCCCAGGGCTGGCCCTGCTTCCCTGCCCCAGCCCAGGGAGCCTCTGCCCTCCAGGGCTCAGCCCCAGCAGTTCTGCTCCAGCCCTGCCCTTCCTGCCCGGGCTGCACAAAGCAATAACTGCCCTCTGGAGAGCGGAGTGCGGGCTCTTGGCTTGGGCTTTCAGTTTTTGCCCCTTTTAGGAAGTGTGAAAGCAGCAGAGCTGCTGCTGGCAGTGGTGGGGAGCCCTGCCCTGGGCTCTGCCCTGCTGCCTCTCCCGTGCTGTGTTCTGATGCTGCTGTGCCCCTGCTCCCCACACTCGGCTGGGGACATGAGAGGGTGGCAGAGGTGGCACTGCAGCTGCCTGGGGTCACCAGGGGCTGGCTGGGGTGACACTGCAGCTCCCTGGGGGTACCAAGGGCTGGTGATGGACAGACTGACCTGTTTGACTGTGAACTGGAAGCGTGTGTGCTGGGGGGCTGGGACCATCCCTCTGCAGAGCATTCCTGCTCATCCCTGCCCGAGCAGTGCCGGGAGCCCGGCGGGGAGAGCGGCTTCTCTCCATTCCTCAATACAGCTTTGGGTTTGGTTTTTGTTTCTTTTGGGTTTTTTGGGGGTTGTTTTGTTTTGTTTTTTCTTCTCTTGTCTTCCTTGTACATGTTTGGGGTTTTTTTTTGTGTGTGTGTGCGTGCGTTCCACAGAGAATCAAGGTGAAATAAATCCTCAACCTATCCTGGAGCTGAGCTGGCGTCATCCCTGGCCGGGCAGGACGAGAGATTTGGGGAGGCAATGGGATTGGCATGAGGCCCCAGGGTATCATTTCTAGGGGCAGCAGCTCTGGCTGAGGGGAAGCAGAACAAAGCTGCCACTTAGAAAGTAGGAAAGTTTATTTTAAAAACAAATCAAAAGCTCAATTCATAATTTAGGAGCATAAGTTATTCATCCAGCCGCCAGCACACGGAGCTGACTGCGTCATCCCTGCCTGCTGGAGCTGCCAGGAATAAATAGGAGCACTGAGGGACAGGGGGGCAGAGCCAGCTCCTGGGCAGCCTTTGGCAAACAGGGTTTGGGGAGTGGCGGCCACAGGAGGCACTGAGGGGGCTGGGGGCAGCCAGGCCAGGCTGGCATAGCTCTGGGCAGGAGCTCCTCTGGCTCAGCAGGAGAGGTGGGAGATGAGATTTGGTCCCCAAAACCATGCTGGGGGCAGGGAAAGGGGGTGGAGGAAGCTCTGGGCTGGGGAGATGAGCCGTGGTGGCTTTGGAATGTGACTGGTCCCTGTGGGAGGCTCCTGGCAGGGGTGCCTTGGGCTCCTCTGAGCCAGGTGGGGCAGGAGGGAACAGGGGCTCTTCTGCTGTGCTCAGCGGGACTCAGCAGTGCCAGTGCTGGATGCCCAGGCACAGGGAGGAGCAGCTGCTCCCATGCTGGGCTGGCTGCAGCCCCTGGGCAGTGCCTGGGGTGCCCAGCCAGCCCTGGCTCTGGTCGCTGTTGTGGTTCTGCTCTGTGAGATGCAAAGACCTGGGGGTGAGGATGAGGAGTGGGGAGGCTGAGGGTGCTCCAAGCCTTCCTGCCCATGCCAGGGGCAGCAGGGGGAGCTGGAACTGCTCTCCCAGGATGGTGCCAGCCCTCGGGGAAGGAGGCAGGGCTGGCTCAGAGCACCTCAGAACCGGCCACAGCTCAGTTCTTGCTGAAGCCCGTGGGGTTCTGCAGCTGCCACCGCCACAAGTCCTCACCTGGAACAGGGAGAAGGGAGGTGAGGGAGGACAGGGGGCTGGCAGTGCCCGCTGTGCCAGGGAGGGGATGCCCTTACACATCTTGTCCAGGCCAAAGGCAGCTTTCCAGCCCAGCTCCCGCTCGGCCAGCGCGGGGTCAGCGTAGCAGGAGGCCACGTCTCCCTCCCGCCGTGCCGTGATCTGGTACTTGATCTGCAGGGAGAGCAGCACCGTGGGCTCAGGGGGTCCCAGAGGGGTGAGGAAACGGTGCCAGGGCTGCTCTGGAGGATCTGGGGTCTGTGGGAACAGCTGCCTGTGACCCTGCAGCTCTGCCCTTACCTCCCTGCCCGAGGCTTTCTCCATGGCCCGCACCATCTGCAGCACGGAGTAGCCGGTGCCTGTGCCCAGGTTGTAGATCTGGGAGGAGGATAAAGGACAGGGATGAAGGGAATAAAGGACAGGGATGAAGGGGAGAAGGGCCAGGACCCCCTTCAGCCCCCACACCCCCCAGGGCAGCACCCCGAGGTTGGTACCTTGCAGCCACAGCTCTCCTTGAGCTTCTTCAGAGCAGCAATGTGACCCTTGGCCAGATCCACCACGTGGATGTAATCCCTGACTCCTGTGGGGACACACAGGGTGAGGGCAGGGCCGGGAGTTTGGGAATCCCAAATTCCACCCATCCCTCAACGCACCCGTTCCATCGTCTGTCTTGTAGTCATTCCCAAAAACGCTCAGGAATTCCCGGCGTCCCACTGCCACCTGCACACAGGGACAGCTCCATCACCCCGTGTTCCCTCCCTGGGCACCCCCAGGGGCTGTGGGGACAGTACCTGAGCCACGTAGGGCATGAGGTTGTTGGGGATGCCCTGAGGGTCCTCTCCGATCATCCCCGACTCGTGGGCGCCGATGGGGTTGAAGTAGCGCAGCAGGACGGCGTTCCAGTCCTGGGGACACACGGATGGGGCTGCCCTGTCACCCCCGTGGGGACACACCTGGGCTGCAGCCCCGGGGGCGGCTCCTCACCCTCTCTGCCTTGCAGAGATCCCGGATCATCTCCTCGATGAAGAACTTGGATTTGCCGTAGGGGTTGGTGCAGCCCCCGACCGGGTGCTGCTCGTCCAGGGGGAGGTACTTGGGGTCCCCGTAGACGGTGGCAGAGCTGCTGAACACGATGTTCCTCACGCCGTGGCACTGCATGGTCTGGGAGAGAGCAATGGCCAGCACTGATCCAGCTCTGAGCCCTGTGTGAGCCCTCCAGGGAACAGCACAGGGTCACTGCTGCCTCCTCTCACCTCCAGCAGCCGGATGGTCCCAGTCAGGTTCACTCTGTAATATTCCAGAGGCTTCTGCACTGACTCCCCCACGGCCTTCAGCCCCGCAAAGTGCATCACGGCTGAGAAACGGTGCTGCAGGGGGGAACGGGCTGGGCATCAGTGCCACGGCAGCAGCAGCCAGCCCGGGGGGCTCCGTGGCCCGCAGGAATACAGCTCTGTGTTTGCTCCCAGCCCAGCAGCCAGGCAGGGCACCGCAGCTCCTGCTCTCACCTTCCCGAAGAGCTCCTGCAGCGCGGCCCCGTCCGTGATGTCGAGCTCCTGGAAGAGCAGGGGCCGCTGCGCGATCTCCTGCACCCGCCGCAGGCTCTCGGGGAGCCCCTCGGAGCCTGCGGGATGGAGGGGAGTGAGGGATTGCGGCACCCGGGCACAGCCCGGCCCGGGACGGGGCTCCCCGCACCTCGGATGGCGTTGTGGAAGTTGTCGATGACCACGGGCTCGTATCCCGCCTGCAGCAGCTCCAGCACGCAGTGGCTGCCGATGTAGCCGGCGCCGCCCGTCACCAGGATCTTCTCTGCCATGGTTCCCTGCGGGGGGAAAAGCCCCAAACCCTTCAGCCCGGCCTGTGTCACGTCAGCACGGCCGCCAGCTTCGGGGCAGGGCCGGGCACTGCCGGTCACACCTCCCGGACACGGAGCTGCCACATCCCGGACACCAGCCCCGGTTCTTCCTGTTAAACCCACCCGCACCCCTCAGGACAGGAGTTCTCATTTTAATTAACTGGTTCATTAATTGGGGTGGTCTCCGCAGGGGGATCGGCTCTGCCCTTCAGCCATTCCCTGTTTATCCCAGTGCCTCCTCCGGGAAGGACTTTGGGACGCCGCAGCGCAGCGATCCCTGCGGGACCCGGGAGGGGCAGGAGCGGGGGAAGGACCCGAACCGGGAAATTTCTTCCCAACCTGAGCGCCCCAAACCTCCCCGTCCCGGGCTGGGGGACACCGCACCTGGGCCAGGTGGGAGAGGGCGGGGAAGGCAGAATAACGCGGATTTCAGCAGCGGAGCGGGGACAGGACCGGGAGGGACCGGAACTATTCCAGAGACGCGGGGATACCGCGCACCCCGGGGGTTTTAGCTCTCCCTCCCAAAGGAAGCAGGGCAGGGCAGCACATCCGTGCTCCTGCCTGTCTTCCCCCGGTTCCCTCCCCCGGTTTCCCCGGTCTCTCACCCGCCGCTGCCGCCGCTCCCGTTCAGCCCCGCGAGGGGCGCGGCCCCTTTAAGGCCGGGCCTTGGCCCCGCCCCCCGGCGCCACGCGCGCGGCTCCTCCATGGAAACGTGTCAGGGCTACGGAGCGGCTGCGGGGCCAAAACTCCGCGGGGGGACGGCGGCCATTGCTGTGCGCGGGAGGGGCGGGGCTGAGGGGAGAGCCCGGTGCTGCAGCGCCCCCTGGCGGCGGGAGGAGGGCGTTGCCCCAAAACCCGAATTACTGCCCCAAAACCAGAATTATTGCCCCAAACCCCTGAATTATTGCCCCAAACCCCGCATTATTGCCCCAAATTATGACCCCCAAACCCCAAATTATTGCCTGATTCCGCCTCACTTCTGCAGTGTTTAGTAACAGAGGCTTGGTAATTATTACAGTTTATTGAAGTCATGTGGAGAGGAGGCACATAGAGCCTCAAACCCGCCCTGGCCCTGAAAGGACAGAGCTCCTGTGCTCGTCTCCAGTCTCACAAATAAACTGTTCAATAAATTATTTTCAATAGAAGAGCTGGGGCAGTTCCCAAGGAGCTGGGGGTGGAATTCCTCATTCCCCCAACCCATGATGATGCAGAGTTCACACCTAGAAGAGACACCTGGAATCAAACCAGCAGCAAAAGCTGGTTCAGCTGAGTAATTTTTAATAGTTTAGACTATTAAATAACGTGTTTATTACTCCTGGTATGTGGCGGTATCTTACAACAGATACACAGAGCAGTTCCACAGCCCTGCAGGCTGAGCACGAGGGGAGGCTTTGGGCTCAGCTTTGGGGTTTGTGGAGGGCAGAGAGGGGAGGAAGGCAAAGCCTGACCTGGAGCAGAGCTCTGACTGCAACCCTGCGGGTCCCTGGCTCTGCAGGCAGGAGCTGCTGGCTGCTGCTCAGCTCAGAGCTCTCCTCAGCCCCTCCCTTCTCTAAGGCACAGGGTGACAGCCTCAAGGTCCAATATAATGCAATAGAATAGAATATTCTTTCATTTCTTCATGATCCTGGTGGATTTTGAGCTTCCTCTCAAACGCTGAGGCAGGAAGATCAGAGAGGAATCCCAGCCAGTGCTGGATCTTCGCTTTCTTCTTGAGCCAAGGAGGAATTCCACTCAGTGTCACAGTCTGCACGAGGCCTGAGACACCTTGGAATTGGTTTTTCTGTTCAGGGCATTGCAGATGAAGGTGCCTGTGTCCATCAGCTTCTGGAGATCCACTCCCTGCATGGAAAGGGACAGGACAAACCTTGAGCTGATCTCCCACCATCCAGGCTGCTCCAAACCTCAAAGTCAGGGATGCAGGGGATGCAGGGGCAGCCAGAGCTGCTCTGGGCCCCCTCCCCACCCTTACAGGGAATATTTCCCCCTAATATCCCATCTCACCTGTCCTCTATCAAGGAGAAGCCATTCCCTGTGTCACTCCAGGCCCCTGTGAATTCTCTCCCCAGGCCCCCTGAGCCCCCCATGGCCAAACCCTGCCCCGTGCTGAGGGCTGAGCAGAGCCCAGGGCAGCTGCCACTCACCGTGTGGATGCCCAGCCCGTTGAGCATGTACACCAAATCCTCTGTGGCCACATTTCCAGAGGCTCCCTTGGCATAGGGACACCCCCCAAGGCCGGCCACGGATGCATCCACCACGCTCACCCCCATCTGCAAACAAACACAGAGTCAGGGGCTGCTCTGCAAGCACAAACTCTGCAATTCCCAAGCACAACACCACCCCAAGGAAAGCTGCTTTATTGGTGTGGCTGCCCCACCCCTGGAAGTGTCCCAGGCCAGGCTGGATGGGGCTTGGAGCAGCCTGGGACAGTGGGAGGAACAAGATAGGCTCTGAGGTCCCTCCAACTCAACCGTGCCAGGAGTGTGTGATCCAGAGCAGGAATCCCACCTGGAGAGCTACCAGGATGTTGGCCAGAGCCTGTCCATAGGTGTCATGGCAGTGAACAGCCAGAGCCCCCACGGGCACCTCCTTCATCACCGCTGCCAGCATGTCCCTCATGCTGCCCGGGGTGCCCACGCCGATGGTGTCCCCCAGGGAGATCTCGTAGCAGCCCATGGAGTACATCTTCTTGGAGACCTGTGTCACAGCCAGCAGGGCCACTGAGAGGGCATCCTCCCCTCTCTGAGCTCGTTCCTGCTGCTCAGAGATTCCCTTGACACTTCCTTCCCTCCCAGAGTTGATTCCTGCTGCTCAGAGATTCCCTGGACTCCTCCTCCCCTCCCCACAGCTCATTCCTGCTGCACCATGATTCCTTGGACAGTTCCTCCCCTCCCCACAGCTCATTCCTGCTGCTCAAGAGATTCCCTGGACTTTTCCTTCCCTCCCTGAGCTGATTCCTGCTGCTCAGAGATTCCCTGGACACTCTTCTCTAGGATTAGGACCTCCCTCAATTCCCCATTTCAGCTGGATTCAGAACCTGGATATTCCCTTAGGTTAAATGTCTGTCTATTGTAAACCCCCCAGTGTCCACTTCACGTCCCTAAAAATAAAAATAAATCCAAACCCTCTCAGGAATTCTGGCTGTATTTATGACTGACTCACCTCTGCAACTTTAGCTGCAGAAATCTTCCCTTCATAGGGACATCCAAGGACACAGGAAACGTATCTGTGGTTAAAAAAAACCCCACACCTTTAGCTGGAAAAAAGCAGTGGGATTCTACTGGAAAAATCATTCAGGACTTGTGCATCTCCCACGTCTACAAGATGGGAGAATCAACTTTATATTCCAGAAGTCCAGTGGCCAAAGGTTACAGAATTTATGCACTTTCTTCTCCCAAGATGAGCCCACAGGGGGAATGGGTGTATGATCTGTGCATTTCCATGGGGGATGTTTGCCCAGGAAAATCTGATCCAAACTGATTGTGGATTACTGCAAATGAATGCTCACAAGAGGGTGAATTGCAGCAGGAACTCCTTACCCCCTGACAGGAATGTTGGCCTCCCTTGCTGCCTTCATGACCTCATCAAACCTCTCCAGGCTCTCCTCGATGGAGCAGTTGATGTTTTTCTGGGTGAAGCGCTCAGATGCTGCCCCAAAGATCGACACCTCTTTGGCCCCTGCTGCCACCTGCAAATGAAAAATCCCCACTGGAACCACAGGAAGCACTGAGGGTGGAAAAGATCCCTGAGACGAGCAGGTCCAACCCTCAAGCCAGCACTGTTAAGTCAAAGCCAGGTGACCTTCCTTGTGAGGGAAATGACAGAGCCACAACTTCATGATTTCATGGCCAAGTGACAATTCAAGGGTTTCAGTGGCACCTCTTGGTGGAGATGTCTCAAACCAGCCCCTTAAAGCATTTCCCTTTACAGAGGCTCTTCTGTTCCTAAATAAATCTGCCTTCTTATTTAGACTTGAAGATCTCAGAGCTCTTCTCCAACCTCAAGGACTCTGTGATCTACAATCTCTGAGTACAATTCTCTCATTTTATAAAAGTATTTTCCCCCAAAACAACCCAATCAGTTCATTCTGCACACATCAGTTCATTCAGGAGTTTGAGTTTGCTTTGAAAAGGGTGAAGCCACAGGAGCAGAGGACCAGGTGGGGTTGGGAAGAGCCCAGAGAGGCTGTTCAGGTTTTCCCAGCTCTTACCGCTGCCTGGAATCCCTTTAGGTTTGGAGTCAGCACAGGGTAACTGATCCCAGGTAATTTATTAATCCCCTGCATGACCTCGGTGTGATCAGCCATCTGCAAAAGCAGCAAACTATCAGGGTGACAAGGAAATCATCACTAACATTCCTTTTCATCCGGGGAACAGAAAGATCCAGGGATCAGAGCCTCGAAAAGCAAACAGAATTGCACCCTGCGAGGGGTCAGGAGTCACCCAGCCAGGCCAAGGTGCACAAACAGCTCTGTGTGTGTGACCAGGCTGTCCCTTTGCTCTTCCCAGGCTCCAAAGGGAAGCTCTGGGATAATTTAACTCCTCTGCTGGTCCTTGCCCAGTAACAGGGATTTGGGAGCAAGCAGAATTACTGCATTGCTGTCCTTCTAGAACACAAATCCTGTCTGAACACCGACCTGAGGGACCCACTTGGGGGACACGAAGCTGGTGGCCTCGATGACCTGCAGCCCTGTCTCTGACAGCATGTTGATCAGATTGATCTTCACTGGGGTGGGCACAAGATTCTAAGAAGAAAAGAAAAACAACCAGAAGTTATTATTATTTCCATAATAAAGTCTTCCACCAATGAAATAAACCCCAAAGCAGCAATTTTTCAACACCAAAAAAGCAGCATTTAAAGAAAAATCGCCTCACTAGTGGGCATAGTGGTGGGGTTGGGGGATTTGGTTGAAGAACGCCCCCGGAGGTGCAGGGAGCCCGGACCCGCCGGTACCTTCTCGTTCTGGAGCCCATCTCGGGGTCCCACCTCCACCACCTTCACTCGCTTCGGGTACGCCCCGCTCGCCGCCGCAGCGGAGCTCACCTGGCACGGAGAGAGGAGTCAGCCGAGCCCCCGGAGCCCCCGGCCCTGCCCCTGTCCCGGTGTCAGTGCTGATCCCCACACCGCCCTGTCCCGGTGTCAGTGCTGATCCCCACACTGTCCCGGTGTCAGTGCTGATCCCCACACTGCCCAGTCCCGGTGTCAGTGCTGATCCCCACACTGTCCCGGTGTCAGTGCTGATCCCCACACTGTCCCGGTGTCAGTGCTGATCCCCACACCGCCCCGCTCGGCCCTGCCCCGGTGCCCCTCTGGTCCCGTTTCCTCCCAGTCCTGGTGCCCCCAGTCCCTCTGTCCTTTGTCCCAGTGCTTCTCGGTCCCTTTGCCGCTGGCTCCGATCCCCCCGCCCCGTTTGGCTCCGTCCCGCTCTCTCCCCGCTGTCCCGCTCCCTCACGGGCCGCAGCGATCCCGCCCAGCGCGGCAGGAGCCGCCGCGCCGCCGCCATGTCCGCCCGCGAGCACGTGACCGCCCCACCCCCGGCACGTGACCTCGCTCCGCTGTCACCACGTGACCGCCCCACCCCCGGCACGTGACCTCGCTCCGCTGTCACCACGTGACCGCCCCGCCCCACGCGGTCCCGGGGCGCTCCGGTCGCTCTGTCGCCGGTGCCGTGCGGAGTGTCGCGTACCCGTGCCCAGGAGTGTCGCGTACCCGTGCCCAGGAGTGTCGCGTACCTGTGCCCAGGCGCCGTCCCGCGGCGCGGAGCCCGTGTCACAGAGCGGCATCTTCTCCTCCGGCACTGCCCTGCCAGGCGCGCCCGCCGCGCACTTATAGCGGCGGCTTTCCCGCTGGCCGGCGCGCTCGGTAAACACGGAGCTGTTTGTTTTGGGGCGGGCCAGGGGTCACCGGCGTGATGCGCTTGTGAGGCAAAGAGGCCATCGCTCTGTTGTCCCTTTTGGTCCCGTTTTTTTGTTTGTAACGGCGTCACCACCGGAGCCGGGCAGCGCTGGGTCCCTGGCACTCAGGCTGTTCTCTGTCGGATGTTTGTCATTTGTCACAGCCCCACAGCGGCGGCTCCGCACGTGGCCCAGCCCCGGGGCTCTGCTCCCGCTCAGCTCCAAGCGTCCTGGCAGGTTTTGCTCGGACAGGAACGAAACAAAGCCTGTGTGCAGTGCTGTGGTGCCTGTTGGAGCAGAGTCATCACTCACACACACACACACTGCTCAACCCTTTTGTAGAAGTTCAACACCCACGCAGGAAACCTGCCCTCACAGCAACACGAAGTTCACAAGTTCAGGAGTGCAAGCAGAAGCCACAAGGGCACTTCACAACGGTGGAGTCTTAAATTCACTAAGAACAAAACCTTTTCTTGTAGCTGTCCCCAGCAGAACATCAACAAAAATTTGTTGATGGATTTGTATCATATTTTTTACAGCTGATTTCTTCCAGATCTCTTCCAGCAAGCTTCCATTAGATTTATTCATCATGGAAGCAGCTGATCATAACCAAGAGTGAAGTAACACAAGGCAACAGACACTGGAGGAGAGATTCTCTCAAGCGTAAAATAATGTATTCAACATGAAACATAAAAATCCCCTCGGATTCAATCAAAAAGAAAGAAAGGCAGTGGGAGATGCTGTGTTCCTCCACAGCATCACTTCACACCCTCGAGCTTCACAGCCCAGCCAGAGGGAGGAGGGAGAGGGGATGGCAGCATGTAGGGCAGGGCTATGAGCATCCCTTTGTCTGGCTGCTGCTGCCACTTGAGAGTCCCAGCAAAGCCCAGCAGGGTCACCTGCAGAGGAAGGAAGGAAGGAGGGGGACACTGAGCTGGAGCTCACCAGGCCCCTGTACACAGCCCAGCACTTCCCACAGGCCCTGCAGGTGCCCAGGGGTGGCTCACGTGGCACAGGGGGTGACACACAGGGTGCTCTGAGGCCACAGGAGGCTGCAGTTTGTTGTTTGGGGTTTGTTTGTTGCTGATGCTTTGCCCCTGTTTGTTCAGAGCAAAGGACACTGAGGCATTTGCGTCACAGTGACACCTGCCATGAGCAGGGCACTGCACCTGGGCTCAGAGAGGACTGCAGGACAGCCACTCCTGCTCTCTGCCTGCCTGCTTCCCTGCCAGCATCAAAACACTGCAGCACAGGAATCCTCCCTGGCAGCCCGCAGCCTGTCCCCCGTTCCACGTGAGCCAAAGCCCGGGGAACAGCTGGGATGCTGCAAGGAGCCCACAGCACACAAATTCCCCACTCCTGAATGAATCCAGACTGGCCCTTCCAGGCCACAAATGCCCCAGATGGGCTCTCAGTGTGTGCTGTGCTGTTGCAAGTCCCTTACCTGTGTGCCTGGGGATGGAATGGGCGAGGACAAACGCAAGACACTGTCCTGAGGCCAGAGCAGGAAGATGGCAAAGATCACGGGTCCCTTGGAGGTGTACCTGAGGGAGCAGGAGTTCAGCAGGTCAAGGGCACCAGGCACAAACCTGACCTTTGCAGACAGCACAAGATCACTGCCTCGCCTTCTGTCACCACACAGGGGTCACCTACTTTCCCTGACTCCCAAATCTGTCACTTTGGACTCACCATCAGCCACTCAGCTCTGGCTGATGAAACCCAAACAAAGTCCATGTGTGCCTGTCCTGGCCTCAACCAGGGTGGATACACGGCCTCATCCTGATCCCTGCTCTACATTTCTGGGCTGAGGAAATAAAAACAACTCCATTTTGTAGGCACTTCTGGCCAGGACCACTACTTAAACAGTCCCGACAGCCAGAGTGTGGACGTGTTTTAAAGGAAGGGTTGGTTTTTCCTACTGAAGAAAGATGGATGAAATCCTAGTGGCAAGACTACAGGGACTAGTCCAAATTTAGGAAATTTAGTAGTCCAAATTGAGGAAAAGATAAGAACTAAACATCAGCTCAGCTGGTGTGAGCAGCAGAGTCCTTACCAGACCGTGTCTGTGGTGTTCTCCATCTGCACCCTCCAAGGCTGGGATTCATAAATCGCCTCCCCATTGATGTCCAGCCACCTCCCAAGGGCCAGCAGTCTTTCCTGGAAGATGGGGACAATCACCCCTTCTTTTGTAGGTCCCACATTGAGGAGGTAGTTGCCACCCAAACTCACAGTCTGCACCAGCTCCTGTGGCAGATAAAGCAAAACAACAAACTGCATTATCTTCACCTTAGACAGGAACTGAGATTCAGCCTCCCCAGCACTCCTCCCCCAGGCCATGCAGCTGCCAGGTTTCTCACCTCAATCATGCTCATTTCATCCATCACCTCGGCCAGGCTCATGTTGCTGCGGTAGCCCCAGGAGTGGCTGTCCAGGGAGGAGCACATCTCCCACTTGTGCTCTGGCAGGGTGCCTGGCCTGAACTTGTCTGCACAGTTGTAGAAACCCCCGTGGTGGCAGGAGCAGCCCCGGCCCCAGCGGTCGTTGACAACCACAGTGTCCTGGGAGAAGGAAAACAGCTCAGGGCGTGGAACTTTTTGTTTTTGGGCACCTCAGGAAGCACCTAAAAATTCCCTGTGTAATGGAAACCCTTCTGAGAAGGCTGAATCCCTCCCTCTGCTCGTGCAGGGAGCAACAAAGCTCCAGGCCTGAGCCTGTCACGAGTATCCTGCAAAGGGCAGCTGAGCTGTCACAGCAGCACAGTCTTGATTCTTTCCGTCAGAGAATAAAACAAATTTGGCGAACGGCAGAGCTCTGGTTTGATCACACACCCCACAGCTTCCTGCCCTTCCACAGCCACCCAGAGCCACCAGCAGTACCTTGACAGGGCTGTCGTTATAGAGCCAGGCAAGGAAAGAGGTGGAATTCCAATAGGAATCTGGAGCTTCCCAGTCTCCATCTGACCAAATCAGATCTGGTTTGTATCTAAGGGAGATAGATGTTGTTTCAAAATGGTTTATCTGATTCTGCCACACTGTGTTTCTTGAGTGTGGGGTCATTTCACTTCCCCTTCCCGCTGCCTGATATCTCCAGGAGGTTTTTGCTTCATTTTCTGCTTCACACAAAGCTCTACGGGAGGTTCTTGCAGCAGCAAAGAACAAGGGGTTGATCCACAGCTCAAGAGAGGGTGCAGTTCTTCCAAAACCCCCACAATTTGGCACCTCAGAGGTGATTATGAGGCACATTCTTGAGCTGGGACAACCCCCATGCCCAAGCCTTGTATTTTGTCAGCAAGAAGCAAGGCAAGGATGCAAATTCGCTCTTCTATTCTACTAAATACTGAACAGCTTGTTCCACTTCCAGCCACCCTGCACAAAGGCAGGATTAAAGGGAATTGCTTTTGCAGGAAAAAATTGTCCCTGCCTTATTCTACAGATTAGACCTTCCACAGAGCAAAAGTGAACCCCTTTTCTAATTATCACAAATGATTTCTGGTTAGCAAAGAGAATTTGCCTCAGCAAAAAATTAACATTTCTCTTCTTTGCACCTTTCTCTACAGAAATGAAAGCAGGAAATGATGATGATTCTGAACTGTTTGTGGCTCTTACTTTAAGACAAGATCATGAAGTTCTGGCATCATCTTCTTTAAAACGAAGCTTTGGGTCTTGAATTCACTTTGTTTGTCAGCGAGGTAGAGAGGGTTAAACCACTCCATCAGGGAGTAATAGAGCCCATAATGGAGGTTGCTGAAGGACAAAACACAGAGGGAAGAGTTAGGCTTCAGTGGGGATTAAGAAGCAGTGGAAATTAAATTACTGGCATTATTATTTTTCATCATTTGCAATTCACACTGAGCTCGGGGGTTTTCTGCTGTTCGTCAAGCACAGCCAGGAGGATTCACTGCTCTGCAAGAAGAGCTCTCTGGCAGGGCCCTACCTCTCCCTGAGGGCTTCTCCCAGCTCTCCCACCAGGTCTCGGTGGGGCCCTGTATCCACAGAATTCCAGTTCCAGGACACTGGCGACCCCCAGTTGGTGAAGCCCTCGTGGTGCTTGGTGGTCAGGACCACGTATCTGAGAGGAGAAAAAGACTTGGTTGGGGTGGCAAAGGAACAATTGAGATAATTCCCAGCCTCATTGCAAACTCACTGGATAACCACACGCTGTCACTATCCTTTGAATTCAGAAGCAAATACAAGAATAAGAGAGGGTTTTATTTATTTTTATTTACGGATTTTAATGCTGGGAAAGAATGAACAGTCAATACCTAGGAAGGAGCAAGACCTGCCATCTCCTCAGCACCCTCAGCGATCTCCAGCACTGTTCAGGGATCCCCAATCCCTCAGGGATCCCTGGACCTGCCCCTTCCATCCCCTCAGAGACCTCTGCATCCTCTTGGGAATAACCTCATATGCTTCCCAAGCTTTTCCATCCCCTTGGGGACCCCCAGATTCATCCCTCATTCCCTCTGGACCTCACATGGTTTTCTATCTGCTCAGTGTCCCCCCACTGCCTCACAGATTGATAGAAATGGCTCCTCTATTCCCTCAGGGACTCCCAGATCCATCATCTATCCCCTCAGGG
The DNA here is from genome assembly GCA_009812075.1 of Sialia sialis. Taxonomy (NCBI): domain Eukaryota; kingdom Metazoa; phylum Chordata; class Aves; order Passeriformes; family Turdidae; genus Sialia; species Sialia sialis. The sequence continues at coordinate 1,230,506 of VRYO01001760.1, read as the reverse complement.
ACCCTTGGCCATGCCATCATCCCCTCAGGAATGCTCGGCCATGGCACTCATCCCCTCAGGGACTCCCAGATCCATCATCCATCCCCTCAGGGACCCTTGGCCATGGCACTCATCCCCTCAGAGACTCCCAGATCCATCATCCATCCCCGGCGCTGACCCTTGGCCATGCCATCATCCCCTCAGGAATGCTCGGCCATGGCATCATCCCCTCAGGGATCACCAGACCCATCATCCTTCCCCTCAGGGATCGCCTGCCATGGCGCTCATCCCCTCAGGGACCCCCCATCCCCTCAGGGACCCCAAGTCCGGCCACCCCCGGCGCTGACCTGGCCCCGGCCCGCTTGAAGAGCTCTGCCCACTGGCGGGGCTGGAAGTCGTAGGCTGTGAAAAGGGGAGCGAACTCCGCGTAGGTGGTGCCGGGCGGGAAGCGGCGGCGCATGAAGCGCTCGCAGTCGGCATCGTGCAAGCCCTGCCAGTGCCACCAGAACCACTCGGAGCCCCAGGCGGGCACGGAGAACACCCCCCAGTGCACGAACACCCCCACCTTGGCCCGGTCGAACCAGGCCGGCAGCGGCCGCGCGTCCAGGCTGGCCCAGTCCGGGCGGTACCGGCTCTCGGCCAGGCCCGGGCCCAGCGCGGCCGCCACCCAGAGCAGCGCCCGCGCCGCCATCGCCCCGTGACGTCACGGCCGCCGCGGATCTCCCTGGGGCCGCGGGTTCGAGGCTGCGGTGCGACCGCTGCAGCGCCCGCGGCGCGTTCGGCCGCAACGACCCGCGGTGTTTGTCCGCACTGCATCGCAAATCACAGCTCCTTGGGAGGGTGCCCTGACCCCACTGAGCCACCACTCATTAGAGCAGAGCTTGTTTAGGGCGCTGCCATTATCCCCCAGGAACAGGATCAGCCTCCGGATCGGAATATCCCGAGCTGGAAGGGATGAAGGATCATCCAGACATCCCAACAATCCCACCCTGGGCATCCCTGAGAGTGGTGTCCAAACCCTCCTGGAGCTTTGGCAGCCCATTCCCTGGGCACTTGAGGGAAGAACCTTTCCCTAAATCCACCCTAAACCCCCCAGCCATTCCCTTGGATCCTGTCCACGGTCACAGAGATTGGAGCTGCCCCTTCAATGCCCTGTAGACCTTGCTAAGTCTCCCCTCAGTGTCCCCTTCTCCAGACCCTCTTGTGCAGCCACGACAGGCCTGGGCAGGGCTCCCAAACCCTCTTGGGGGCTGGGTGCATCCTCTGGGACACAGGGCAGAGTGCAAGGGCCTCGTGGCCATGCCCCAGCCAGGTTCATCATTCCTGCTGGGGGCATTTTGGGAGCTGGCAGGAGCCCAGCTGCACCAGGTCACTGGTGAAGGGCCCTGTCCCACTTCATTGTCCATTCAGCTGAAAGTGCTGCTTTTGCATTAAAAACAACCTCAATCAAATTGCTCACGATCAATGTATTTGCCCCAGTTTGGGCTTAAACTCGTCACCTGGAGGACATTGTACACTTGGAAAGAGAAGGAAGAAAAACCTGGAAAATGGCTTATATGTTTAATCACGTAACATCCAACAAAGACCTGCATGGTTAGGTCGGTTCTCCTGAAACCTGCTGGGAGAAATGAGCTGCCTGCAAGGTCCTGTCTGCCCCAGCTCTCGCCTAGTCCTTAAGCCACGGTGAGAATGTTCCATTGAGGTTGGAAAAGCTCTCCCAGACCATCGAGTCCAAGCTGTGCCCACTCCTCACTCTGTCACCAGCCCTGAGCACTGTGTCATGTCCAGGGATGGAGACTCCAGACCTCCCTGGGCAGCCCCTTCCAAACCTGACCACCTTTTCCATGGAGAAATTCCTGCTGATTGCCAACCTGAACCTCCTCTGGTGGGAGATTATCACAGACTCATGGAATATCCTGAGCTGGAAGGGATACCCAGTCCAACTCCTGGCGCTGCACAGGACACCCCAACAATCCCAAGCTGTGCCTGAGAGCAAAGTCAGTGCACTTTATGTCCCAGCACTGAAGGGTGGCATCAGCAGGAGCTGTAGTTGATCCCACAACTCCCATCAGAAGAGAAAAGTGATTCCTTCCAGCCCCAGGAGCCTCCCTACATTACGTGCGTGTCCTCGCAGACGGTTTCAATCACGGAGGACTTGTGGGTGCTCTCTGCTTCTGGGCTCTCCTCAGTGACCTTCAGCTGCCTCCTGAAGTGGGACAACACCCTCCTCAGGGAGGAGGACAGCTCCTTGCTCCTCAGGGCGTAAATGATGGGGTTCACCATGGAGTTGAGCAGGCAGAGGGTGCTGCAGAAGGCGAACACCTTGCGCAGGTGGTCGCTCAGCCTGCCGAAGATGCTGTAGATCATGAGCACCAGCACGGGCGACCAGCAGAGCATGAGGACAGCCAGCACCATCACCAGGGTCTTGGCCAGCATCACATCCATCCTCATCCTGGTGTTTTGCTTCCCTACCTGTGCCTGGTGCTTCTCCATGTAGGCCACGTGCTGGCGAGCCCTCCAGAGCACGTGGGCGTAGGCGTAGACGATGCAGCCCAGCAGGACCATGACGAAGCAGAGCCAGCCTGACTGGTAATTGTCATCCACAAAGGGGAAGAGCTCAGAGCAGGCAGAATCCAGCACACAGCAGTTCCAGCCCAGCAGGGGCAGGCAAGCAATGGTGGCACAGGCCACCCAGAGCACGGCCAGGGCTGTCCAGGCTCGTTTCCTGGTCATCAGGAGCTTGTACTCCGAGGGTCTGCTGATGGAGATGTAGCGGTCCAGGGCTGTGAGCAGCAGGCTGCTGAGGGAGGCAGAGAAGGATGTGTTCACCCCTCCCAGCTGCAGCAGGAACACCTCCTTGGAGAAACCAACCTCGTTGAACACGTGGAAGTTCACAAAGCTGCAGACAAAGAAGATGCTGGCCAGGATGTCAGCCAGGGCCAGGCTGCCGATGAAGAGGTAGGAAGGCTTTTTCCTGATCCCAGGGGATGAGAAAATCAGGTAAAGCACCAAGGAGTTCTCAAAAACACACATTGTCCCAAAGAGGCCACACAGGATGCCAATGCTAATCTTCTGTGCCTGTGTGCTGAGCACCATGAAGCACTCCATGGTGTTCCCACTGCACTTGGAGGCGTTTGCAGGTGCCCTGCACGTGTCCATGGTGGTTACCTGGAGCTGGGGGCTCACAGAGAGCCTTCTGCTTCCTTCTGCACTTCTTCACATGCTCTGAAAAAGGTGGAGGTGAAGAGGATTTAACAAGCAATAAATTCAACCCTGACACTTCCCTCTCTCTAGAGGGAAGCAAGCAAAATGAAATCAACCCACAGAGAGCTGCTTTCAGGTCCACAGCCCCAACGCTGGAGCCAACTTCCACGCTTTCCCAGCAGAGCTCCAGGCTTTGTCCCACTGCTGGTTTGGCTGAGACCCATTTCTCACAGCCCAGGGCACCCTGGCTGTACCACCTCAGTCTCCCAGGCTGGTTCCTCACCACAAGAGGGAAGCCTGTGCCACTGCAGCTGCCCTGGGAGATGGGCAGGATGGAGGAGGATGGGAGGATTCCCCTGCCAGGGACTTGGTGCAGCTCATCTGGGAACGCTGCACTCTGAAGGATTTACTCCTCACCAAAGCTGTTTGAACATATAAAACAATGACTGGTTTTATATTTCGGCTTGCCGGTTGCAGTTTTACAAAGCTCATTGCAGTTGTTTCCCCCTCCATCTTCTATGTGGCACAGTCAGAGTGATTAATAGATGTGATTAGAGATTAATTAGAGATCAATGTTAGAGTACAGGCTGGACATACAAATGGGGACAAGCAGGACTGAAAGCACCTAAAACCCCTGTCCATACCCAGGATCTGGTGAATTTTATCAATACTTTTAGCATCAGCAGAGGTGTGATGGAGGGAAATGCCTGATCTTACACAGGGCAGATGCTGAGGTACTCAGTGAATTGTGCAGCAAGAGCTGGGTTTTTCTCTGCAGCTCAATGCATTTAATCCCCTTCCTAATTTGTCCTTCAGGTGTTATTTTCTCCCATTCTTTCTGTGGATTGCACTGGTGTTTAAACCAAGTTGTGCTGCTTTGGCTTTCAGGGAACAAGGTCGTCCTGGACTGGTTAGAGAGCAGGTGAAGAGGCATAGTGAATGTACATGGAGTAGAGAAAATGATTGGATTTTTCTTTATTATTTGCTGTATAAAAAATCAAGCAGCTAAACTTTGGGAAAGCAACTGCAGCCTATTAACAGTGTATTTGTATTCTAAGCAGATCTATAAAAAAACCTAATTTGGGTACCCCAAACCTGCCTGAATTACAGCAAAACGCTGAGCCCAAGCCCATGGAACAGGAGCCACCTTGCCGAAATCTTCCAGGATCCCTCATCCAGGCAGCGGGATCGTGAGTTCCCTCTGCTGGAGAGGAGAGCACGGAGCTGACAGCGCTCCCTTTCCCCCAGAACAAACAAGTCACTGCCTCCCCCTGCCCTCGGCTCTCTTGTGAAAGAGGAAATGTCCCAAACACGCGAGCCACGGCCAGGATGTGACAGCCACAGAGCAGGGCAGGGCTGCAGGGCTGTGGGTTCCAGCTATCTGTAGCTCTCCATCTGTGGTTCCTCTGCCTGCTGTGTGAAATTCAGCTGCTGCTGGAGGTGACAGCACTGCCCAACCAACCTTTGTCTGTAACATCTCAGCAGTTACACAAGTTTCATATCTGGGACTTCCTTCCCCACTGGTTTCCTCTGATACTCATCACTCTTCCTGTGTTTCAGGAGTTGCAAAATACACCCACTGACATGAGAGGCTGCCCAGAAGGTGACAGAGAAGAGCTCCAGCCCCACATTTGACTCCTGAGCCTGTCAGGGCTGCAGGGAGCTCAGTGCATGTTACAGGCAGAGCAGGGCAATCCTGATTGGGATTTCTTGGCACTGCAGGCTGGAGGAGTCCTGGATGTGGGGCTGAGTGTTGCTGAGTGTTGCAGCAAGCTGCCCTCCTCTTACATCAGGAGCAGGACACTGCCCTCAGATCTCAGCGCTCTCGTTTCCTGCAGCCCTTCCCAGGAACACCACACAGGCAGCAGGAATTACCAACTGCTGTTATTAAACCTGACAACATGCCTCCCTCTGGAGAGACATGGATTTAGCAGACAGATGGACTTTTCATACAGCAGGGCTCACCAGGGACCACTGGAGCAGCAATTGCCTCGAGTCTCCAAACCTCCCCAGCCAAAGCCCAGCATCCAAACCAAGACATCTCTTCATTAAGCAGCCTCCAGCATCACCTTGGCATCCATTCCCTGCAGCCAGCATTCCCAGGACCATCGTAAACCCTCAAACCTGCACTTGTGCAATATCCAGCTAACATCCTTAGGAGCCTGCAAAGCACTGAACACCAGGCAAGGGAGTGAAGGCAGCAGAATGCCATCCCTGATGTTATGCTGCTTGGGGAGAGAATCTGCTTAAAATGTTAAAATAACTCCTGTGCTGCCTGTCCTGCCCCAGCTCTCTCCACTAAGTTGAAAAAACTCAGGTTCAAAGTCCTGTGCTGGGCTCAGAGCAATTAGGCAGCCCCAATCTTCCTTTCCCACATCTGTTCTGTCTCAGGCTGAATGACAAGGACAGATCTCTTTGCCCTCCCAGACCCTCCTTGCAGCTGCTGTGTCCATGAGGGAAAGCACAGGGCTTTGCTCCAGCAAAACGTCCCTTCTGCATGAGCATGAAAACACAGGCAGTGCCAAGAGCTCCTCTCCTTGCACTCCTTTCCTTCCTTTTTTTTTTTTTTTTTTTTCTTTTTTGGCCGCAAAGCTGTTTTTTCCTGCCCAGAGGACCTTTTCCTCTTGTCAAATGAGCCCCTGGATTTGTTTGGCCATGACTTAGCTGCTGGGAAAAGTGCCAGCCCACGTCTGGTTCCTGGGGGAGAGCTGACCTGCAGCATCCTCCATGGGGCAAATCCCACTTCCAGGGTGGAACTCCCCGCTTTCCCAGAGCAGCATCTCCACCTCCCTGGGAATTCCAGCCCCAGGCATGGCTGTGCATCTCCCCACACCCTGCCTGGCAAGCCCAGGGAGTCCCAGCCCCGTGGGCTGACAGCTCAGCTCAGCTCAACAAGAAAGAGCTGAGTGGCTTCTGGCTCTCCTTTAGATCCAGGGGCTGAGGCACAGAGGGACTGAGCAGCTGAGCCGAGATTCCCGGGGCTGCTGCACAGGATTAACTCTCTGATCACAGCACAGCATCTCCTGCCAGCAGGAAGTCCCAGGGTAGGGAGTATTTTGCCAAAAATAATGTGTCCTTGCAATAGGGAACACCCCCAGCAACAGCAGAGCCCCAGGAAACAATGCAGTGAATGAACGAGGAGTTATTAGCAACAGAATCCAGATAAGAAACTTGGGAATGCAACATATTCCTGAAAAAGCCTCAATGCTTGCAAAGTGCCCAGAGCAGCAGAGAAACCTCCCCTCCCATTAGATCTGCTGTGAGCCCACTCACTCCAACCCAATAACTCCAAGTGGCTTTGGGGGAAATTAAATTTCCAAATGCACAAAGTCCTTTTCCTTGTCAGTGCCTCGCTGTGACTGATTGCAGCTGTCGGGCTGGCGGTGCCTGGCACGCAGCAGCCCCATCCTGCCTCCACCTGGGATGGCTTCTGCGTTCACAGAGCCACCACAGCATCCTGCTCATTAAAAACTTACCTACCAGTTGCTCGGATAATGTCAAGTTAAATTTCCCTGCTGCCATCAGCCAGTGCATTGTGCCTGCAGCGCTCTGAAAGCGCCGCTCTTGAATGTTTCATGCTCGGAATGTCTGGAAGTTTTGAGCTTTACAATAAAATAAAATAAAATAAAATAAAATAAAATAAAATAAAACGTCGTAAACGATCACTTACTATGAACAGTGTGGTGATTTATGCAAAAATTGTCACTAATGCTTGCAAATTTCACTTGCTGGAAAAGCAAAGTGTTTTTTGCTTTACAAACAGTTTACATGGGATTTCTTGGTTTAGTTGCAGAAGTTTTTCCATTATTTTGGAATTAGCATAGATAATTCCAGGGATGGAGCAGCCACAGCAGCTCTGGGTAATCTGTGCCAGCACCTCCCCACCCTCACAGGGAAGAATTTCTCTGAACCAGTTCCTCCTTGTCCTGTCACTCAGTTCCTGATGAACTGATCCAACATCAACAATTCCCAAGATTTCCAGATTCCCAGAGTTAACCCACAGCCTGCTAGGAAGCACTTACCTTTCACCTTCTCCTGAAGAACAAATCCATCCTAAAAACCAATTTCCCACCCTCTGTTACACATTCCTTGCAGTTTATCCCAAACAGCTGATAGTAAATCCTGGCAATCTCTGTGCAGCAGAGTCTCCCAGCCTGCAGCACCGAGGGCTCTCGGGATGATGTGAAATAAAGAAGCCAGGGCTGCAGGATGCTGTGGGTCAGCAAACACAAACCACTCACCTCCCCACGGATGCTCTGGGGCTTCCCATCCCTCTGGCTCTCAGGGCAGCTGCTGCAGCTGTGGACAGCTCCTGCTTCCCCTCTCCTCTCACGGCACTTCTGGTTTCGGCTGGGTTTGTTGAACCATCCTGGTTTATTCCCCTGGGCTGGAAATCCATCAGTGTGAATCCTTCCTCTGCTTCCTCGCTCTCTGTCACATTCTTTTGGAGAATGTGTGTCGGGTTTTCTTTCCTTCCCCAGTTCTCCTCTGGGTGTTGTGTTCTGTTGCCTGCTTGTGCCACGTCTACAACCACCCAAACCCTCCTGCTCACTGAAATAATCCTCCCAGTCCCTCTCATTTCTCCATGTAACTGCACAGTCTGAGGCAAGAAACGCTCAGGTTTTCCTCTTGATTTCTCTGGGAACATGGAAAAGTATGGGGAAGAAGAAAACTAGGAAGGAGATGTGGAAAAATCTGGATGTTCCTGGTTGTGCAGAGTCTAAGGACAAGCTCAGAAATGTGCTGTCTGTGCCTGCAGCACAAACCTCACCTGTGTCCCTGCATTTCTCTGTACAGAACCAGCTCATGCCAGAGGAAAGAGGTGATTTTCTCTCTGCAGTGGAAGGGAAATGGTTTAAGCTCTCCAGTTCCACAGTCTGTGGTCAGGAAGGACTGGGGGCTGCACAGGCTGTGGTTGTACCTGCTCTCATCCATCCTCCCTCTGCAGCCACTTCCCCCAGCACTGCCCGGGGCTGCTGCGGCCGCTGAGAGCAGGGACAGCTGCTGGGTGACACGGGGACAATGTCACCGTGGCAGCGGGGAGAGGCAAAGCCCCAAATCCCAAAGGAATTGGCCACATTGTGAGTGGATACAGAACGTGCAGGGTGTAGTGGGGAGCCTGGAAGAGAAGGAAAGGGATCCTGAGCCCTTGGATGCTCCTCACCCCGCTCTGCCACCCCCAGAGCCCCATCCCAGCAGCAGCAACTCCACTCTCCAGCTGGGAACTCAACCTTCCCTCCTGCTGGGATCTCAGTCCGCTCATTCGGTGGAATCACGAGCGGTCCCACCCCAAATCCGGCTTTGCCTCCTTCCCCTCCGGCACCGTTTGTGGCTGGGGTTTGGAGCTCAGCGGTGCTCGGCTGCCCTCTCCAGGGAAACCCGGACAGCGGCAGGGGAGAGCTTGAGAAAGAGGCAGAGCTGGAAATTCAGCCGGGAAAAGGGAATTCTGAGGCTCTGCAGGGACTTGCCAGAGTCTTTCAGGGCTGGGCGAGTGTGGGATCCCTTTTCTGGAAACATCACGGGCTGTGGTGTAAGCACAGGAGATGTTGGATTGTCAGCTCTGTCTCTAACAATAATTCTTCTATTCCCGTTCCCAGGAAGTGAGAAATCTACAGGAACAGATACTGTAAAAAGCAGGTGAGAAACAGAAAGGTTCTTTATACTGATCCTGAGTTCCAGCAGCAGCACCCAGCCCCAAATTATTCCCTGCTGTGACACAGCTTCACATCCTGTGAAGTTTCTTCTGTCTGCAGAGGGAACTGTTGTGTCACAGGAACGTGAGTTGTAGGAAAGAAATCTTATTATTGCAGCATGGTTAGAGGCTTAGAAGCTTTCAAATTGACTCTGATTTGTAGCAAAAATTCTGCCAGACTAAAGGAAAACCATTTGAGCTGATTCCTGTAATGGAAAGGCTTTTTGGTCAGCTTGGATTTTTCCCCCTGGCATTAACTGCAGTTGATCCAGCCTGGAATAACCCTGCTTTGGGAACAGCTATGGGCCTGGAAGAAATGCTGTGTCCAGAGCAGAGTGAGGAGCCCTGGGGCCGTGCTGGGACACGGAGCATGTGAGGGGACACTGAGACCAGCCCCTGCAGGAAGGGAGTCTGTGCTCTGTGGCAGGACAGGGATTTGCTCCTCTTCCTCCTCTTTCTTGTGTTTGCTGGGGCTGAATTTGAGAACTGGGTGGTGCAGACGGAGCTGAGGGTGAGGGCACTGCTCACCTTGATAAATTGTGACTCAGAGAGCCATGGTGAGTGACTCTGCTGCACTCACAGAGAAAATTCTCAGAAAAAAACCCTCAGATTTACTGCTGTGTCTAGCACAGCTCCTGAGAGCAAACAGGGCTTGTCCTGCGGCCTGGCGTGCTGCAGAAACACCTCTGCTGCTCCTGTGGAGGGAGGAAGGTTCAGGTAAAAATGTTTTCTCTGCTGCCAGGACGTGCAGCAGGCATATTGATTGGAATGGGCTGAAGGTTCCTGCAGGGTTCTGTGACTCAGAGCCGCTCTGGCTTCACACGGGCAGCTGTTGAGGCAGAGAACAGGGTGTGACTCGGGAGTCGTGCCTGGATGTGTTTGTTTTCCAGAGTGGGGCTGTCAGCTGCCACAAAGCTGCTTCAGCACAAGCCCTTCAACCCGCCGGGCTCAGGTTTGTATAACTGATCTCAGTGTTTGGGGTGGTTTGGTGCTGGTGCTGGGTGCTGTGCACACCCACACACACCAGTGCACAATGCAGAGCTGCATGTGAGCTCACACGCACGAATTCCAGCCCTGCAGAGGAGGGAATTCATGTTCTGGAGCTGATGTAACTCAGGTACTGGTGGACACCAACTTAATTCATGTCCAAAGCTTATATCAGTATACTTATAAGGAGATTTAAGCAATTAAAATGTGTTGTTTCATCACATGGTTTGGCTTCTTGAGAGTCTTCTCTGTTTACCCTGCAGAGGTTCAAATGTCTGCCTAGTTCCTGTAGCTCACTGCTGTGAATATCCTGAGCTTTATTTGATGAACACAGGCCCTCTGCCAGGCAGAATAAGGGATATTCTAAACATTACTGTATACCCAGTGCTTTCATGCAGATTTGAAAGAAAACACAAGCTCACACGTTTCCCTGGTGAGGAAACTTAGATTAACAATCTGGTTAATGTTTGGCTCGGGTGGAAACATCCAACGAGTTTCAAGTGTGTCATGGGGCTCCTGGAGCCACAAAAAGTAAACATCTTGGGTTTACTGAAAGTCACCCACTGCCGGAAACTCGTCACTGTGAAATAAAACTGGGGCAATGGTTCAGTGTTGATTTAACAAATGACTCATCCTTGCTGCAGATTTCCTGCAGCATCCACACCGAGCAGCTCCACTGAAACACTCAGGCAGGAGCATGAGTGTGCTGAGATCCATCTCAGCCACAGCTGGAGGCATCTTAATTTGGGGCTAATGAAGCTCTGGAGGCTTTGTCTTCACTGGGACTTGCTGGTTGTGGCAGTGCCAGCACAGATGGAGCTGCTTCCCTGCGCTGGATTAATGTTTGCTGTGAGAGGGAGTGGAGGTGCTGAGTGAAAAATAAAGGTGGCTGGGGAAATCCCTGAGGTGCTGTCAGCCTGGCAGGGAGCTGAGGAGGGTTTGGGTAATGCAGCTCCCTGGGAACATGAGGGAAGCTGGGATTTACTGCAGTCATCTTTGGACTGTCTGGAGGAAGTGGAATAATCCAGACAGAGCAAACACTTGCACAATAAAAAAACCACCGTCCACGCTGCGTGCAGGCTCTGAGAGGGTGTCTGAGAGGGTGGTGTGGAGCTGAGGTCACCGAGTTTGTGTCACCACGTGGCACAGCAGGGTGGATTTGGAAGCACTGTCCTGTCCCAGCAGTGCTCAGGGACTCTGTAGCACCTGGAGGGTGGCAGGGTGGGCTCAGCATGATCCTGGAGGCAGCTAAAACATCCCAGCCTGCCCAGGAGTGACTGAGGGGGCTGTGGTGTCACAGGGTTAGGAGTCACAAATGTCACACCGAGACCTTTGGAAAGGAAGAGGGTTTAAAAATCATGACTTTAAGCAGTGAAGTGGCTCCTGTTGAAGGAATCTCAGGTGATGATGATGAAGAATTGAGACAGAACCTCAGGATTCAGTGTGGGCTGAGCTGTGGCATGAACTTGAGTGCTTCTGTGTTGTGGTTGCCACAGCTCTGGGAACATCTCCTTTCCTTCCACTGCAGGAGAGGAACCAGCCCAGCTGAAGGGTGAAACACAGAACTTTGCAAACTGGACTTGGTTTGGGGGTATTTGTCTCTCTGATTTAAAAAAATACCTTCGTGTTCCTGCTGGCCTCGAAATGATTCAGTTTGTTTCAGTTGCTGCACAAATACAGGAATGGCTTATCACTGACATTTCCTGCTCCCCCAGGCTAAATGTGTCAGCCTGACCCCAAAACCAGCTCTGAAAGACAAGATGTTTCTTTAATTATCTCAAAGATAGTGAGGACAAACAGCCAGACCTTGTGTCATCCTTGATATGAACTGAAAAGTACACGCTGTTGTGCTCCCCAGACAAGAGAACAGAACATTTGCAGCCTGCAAAATGCTATTTCTTAATCCTACTGACATGTCCTGGTTTGAAAACATCCACACGCTGGGGTGAGATTGTGTTTTAGCAGAAATAAACCCACTAGAGATAGAAACAAAGCAAAAATCTGCTGATGTGCATTATAGGAGAGTTGTTTATTAACGAGTGGAATTTCAAGGCTTACAGCAGATATTGTTGTCTTCCATTTAAAGACAAAAAAAAAGCTGCTGTAAGGACCTCAGCTGTAACACTGTGCCAAGAAATGCAAAGCAAAGGGAGGAAAACTGATTAATTTCAGCTTGCTTTGTGCAAACACACAATAAAGAACAGGAACAAAGGTCTGGGCTCGGGTATGTCAGCACATCTTGTGTATTTAAATATATGCTGGCTGTTTTAATAACGTCACAATGAATACAAACTTCTTTTTAGGGTCTTTGCCTTGTCCTGGGTTGGGTCACAGCCCTGTAACACCAGGTCAGTAAGAAAACAGTTTTGTTTTAGGGATAAAGCAGCAATGTGTAATTTTTCCCTTCTGTAGCTAAAAATGCAGGGTAACTCAATGCAGGGTCTTTATCTCAAAATAAAAACTCTGAATGTTCCTGTGTTATTTTTAAGCACTGCCCTGACTTGGTGGGGCTGGAACCAAGCTCGTTCTTTTCCATTTTCTTTGAAACTTCCTTTTTTTGGCCTTTAATGTGGTGTACAGAGCCAGACTGGCCTCTCAGTAGTGGGCAGGGAACACTCTCACATGTGCAAATTTCTCATGTACACCTAATTTTCATTCATCCTACACATGGAAAAGGCCAAGCCTTGTGTGGTGTTTCTTTGAAATGATCCTTTGAGGCAAAAGAACAAAATGTGAATATAAACACAAATTGCACTACCAGGGGCTCTGCATACCCACAGCGCTGGTTTGAACCCGGAGAAGCTTTTCGCTGTATTTTGACCTGACACATCCCTTTTCAATACTTTAAATTTAAACATGAAATAGTTTAACTAAACGCAGGCGCGGGGAACGGGCTCAACAAACCTGAGAGCCTCCATTTGACAAGAGCGCGGCGGGGATCTCTGAGGGAGCTGCATTTTACTCTTTGTTCGCTGAATCCCTTCTCTCGACGCCCCTCGCTCGCACAGCCGGGTGTTTTGTGCGTTTCTCTCTCTTTTTTTTTTTTTTTTAATTAATTATTTCACCTCTTTGAAGCCCCCAGCAGCAGCTGGGGCAGGCGTTCCCCCCTATTTTTGTTGTGCTAATCCGCGGGCGGGGCGCGGCTGGCAGCGTGTCCGGGGGGCTGTGGAGAGGGGCCGGGGGAGCGGCGGGCGGGGCGCGGCGCCGGGGCCGGGGCCGGGCCGGGCGGGACAAAGAGCGGCGGCGGCTCCCGCGCTGCCCTTCGTGAGGGGATTCAAATGGCGGCCCCGCCCGCCCGCGCGCCGCGGCCGCGGCCGCTCTGCCCCGGGCCGGCCTGGCAACAGGCGGGGCTTGGCTCCCATTGGCGGAACGGGAGAGCGGCGCGCTCCCATTGGCTGCGGCCGCGCGGCCCCGCGGAGGGGGGAGGAGGGAGAGGGTGTTAAACGGCGCAGGACGCGGCCGCCATTTTGTGTGGGAGAGAGAGGCGGTGTGGAGCGGAGGGAGCTCTGAGGGCGGGGGTCGGACGGGGACGGCGGAGCAGCGCGGGGTCGGTTCCTGAAGGGCCGTGCGTGTGTCCGTGCTTGTGGGCGAGCGGAGCGGACAGAAGTCGGTAAGGGCGGAGCGGTGCGCGAAGGGCCGGGCGCGGTCGCCGCCATGTTGTGCTCCGTTGTTGGGGAAGGGGGGACGGGGGGTCCCGGCTCCCCTCAGGTGTCGGTGAGAGAAGAAGGGACAGAGTTCGGAGGCGAAGAAGCTCCGGTCGGCGGGAGCGGACGGCAGCTGGGCCAGGGCCGGTGACGTTATCTCGGCCTTTGGTTTCAGTCCAAACAAGGCGGAAGCTGGAAATGGAGATGGGCGGCTCCTCTGGAGCTCTGGGAGGGATGGGCAGGGGGCTGCTGAGTTCGGTGAGTGACAGGAGCTGAACAGACTCGAGCGCGTCAAGATTAAAATCCCAGAGATCCCGGGAAAAAGGCAAGCCATGAGCAAAACAGGAAATTAGTGTAAGCGTTATTAAGGAATTAGTTGGCTAACAGAGGTTAAAGAAACTGCTGACACATGACAAATGGTGTTTTGTGATGGCTGGGGAAGGGTTTGGACACTGTGGGCAGTTCCTGTGTTGGTTCCAGTTCCCAAAGTAGTTTCCATTGTACTTTTTCCCTACTAAAACGAAAGGGATAAAGTTTTTGATTGTCTCTTGAAATGTTTTTAAGAGCATGAGTGAGATGTTGTTACTTGGCATACACTAAGTATGACGTTGAACTTTATGTAAGTAGAGAAAGACAAAGCTGTGTCTTTTGGGGTGGGGTTTTGTTTGTAGCATGTTGTCATCTTTAGCGCATAAAGAGACACAGCTGACTCTGAGTTCTCTGAATTATTACTACTTGTCCTTTGTTTCCTTAATCTGAATTGAAATTTCTTTCTCCTTTCTGCAGCAGGACTTCTCCCTTGGAGCTTCTGTGCCGAGAATCCGATGTTGGGCTCGGCTCCCTGGCTGAAGACAGCAAATCAGCCCATGAAAACTTCTATTCCCAGCCAAAGGAAGGAGTCCAGCACAAGGCAGCACCTGTTCTTTCAGGCTTGGAAGCAAGAAAGGGGGCAAGAGTTGGAGAGTGTGGAATCGGAGAAGACCACTGAGAGGTAAATGGAGGTGGGAGAGGGGAGATAAACATCTCAGGAGAGCCAGCAGGGAAGGCTGTGCTGGAGTTTGGGTGTGGGCTTTGGGGGCTGAATGGAATCTGTTCCACTTGAAGTGGTTTTCAGTTCATTTTGGGTTTATCAAAACAATCCTCACATTTACCAGGAAGTCTGGGGAGTGGCTTTATCAGTGCAAACTTCGCCCAAGCTGTAGGTATTAACAGGCTGAATACAATACTGACTGACAAAATCTGGCTCTGCATTTTGTGAGCAAGGTTTTGTCAATCCCATTCCTCCAGTTCTGCCTTTTCTGAGAAGTGACAAAGTGACGTGTTCAGAATGAGTTTTGGTTAGACTGATTTTTGTCCCTTTGCTGGAAATCTAAACATTATCTGAAATTTGTTTTAAAAAAAAAGTAGAAAAGACTTCTCCTGACTCATCTTGTTTTTCCAGGTGACATTTAAGTTGAAGATGGGCGGTGGAGAAAGATACAACATTCCCGTTCCCCAGGCTAGAAACACCACCAAGAACCATCAGCAACTCAAGAACAGGCAGAAGAACAAAGAGCAGAATTCTCAGATGAAAAGCTGCGTGAAGAAGGAAAGAGGCCACGGCTGCAGCTCCTCTCCTGGTGCATGGCAGGCCATGCAGAAAGGGGGGAAGAACAACGTTGCCTTCCCCAAGAATCCCAACTGGAATCCTGCTCTGTCCAATCACCACCTCTTGTTCACCCCTCAGAGCAACCAGAACTATGCTGGGGCCAAGTTCAGCGAGCCACCCTCCCCAAGTGTTCTGCCTAAGCCACCGAGCCACTGGGTACCTGTTTCTTTTAAACCTTCTGATAAAGAGATAATGACATTTCAGCTCAAAACCTTACTGAAAGTCCAGGCCTGAGGTGTGATTTTTCTGGAGTGGTTTCGACTGTCAGGGTTTCAGATTTGAGCATTGCTGTTCCCAGCTCCAGCTGCACAGTGTGCAGGACCAGGTGTTCTTGCTGCATGTAGTTAGTCACTTGGAGAGGGGTGAAAGTTTACATGCCCCTCATATTTTACCTCAAAAGTTCAATGCTGTGTTCACCTCACTGTGAAATACCTGTTTTCTTGAAAAAAATCAATCAAATCCTGAGCAGTCACCATTTAATGTATTTAAGAAAAAAATGGGACTGTGTTCCAAAATTGAAATAGTGACTTTAAATTGTTAGAGAACCACCTTTTACCTAACTTAATGCAGCATGAACTGAAAATAAAAAATGCACTGATAACTTTAGTCAGGTTATTTGCTGCTTTTCAGACTGATGTGAGATTTGCTAAACACTCTGCAGAGCAGAAACCTCCACCTGGGCACGAGGGGAGGCACAGCTGAATCTCTCACCTGTCCCTGGGAGCTTTAGTGGCACTTTGCAGTGCTGGGTGAACGTTTCAGCCTGTGACTCCCTTCAGAATGTTCTGGAAGGGTGTGGAAGAACTCCTCAGGCAGATCCATAAATCCTCTACCAGTGCCAACTGAAGACCTCGCATTGCCAGGTGACTGCCAAAAAAAAAAACTCCCCCAAAATCCTTTGTACGCCCAGTGCACTGAGGAGTTCTAAACCACATTTCTGTAGCAGTTTTTATAAGAAAAAATTAAAAAAAGGTGGAGTAGTTGCTTAGTCTGGTCTTAAATTGGTTCCCCTGTAACAATGAATGGTTTGGGGCAGGTGTTGATGTTCTCACAGGGAAGACAGAGCCATGTAAATACATGTAAAGCATTGTAGCATATGTAAATTCTGCTGGGCTTTCCTGCACAGAAGTATTTTTAGTACAAAACTGCTGAATGTAAGATGACCATGTTGAGTACGTGGCCTGGTTTTAAAAAATGATATTTTGTTAAAAAAAAATTAACAAAAAAAAAAATACATTTGTGGCTGTGCCCTTGCACTTCACATGCAGTGAATATGCACATTGTATTTGGTTGTAATCTTTTTTTTTTTTTTTTTTTTTTTAAGTAAAATCAGTGCAAAAGAGGCTTATTTAGATTTTTTTTTTTAATTAAAGAAAAAAAATTTAAAAAAAAAAAAAAAAAGCTGCTGGAGTTTCAGATCCTCCTGTCGTGAATGTGTAGGAGAAGTGTGTGTTCAGTGATAAAAAACACTGAAATGTTCCAAATCAAGTGTTTCACAAGAAATGCAAATGCCTGGGCTTGGGTGCTTGATAAAACGGAAGGATTGGAATCATTCTGTGTTTCTGAAATGCATCAGTGCTCTGTAAAACATTTTGTCCCAATCTTTGCCAGGGCAGGTGGCTGCTGTGCTGTCACCCTCCTGCTGCAGGTGACAGCAGGAGCAGCCAGGGCTCTTTGAAAACAGGATTATTAAAAAACAAAGTGCTTTAATTTGAACAGGCCTTTTGCAGATTGTGACGTGTCTTTCTGTACATTCCAAATGCAGTGGCAGCTGAGCTGAATGTTTACAAAATTATTGCTCTGAATCACATGGAATTGGCAATCTCTAAACTTGTGTTGTGACCTGGACCTTCACCAGAGTCTGAGTTGTAGCCCAGTTAATTAATTATCTATTCTCTACTTCAAATTGTCAATTACTGATGATGTTTGTACAAATTGGAAACAAAACATCTAAATAAACTTTTTGTTTTTTACCCCCTAAAAGCATCTCTTTGTTTTCAGATGGAAATGGAAAAGTGGGATGACCTCATTTTTGGCAGTTCCTTTCCCAGGGGAGGTTTCTTTAACTGCAGCCTTCTCCTCGATGCCTTTCAAGTGGTTTGGGAACACAGGGCTTGAGAATTAACACTAATTAATACTCCTGCCAAAAGCACAGGCTGCTTGGGGCTCCCTCTCCCACACACTACAGCTGGATTAATTAAGTCAGAAGGTGCTCTCAAGTTATAGTCAAAACTTGTACATTTTATTCCCAATTCACAGGGTTATTTGCACAGATGGAACACAAAACTCAAGAAGAAAGGATGTGGATGAATAAAACATCAGCATCTCCCATCAAACACACTACAGGGTACAGAGTCTTCCCTTCCTACAATAGTCTCAGCAGCAAGAGCATCTTTAGACAAATATTATAGCAATGGACTACAGACTTTTTTAAGCAAGTTACAAGATAAATGGAGAAAACCAGCAATTCTTAATGGGTGATTATGTCCTAAAAATGTGTCAATTTTATCCCTTTGTAGTTCAGAATGTTGGTGTGCACCATCCCTGGCAGGGCTGTGCCCACTGCCCTTCTCTGAGCACACCCAGACTCTACAGGCAGGAAAAAAAAAGCTCTGTCCAAGCAGAGAGCTCAAAACAACATTGAAACCAAAAGATTCCACTTGAGTAAAACCATGATACTGTACATTAAACATCTTGATAAGACATAGAAAGGATAACATTGAGCTTTCAGAGACCAGGCTATCAGAGTCCCTAATTAAACACCCAGCTACTTAACCACTAAATTGAAGATTTTTAATTACCAGTTGGGTGCATGGACTGTAGGTGAAAAAGAAGTTCCAATAGAGCCTTCTATGACTGCTGACACCACTCGATGCACTGCAGATATTTTGGAGCACAGCCATTACCTCCAGCAGAGTTTTTTTTTTTTTTTTTTACACACTACTTCAATTCTACAAATTTTGCAGGAATGACAAAATCTAGTTTTACCACAGAGAAACGTAATTCCCACCATTCTTGAGACTCCAAAAGAAAGATGCCTAGACATGATCTTTTGTAGCCTGCAAAGTTCTTGCATTCCAGCTGTGCATAACCTGCAGGAAGCTTGCACAAGACAGGCTCCTGCTTATTTTATTTTACTTTTTTTAGGGCAGGACTGGGATACCTGCATCAAGGAAGGGAGATGTTATCTAGATGGGCTGTGGCTGGACTTGCATGAATGCACAAACATTCCCTGCCCTTTTGGCCACATCCTGCTAACTCGTCCCCAACTGAAAGGCCCACAGAACAGCTTCTTCACAATTTTTCCATGGGAGCAAGAACTAGGACAACATCTTTATTCATGCACTCTTGAAACATCGTGGGTTTGTGTTCGGCTTTTCTGGCTTGTTCATATACACAAGTCAAGTCAAAGTTTAGTCCTACCTCTGGGAGAGAAAGAAAGAACCATCAGAAGTGGCAGACACTACATTACACTTGCAATGATCTGGCTTTTCAAAACAAAAATTAAACTGTGCTATACATTAATGCTGAGGCACACAATATAAGGACATGCTGACACAACAGTTAAGGAATATTTACTGTTAACTCTGCCTGGACAAGGAGATTTCTCCTCCCTCCTCCCACCCTTGCAGCTCCAATGCAGCTGGAGCAGCACCAGGATCAAGCACAGCAATCCCTGCAGTCCCTGACAGACACAGCCACGCTGTCCCCACACTCAGGCACCAGGAGCCCTTTCAAGGAGTTAGCCATGAAGACTGAAGTTATATCAATTAAATCTATAAAGCTGAGAGTAGTGGGGGTTCTGCTGTTAGAAGCTCAACTTCTAAACGGTGGGTTTATCAAAGCAAGTCAGTGCTCTACAGAGGATTTTTGTCTTTGAGGGCAGAACCCCAGCTGGGTAACACCAGTGCCAGAGGGCAGCTCCATCCCTGGTGCCACCTCCACAGCACCAGCTTTGATATGGCAACTATAAATTGATATGGTGATAGTGTAAATTTGATTCTGTCATTGCTTTTAAGTAGTTTCTTAACCTGGCTAATACCTGGATTATAACCTATGGGGCAAGTCCATCCAGCAATAATGAAAAATTCAATATATGAGTACAAATTCTGCTTAGTGTTCTCAGTTTGTCTTGTACCCCTTCAGAATGTGAAGTGCCATTTATTGAGACACTAAATGAAAAACTCCTGCCTTTGCTGAAATACCATAGTAAGGATTTTACTCCATAAGGGATGCAGAGCTCTACTCCTAACCATGCTCTGGAGTCAAATTCTAAAGCTACAATAATTCCAGTGGATCAGTATTTCCTTCATTTTTTTATTACAGCATGTTTGCTAAATTTACAGCAAGCAGAAAATAAGCTGGGTCTTTAGTTATTTTGATCAAAACATCGATGTTTTAAAGGTAGTACACAATATTTGTTAAAAAGAACATATAAAAATACCTTTTTAGAAGCCTCTATAAGAAAGGAAATACAAAGTTTAATCCCACAACTTTCCTCTGCTAGAGCTGCACGCTACTGCTACAGTTTTAAATAGACTTTTTGCTGTTTTTAAACTATACATCCAGGAAAGTCTACAAAATTAAAGGAACGTGCATATAAATGATTGCATAGCAGAACATGAACATTAACTGCAAACAGTAAAGAAAAAGTTAGAAACACTATCAAGTGTACAAAGGTTCTAGATCAACCCTTAAGCACGTTCCTCTGGCGAGATCCCAAAGCCAGCTGTGCTTCTTAAAGGCCCTGCTGGAACACTAAAGCCAAACCCTCAAACATTTCTCTAAAAAGGAACTTTTGGAAATCAATGTCTTTATATGCTGCAGACATCAGACAGTGAGGAACACTTAAGTGTTTGATGGTGGCTTTTGAAGGCAAAGAGAAAGAAAAAAACAATGCCAAAAGCCATTTCCATAACAAAGGATCTTGCCTTCTAGAGAAATACTGGTAAGATTACACACTGGGTTTGTTATTTTTCACGTTCAATTTCCTAAATATACTGTATTAGTGATAAACTACATAACTAGAGATGCAGCTCTTGTTCATATCCAACTTCAAACATTTGTTCTGAAGGAAAATGAAAACTTGTAACCAAACCACTCTCCGTTCTGAGGAAGGAGTGATTCAGGCTTGCTTGACCAACTGCTTTTTTTGCTGTGTAAAAAGCAAGCCTGGTAACCCAGGGAGATGGCTACAGTTTGATACCTATGAATACACCAACTAACCACAGGAGTCATTGGCATAAAAGTTTAGTTCTTAATATACTGTACACACACAACTCAACGATCTACTTGTATCTAACAGCAGGAAAACTAAGCAACTTTATGGTTAACTGCTCACTAAAATTGAGAATAGATACAAAAAACTGCATAAAATGTACACACAACCTAGTATTTAGTTGCTCTGCCGTTTGCTGCAATGTGAATTTAGGTTTTGCCATGTCAAGGTGGGGTTTTCCCTCACTTTCAGCACCAGCAGCAGGGCAGAGGCAGTGAAGCCTCTGTCCCAACAAGTCACGACACTGCACAGGCTCTGAGCTCCAAGCCCAGCTCTGCCCATGTTGTACATGCAAGGTGAGTTAGTACCATCTCTCCAGACAGCAGGGTAAAGAGAAATCTCCAAATCTCCCTCCAAGAGCTCCATCTGCCAGCCTGCTGCTGCTGGTGAGCACAGAGAACACTGAGAGCTGCCCTGGAGCCTCGATAACAAACTGCCAGGCTGAGTTCCCAGCAGCCAGTGTTGCACTACAGCTGTCCAGTTTTCCTTTTTCTCACAAAGTTTAGAGCTGAAGAACCAGTTAAACAGCTGGTTTAACTGCCCAGCACGAACTGGTACCAATTTCTCTATGGGTGTGACATTTGTAAAAGGACAATGTTGCAAGTTACGATCAATCAAGTCACCACCAAATATCTAAGCATTAAAAATGCAAATCTTTACAAAAATATACATAGAGACACCACAACCAAATCAGTAGCTGCCCAAGACATTTAACCAAGTGGACAATCTCTCTCCCTCTCTCTCTCTCTGTGGCTTCTCAACACTGTTTTAATTTCAACCATTGTCGGCTACAGGGAAAACTGACAAAGAAAATATTTTTTAGCACTGCTGCAACATCATATTCCTGATAATTTAAGTAAACTGAACTGTGTGTAAATGAATCTTACATGCCTAAACCAACATGGATACACTGTTAGTGGCCACTGGACTTGGGACTAGTCCAGGACCTCGATCTGGATTTTGACCTAGATCTAGAATGTGATCTTGACTGTGATTTGGATCTAGCTGGTTCTTTTTTTCTCGCCTCCTTCTCATATCTTGAGCTGGACTTATAGTGTGTTTTAGAATCTGTTTTAGAGGTGCCTCTAGATTTGGTGTGAGATGCAGACCTAGACCGTGATTTAGCCTTCATTTCTTTCTTGGGCTGTGACTTGGATCGTGATCTTGAATTGGACTTAGATCTTGAAAAAGATCGATTGCGGTGTTTGAACCTATCAGAATAAAGGGGAGAGAGGAGATTTGAATGTAAAAACACTATTCTTACACATCTAGTACATCAAAAATTGTTTACCGTTTTTGCAGGAGAAACTTTTTTTTTTAAACCTATAGTTAAAGGAATACAGTGATCTAGTTTGCAATTGAAAGGGTGTAAAAAGTGTTTTTTTACCTATCATTGTCCGAATGGCTTCTGCTACGACGAGGTCTTCCAGTAGGTCTACTGCTAAAAAGGTACATCAGAAAAAGTAAACGGTGACAAATACCTATGCAAACACACAAATACTTTATATACATTCTATTTTCAAGCTGTGCCTTTGCACAGAATCGTTTCATTCACTATTCCTGATCAGATGCAGCATGCAAGGTATGCAACTCCCAGTGGTTATTCCCATGATAAAAAAAAAAAAAAAAAAAAATTATTGAAATGACAATGAACTAGCCAGCGTGGCGTGTCTGTGCTGTGCAGCTGAGGCCAGCCCCACACTTTTTGGGACACTTACTTTCTGGGGCTATAGGATCTTCTATAGCTGTAATCAAAGGAGCGACTCCTCGAGCGCCTGCGCTCGTAGCTGCGACTCCGAGAGCGCCGGTATCTGTCGTAGTCATCGTAACGAGAAGAGCTGTACAGGTTTCTCCCTTCCTTGGCTTTCATTTGGTTTGGTGCTGGAAAAACAGCAAGATTTGCAGGTGAAGATGATGCCCTGCTTTCTCCCCTCGAGGTCTAGGCAGTGGATTTGGTGTTGAGCAGAAAGGCTGCTTGGTGGTTTGGTGTTTATGAAGAGGCAGGGGAGGCTGCTCTGTGCTGTTTGGTTTGTGCTGCTTTGGCCACTGGACACAAATTAATGCAGCCTTGGGGGCACTGTAAATCCAGAAAGCAAAACAAACAAACAAAAAAATCTCCCCAAAACCAGTCAGAATGGACTAATGCTCTATAAAACCAGAACCCAAAGTGGCCAGGGTGATTTCAGGCCAGCTGGAAACTGGCAGGGCAGGTCAGAGCCATGAGTGACACACTGTGACATTCCTGAATTTACCCAGTGAGTGAAAGCTAATTAAACACCTTTTCCTGACTGCACAGCACCACCAGCACACCTGATCCACAGCTGTCTTTAATGATTAAAGGCCCAGCTTAGGCAGAGCCTTTGGTGGATGCCACACAAAGAGAAGTCAGATTCCAAAAGGAACCCCCCAGTGAAACAATTCACTTTCACTCTGCAGCTTAGTTAATAAAGTAATTAAGAATGAATGAACCTATTAGTCTTCCACTGTATCTCCTCTAAGCAGCACAGCTATCCTTCCTCTGTATCAAATTCAAACCAAAGACCATGCTCTGAGTATTTTAAACATGCTGTAGCAGACATCCTCTGTACTAAATGGCTTCAAATTTTGTTTTTAGTGCTGCTTGCTACACACTAAGGTGGATTTAGTTAATTTTGTTCAGAAACTTGTTAGAAATCCCAATGTTTATACACAGGGGAGAATCCTGTCCTTTGGAAAACAGAACTTCCATTGACTCCACTGAAGCTAATTGTAAGGACTGAGGGAGAACCGGACAGTCAGGTTGTTTCTCAGAGCTGTAACCAAAGACCTTTAAGGTCCTTTTATTCCCAGGCATCACGAGTATTACAGTCCTGCTTCAGACCAACAGGTTTGTGCCAGCTTTTACAAATCTCTATCTCCCTGTAAATTAAAACTATACACACAAACAATGGATTTAAAAGACCTAAATTCTATTTACATTTATCTGTTCAGAAGAGAAGTTCTGCTCCACCTTAAACTGAGATAACTTGAAACTGACTTTTATCCTGAAGCCAAATGAAAATGAAGACATCACCTCAATCCTGGAAATCACACACAAAGCTCCAAAGAACGACTGTGCTGCCTGCTGTCCTTGGTTTCCATTTCTAATTAAAACCAGTCCATTCACAATTTGGGTGCTATTTATATACAGTAACACATCACAACAAGGAGCAGCAGCACGTGCAGCGCTTGCTGCTGAAATGAAATGAAATGAAATCAAAGATTTGAGAATGGCAGCACTCACTCTTGCGGTCCCCCTGTGCAAACTGGATCTCGATTTGCCGGCCACAAATCCACTTGCGATCCAGGTTGTGGAGAGCATCCTCCGCGTCACGGACATCTTCAAATGTGCCCAGTGTTAAGGTACTTGGCAATGGCAGCAGTTTAACACATTTGGTATTTCAAATAAAACTCAAAATTAGCAGGTTACTGTCTCATTTTACAGCTAGGTTTGAAGTTATTTTGTTATGCTGCTCTAGTGATTATTTTTAAATTAACCAACAGCTATCTGAGAACTCCTGTAATAAAATTAAAATCTTGTAATACGAGCATGAATTTATCCATCAGCAGGCACTTGCTATGTGATACTCTTAATTTTTCTTCTCCCACTTGTACTTATGCAAAGAAAACAAAGGTATCCTTTCAAAACACACTTATTAATGGTAATTTAGTTCTCTCCACTACATTGAGTTTATGAAAATTAAGCCCTAGTTCTTAAATTATGTTGGACATACCAACAGTAAATATTAACTATTAACTTTAGAATTGGAATAAAGCTTTCCTCATTTTTTTTAAAGAACTGCTTTTAGGTTTAAGTGATGTCAGTCACAGCCCAGTGTGAGAGGAGCAGACACTGAGCCAAGGTAGAGTGACAGACATTGATTTAAATGCTGGAATTCACACCCCTCATTCCAGCTTGTGGGACCCAAAGCAATGAGCTGCCCTGGCCCTGCAGGCCACTCATTTCTCAGCAGGAGAGAAACTTCCATTTCATTCAGCCCACATTACAGTAGCACTCACAAGAGAAATATTACAGGTTTTGTCAATGGACTAAACCAGAATAATTCATCAAATCACTGCTTACATGACAGACAGAAGAAAAACTGTTATTCTGTAGGATACATCAGGTATGACTCCTTTAATCTTGGCCACCATTCAACTTCATCTTGACCTTTAACTCTTTAAGTGCTTGTCAGAAGGACTTGTCATGAGATGCTTGGCCAAAAATGACAGATGGCTTTATCTTTAACTTTGAAAAACAACCTTTTCCCCCTTTTGTAGAGAAAGCGAAGCTTTGTCTCCCATTATGGCTTGTCCTTCTTCCAGCTTTTCTTTATTTTTTCTTTTCCCAAACTCTCCCTTCTCTTCAAGCCTGATCCTTAAGAGGTCTTTGGCTTGTCTACTTGCCTTAATTGTTGAACTCTACTCTAAAGGTTCTTTCATGCTTTCTCTTTGGGGTCGCCATTACTGTACAGCTTTACATTCTGAGGCAACAACAGAGGACAGCAAATTAGGGGACAATATTAAAGAAAGAAGTTCACCTCATTTTTTACACAATCTGATTTTGATCAAGTGATTCCAGTTTCCATTTGTTAAATTAACAATGAATAGCAGCCACATTTTGCTAAGCACAACTTTACTTACACACCAGTGATAATAAAAACGTGCTAGACAATTTTGAGTCAGTGAGAAATTTTCATTTAAATCATATATTAATTTCAGTGGCATAAGCAAGCTTTTATATTACTGGACTTAAATTTTGCAAAAAAAAAAAAAGGCAAAGAACAATTGAGAGAAGTTAATCTTCAAAAATAACGCAACACCACGACAGAAGTAAGACACTTATTAGATACAACACAAAAGTAAACTGCTTGTTCATTGAGATTGGTTACCTCTTACACAAACTTGAATTGCAAACTTCAACACCCCTCACTAATGAGGCATCTGAAGAAAGGATATTGAACATAGGCAAATCCTCTGGGACGCCGCGTGTAGAAGTCAAGGGGGACGTAAACATCAACTATGGGCCCGTAGCGACCGAACTCCCGGCGCAAATCCTCGGACCTGCAACACCACAAACACCTGATGTGGCTCTGGCACGGCTCAGGGTGCAGGAGATTCCACCAGAACAAAACACAGCAAACAAAAATCTGCAATTCACACAACCAGCTCTGCTTTGTGCAAGATGAAAGTACTACAGTAATATTTTCGGGGGAGAAAAAGTGTTTGGGCAGCACTCCAGTCTCAGGATGCTCAAGATACACCCTGGCAGTTTGAAACCTGCCTTCAGCATAAAATAAAAATGTAAACTGGGAAGTGATGCACATCAGTTCATTCAAGGCACCCAAGGTTGGCAGAAAGAGAAGGAAAGGATTGTTAAATTATTGTTGTTATTGTTCAGGAGATTTTGCAACACGCAAACATCAATTATGAGAACACACCAGGCACCCAAACTCATTTCCATAGGATGATCAATACTCACAACCACATCAAACAGAACAGATCTCAGCGAGCAGCCACTCATACCCTCAGGGTAGTTTTTTAGAGTTGGCTTTAGAGCTGAGACAAAACTGCTCAGCTGCACCTACCCCTGGAACATCCCCTCAACAGAGGGCTCTCATTCACACCAGCTCCCCACACTGAATTTTGTGACATTTGAGAACAAAACCCTGCATGAAAATATTGATGTAATACCATATTTAGGTGGTATGTGAGAGTTATTATTTGTTTTAATATTTTACATTTCTCTTGCAGCAGGTGGGAAAGAAATCTCCACAGAGTCAGTACTGGCAGAGGGGAACTACCACCAGCATGGAGATCTCACAATGAAACCACCTCCAAGAACTTCAGGTGAATCCTCAACAAGATCCACATTATTGCAAACAATTTGGAATTAATCATCCTCAGGTATACCTAAAGTAAGATAAACTATAGGAGAAATGAATAAATTAATAGGGAAAAAAAGTTAAAGCTGAATTTGAAGCGATATATCACAATATTCTCAATCAATTCCATTGCATCGTGTCCACACTGCTGTTGTTTGCTGAACAACTCTGGCCCAAGTTGCCCAGGCAGAGTTGGAAAACTCACATTTTATAGGATTAGACCTTACAGGGAACTCTGCACAAATTCTAAACAAAAATAACAGCACAGGAGTGTCCTGACAAATGCATTCTGTGCCAACAACGCTCCATAAATGTTCCTCAGCTGATAACAAACACCAAAGGTGTTTTGTGTCACTAAACTGCCAAAGAGAACTGAGAAGCAGCAGTTCACTAAAAGCACATAAGGAATAAATAAGAACCCGTGCAATGCATTGTTTTTGTTGCTCCAGTTCCCTGTGAGAAGTTCTCTCCCCGCACACGTTTACGGGCTCTCGGTACAACTCGAATGTAACGGAGATGGAGCATTGCTTCCCTCGCACCGAGAGCCCTGAGAGGCACCGGGACACAACAATGACCGCACAACCTTCCACCTGAACCGGCAGCAGCTCCCGCACTAACGGCACCGGCTGCGCCACGAATTTTGGGCACCAATTTCTATTTTCTCTCATCTAGCAGCAACAGTGCTAGATGCAGAGGAGCATCCCCAGCTCCAGCGGCTGTCCAGCATCGCCCCGCTGGCACATCCCGCTGGACACACTCAAAGGCGGCTGCGGGACTTTCACTTTGTTGCGGCCCAGCTTTGTTCTTTCTGGACGCTGTTTGGAAACGGATGCGCGTGGAGAGGCGGGGAACGAGCAGCATCGCCAGGAAAATGGAAGGCAGGGCAGAGAGAAGGGAGAGAGGAGGAATGGAGAAGGGAGAA
>VRYO01001760.1:1163468-1202249 GCA_009812075.1 Sialia sialis | reverse complement strand
ACACCTTGGGCCGTACAAGAGCCTAGCCAGGGCTACACCCAGGATGGATCCAAGAGGGATATCCTGTTCATGAGTTTTCACACTTGCATCAGTTTCAGTCCATTTACATATTGGGGTTAATTGCTCATTACAGGTTCAGGTAACAACGTCCCATCCTCCTGGTTTACTCTCAGCTCCCCGTTTTTTAAGCTTTTCTGAGCCTGAAGTTTGTAACATTGTCCTTGGTCTCAAGCTGGAAAAGTATTGTTTTGTCTGACTAAACTGTGAAGAGAATTCACTAACACTTAATAAGCTCACAGCTACATACCTAGGCAGCACAGAATCTGAAAAATATGAAAGCTACAACTTAAGGCACCAAAGGGATCACTATTCTGTGGCCTTGCTATTGCAAAATGTAGAGTACATACAAGTTCTGTTGAGAAAAGTTCATTGATGATTGACATTTTCTTATTTTCAAGCCTAATGAACAAGAAGGGAAATGTAAGCCACGAAACAGCAGCCAACAAGCTCTGAGGGATGTCCCTGTGTTAGAAAAACAAATTGGTAGAACTTTGCTAAGGTTTCGGGCTGGACATGCCTCCATGATCTCAGACCTAGGGGGAGGTTAACAGAGTTTGAGAAAAAAGGATGCCCGCTGATAGAGGACACAAAGAATGCAGAATTTATGGGCCATCTGGCAAGATAAGAGAGAAACTAATAAACCCAACTCGGCAACTGTGCTGAAATGATCTCCAACTGGGTAAAATGTAATTTTACATTTTACATCTGCAAGGGCAGGTCGTGACCACCAACCCACAGACCACTGACCCAAAAGGAGAGAAAGACTGAGAAAGGGACTAATTAGCATGACAAACAAGAGAATAATTCACCAACAGAAGACAGAATACTAATTCAGAACTATGTGACTTGTAGCCAAGGAACATGAATTCCTTTTGTTTGCTAAAATGTTTAAATAGTAATAAATTCTGATCGTTGGTGTGCTCGATTTGTGGAATCTCACAGAGCCCCCAACTGTGCAGCTCTGAAATCAATGAGCAGTGTCTCTCTGGAGGGTGTAACTATTGTTGCACATGGAGTAATTAATCCAATTTTTGTGGAGAACACCGTTACCCCAGCCCTGCTGAGCCCCAGGAGTTTTCACTGTTTGCACAGGACCAGCCCTTCCCATTAATGCCATTTGTGTGATGAAAACAATACAGCTGGTGGGTGGAGAGATTATTTCTTGCCATGCTCATGTGTGACTCACATAAAGGTGGATAAAAGGCACATCTGTGGCCCAACAGTCGCAGGCTTTGGTGAAGAGTTCAGTGAGAAGTGTCTTCATTTTCATATGAGGGATTTTCAGCAAACTCCTGCAGGGACAGAAAGACTTCGGGCTGATGCAGCCTTGGTGTCTGCCAGCAGCGTATTTTCATTTTTATTTTTAATATTCATGAATGAAAACTGGTGGGAGGACATTGCTGTTCATATCTTGCCAATCTCACATGAAGAAGTTCCTCATTTTTACAGGTTTTGAGTGGCAGATGATTCGAGTTTGAATGGCAGATGAAGTTCAGTCGCAGGAGATGTGCAGCCATATACACTTCCAAAAAAATGGAATTTATGTGGTTGTATGTTCAAGGACTCAACAGAGAAGGGATGAGGATCTCTGACCATGTTTTTTACAATTAATATTTACAGTTAACATTTTTCTGTGTGTAAGCAGCAGGTTGAGTTTTCACCTTGTGCAATATAAACACAGAACATAAAAATCATGCCAAGAATGCACATTAGAGACTGGAATTGTGGTGGGAGTGCTTGGCATAAAGCAAGCAAGAAAGAAAGGTTTTTATGGACATCCTTAAAACAGTGAATTTACCAGAGTGGACTTTGGATAGAAATCCACACTGCCAGGATTGTCAGAACTTGCCAGACTGAGAATCAAAACTTTGAACATCCCAAGTTCAATTATAAATACTCCAGTGGAGTCCTTCACAGCAAAATTCACTTGTTTTTGTGGAACAGTGAATCCCAGCCTGTTGGGCCAGCTGGGAATGCTCATTCCTTTGGGTCATGGATCTCTGTCTGGTCAAAATCCTTCAGGTTTGGACTGCTTCACATGAGCACTGCACTGAACATTCCACCTCAGTCTGGCTGCCCTGTGGCAGAAGGACATTGCCAGAGGGATGGGGAAGAGTGATACAAAATCCTTGCAATTGTGAAGACTGGCAGGTGAGGTGTTATTTTGATTTTTTATATTTTAGCCATTAGAATGACTTAATTTCTAAATAAGGTTTGTGTACTTTTAGTGTGTAGTGTCTACAGCAATCATTTTGTAACAGGTTTTAAATGAGTGATGAATGATCTCTGCCTTGGTTTAGAAATAAACCTGGAGTGTCCTGCATGTTCCAGTTTGCAGGTACAGCACTGGGTCACTGCAGAGCTGCAGCATTCTCTGAATTTCCTGCTGGAAAACCACACTGTGTGTTTGGTTTCAAGGTTTGTTTGCAGCAGTTCCCCAGCAACTCCCAGACAGAAGGGTGCTGAGCTCTTTCTTGGGTGGCTTTTTGCAGCACCAGTGCTCTAAAGCAGCCTCCTCCTCCTCCCTGGGTTTTACCAGCCCTGAGTTTTATTTCTGTGTCACTCACATGGAATTTCATCCTGGCTGCAGGAGTGTGCTTGGCATTAGAGCTGCCTGGGAAGCAAAATGAGCACAAAGATCCTTTAATGGCAGTGAAACTCCCCCTGAGAGCAGCCTTAGCCCAGAATAAGAACAGAACACACTTCCCAAATTGCCTGGATCATGTTGTGTTATTAACTGAAACCCAAACTGCTCTTCTAGCATGGGCAGATGTGAACTCAGCACTCTTCACTGGGATTAAAACTTTAACTGCCATTAGCAGTGCAGCAGCTTTGTTCAAGACCCAAAACCCACTCTAACAAATCTGCAGTGACTCCAGTGATGAAATGGGGCTGCTGATGGAATATTAGCATCTAATCAGCAGAGCAATGGTTCTAGGCACAGCTCCTGTGTGTTTTATATTCCATACAGAGCAAAGTCTGGTTTACTTGAGCTTCACAAACTTGGGCCATGACAAGAAACCGGGAGTTCATTGCAAATTGGAAGAAATGTTGAATTCTCATTGCTCTTGTAGTGCCTTAATTGTACTTTTGTGTAATTCTGTTTAACAACAGCCATCCCTATTGTTAAAGACTTGTGAGTGGTTCACAGCTTTTAAAATATTGCTGTTTCTATTCCTGGGACATGTGGTTCAGATCAGCTCAACAAATGCTGATTGTTCTGTTGGCCAGGTCATAGGGAACGGGTTTGGTTAAAGACTAAACTTTATTAGACACAGGAACTAAAGCTGAGTATGTTCATTTTGTGTGAAAGAAATCAAGAAGCATTTCTGTAGCTTTTGGCTGCTCCCAGGGGTTATTGTGGTGAACTGGAACAGTGGGATTTATATCCAGGTTGTTTGTCTGGGAGGGAAATTCCTGTCACTCTGAGGACAGAGGGGAAAACACAGTGCTGTGTGAAAGGAGAGCAGAAATCATCATTATTTCCTGAGCTGTTTGCTGAGACAAAACCAAGATCACACCTTGTGGAAAGTGCACTTTATTTCAGGTAGGTAAAGGTGTCACAAGGAGGGGATCTGTCTTCAGACTTTCTTGCCTCTTCTGACAAGTGTTACTCCACCATATGTTATAGTCTGTGGAGACAAATACACATTTAAACATCAGGAAATCTATTTATAGCCAAGTGACACAAGTGTCTGTAATTCATAAATCCACCCTGCTCTGCAGGAAAATGCAATTACAGTCCCTGTCTGTAAATACATGTACAACATCTGCATGAAGGGAAAGGTGGAGCTGTGCTCCTTGGAGCAGTTTGTATCCACAGGGACACTTTGCTGACACTGTGAGCTAATCAACATTTCTTCCTTCAGCATTTTTCTGTAAGTGCCTTTGTTTTCTAGCACTCACCTCCACCATTTCATTTCCTTTCACTTCCTGCTCGTGAGAGAATTTATCTGATTTGCACACCAGCTTCCCATTGACCAAGTTCACAGTGCACTGTTGGAACATTCAAAAATAATTTAAAAGAATTAGATTTGGGAATTCAATTCGAGTAAGTAGAAGACTAATAAATAGGAAATAAATTTCACTGATGTTTCATAATGACAGCTGCCAGTTTAAACTTGAGAGCACAGCATTTGTTCAGGAGTTTCAGGAACATTTCTGTTTGTTGAAAGGATAGAAGTGTTTGCAGATGGAAATGCTACAAACAAATTCCACAAATTCCCTGAACAGAGGTTTAGAGATAAATCAAGAGATGTCCCGTGCTTGGAATGCTTTACCTTCAGCTTCCTGCCATCCATGGTGGTGATGTCAGCCTCCTTGCCAAGTGTGAACGAGTTGGTTACAGATTTGTTGGGTGTTTTGGATGTCACAACAAAGTCATTGCCTTTTTGTTGTATTTCAACAACGGGCTTAATGTCTTTGGCCAGTTTGATAGTGTCATCTGGCAAGCCTGAAAAACCAGGCAAAACAGGATTTTTTGTTAGGGAAACAGCAAATTCTTTTCTCCAACAAAGGCCCAAAAGATCCAACCAAAACTGGAATGTGATGTCCAGGTTAAAAGACAAATCCTGATTCGGATTCCTTTCTTCTCTGTGGGCTTTTTGCTCCATCCCCTCTAGTCTGGTTAGGTTTTGATGTTATATTTGGTGATGTGTCAGATTATGCACAGTTCCTTTTCCAGGGCTGGCCGTGGGGTGATGATTGTCTATGAAAATCCCACGTGTGTGTTATTTTCACAGAGAAATTGGATTTGGGGGGAATTACCTGTCCAGTCAGAGCTGCAGCAGTGGGAGTTCTTCACACTCCCTTTCTGGGGTGTCTCTGACGTGATTTGGGGGTGTCATTGTCACCGGGAGAGGGATTGGTTCTGTCACCCGTCAGAGCAGGCTTTCCAACTGGAACTGGATCTTACTCTCCTGAATATCTCCTGTCTGCTCCTGAAACCCACCCCCCCGGGAATGTTTTGTTGGCAAAGGTAAGTGCGTATTCATTGCTGTGGCACCTCCTAATCCTCACACCTACAATCACTGAGAGATTCCTGACACATCACGGGTGATAATCACTGCCAGGTTACTGACCACTCATCACACTGTTAATTATTCACAGAGTTTGTGCTGCACAAGGGGCTTCTGTACCAGGAATTCTGAAGCTGAATAAGTCATTGACAGCTTGTTTCTAGTTGCATTTGTTTATAAAATCACAAGTCAATCAACACAACTTCCTTGGTGCAATAGCTGTTCTTTCTTGAGGAAATCTAACATTAAAACAGAGGATTGGGGGTTATCTGTAACTTTTCTCCATCCATTTTTGCAACTTTCAGCTTCTTTTCACATCCAAATCAGATCACACAGACTGAACCAAGCAGGGCGAGTTTGTCATAGAAAGCAAAGGAACAATCCCATGGAAATGCAGCGGTAAAAGCTGTGGTGCAATGATTGGAGGAGGAGCAGGAACTTACCCAGAGCCTTGAGGAAAGGCTCGAGGTTCTCCTGAGTGTGGATCTGCCAGGTGCCAGTGAACGCCATGGTGTGACAGGGCCGGTGTGACACACTGGGTGACACAGCTTGTGACACAGCGAGGGCTCTCCCTGCTCCCACGGATGCTCTTTATGCAAAGAGAAAGGCCGGCCCAATATTGTCCAAGGGCTAATTATTAACTGGAAAGAGCAATTATTAATCACTTATTTGGTTTTGATGGCCATAACCTCTCGTTCATGCTGCTCTCACCTTGTGTTTGGTTTTGACCTCGGGTCATTGCCCATCCTTGGAAAGTGTTGCACTGCAGCTTCCTTCGTTTGCTTTTTGTTAAAACTTCGGTGTTTAGCACGTTTGCTGGGTCCTGAGTAGAATTCTTCAGATAAAGTTATAGTAGATCGAGCTAATTGGTTTTGTACATCAGGAA
This sequence comes from Sialia sialis, assembly GCA_009812075.1. NCBI lineage: Eukaryota > Metazoa > Chordata > Aves > Passeriformes > Turdidae > Sialia > Sialia sialis. The sequence goes on along the minus strand of VRYO01001760.1, from coordinate 1,196,285 downwards.
CTTCTTAATTATCACAATATTCTCTGCTGTGAGCACTTGAACCTTAAATGGTGGATAAATAATTAATAGAATCATTTTATTTCTTTCCAAATTGTGAACTTCCCATTGATTGAGGACAGGAAAAATCATGTTGGAGTGGGACATCAGTGATGACTTTATCCAGCAGATGTCAGTGATGTGCATCTAACTCTGAATTGAATTTAATTCAGTTTCTTTTTACGTTTTGTTTTAATAGGAGATAAAAGATAAAACACTGCTTGGGGAGTGAATGCAGGAAGCAAGTAGGATGAGTTATTTTTTCCTTCTCACCAACTGCACAAGGAATTCTTCACTCATTCCAGCCCTTGAGTGCTGTTCCTTGCTACCTGTGCAGGCCTGACTGTTGATTTTGGAAGACTTACATTAGATTATGTGTCGTGCAGTTGGATTGCTTAATTCCAACAGGGCCTGTATCCCCGGGGTGGGTGACCTTCCCAAGGTAACTTTTCATTCTATTTAAATAGAAACCCAGTGCTCAGCTTTGTCTTACCAATCCACAACCCTTTTTTTAGTAGGTAACCCTAAAGAAGATTCACAGAGCAAGAGCCAGGTTTATAATGACATTTACCTGTGAGAATTCCTGATTTGCAGGGCTGTTTTTATGTGTGGAGCACGTCCTGACTCCCCACACACCCAGAGCTGCAGTGATTTCATCATGGATACACTCAAAGCAGTGCTGAGATGTCACCAAGGGCTTGAGTTTAATCACACACACACAGGGTACAAGAAAATCTGCTACAAGTAGTGATTTAATACAAGAAGCCTCATCTGTGAATCCTCTGGTGTTTCCCACACAGATCCACCAGGGCAGAGTCTCTCTGGAAGGTGAACATGCAGTGTACACACAAGAATGGTTCTCTAACAACACCAAAATACTGAAATATTGCTAAAATAAACACAGAGACACAAGCCTTAAAGGCATCTGAAGGAGTTCAATTCCTTTTGAACACAAGGAGACAATGAATTCATTTAGGTTTTTTTGTGCTAATCCCAGCTGGGATTTCCTGCTCTGTTGCTACTGGGATGTCCCCGTGTTTGTAGACACTGATTGTGACCTGCCCTGTTTCAGAGCCATATTTATTCTTGACATAGATGCTGTATTTCCCTGTGTCCTCATTGCAGACCTTCTCGATGGTGATTGTGACCATGGGCCCCTTCACATCCATCTTGTACCTGCCCTTGAACTCGATGAGCTTCTCGTTTTTGAACCAGCTGATCTCTGGGTAGGGGTCTCCAGACACACAGCAAGTTAAGCACAGGGTCTGTGAAACAGGACAGGAATGGATTATGGAGCTGTGAATGTGCAGGGAAATTCAGTTCACAGCATCACAGCATCATTTAGCTCGGAAAAAACTTTAAAATTGAGTCCAGCTCTTAATCCAGCCCTGCCAAGGCCCCACTGAACCATGTCCCCAATCCACACATCTGTTAAATTAAGAACAATGAAAATCAGTTCTAGCAGTCTCATTAGATGACATTCCAGCACTGATATCTGATATTCCTTTTCCTGATATCTTCCAGGACAATCAGGATTAAAGTGCCTGAATTCACTGGGCCTGACTCATATTTTTATGTCTTTTTATGGCTCCCCACGCTGTAAAGTGGCACTCAAACAGGCACGTGGGGAGGGTGCAGTTACTTTGCAGGGTTTTTGTGCTGCCTGGAAAGGGGAATGTGACTCAGAAATGAAATCAGGGAGTTGCTCTGATGGGAGAATCAGGTCCAGAAAGTCCAATCCTGTGCACTGGGAGGAGAGCAGGAAGGATCTGGCAGTGCAGATGACCCAGGAGGGCAGCACTTCCCACCTCTGGCAAGTGCAGCAGCTCAGAAAAGCTGCTGGCAATGCACAGGAGGGTAAAAGAATCTTTCCTCCTCACCAGTGATCCTTCTGGGGCTGTGCAGGGACCAATTCCTGCAGTTACTCAACATTACCTTGTCCTCCATGATGGTGGCAACATCTGGCAGACCTTGAACAACTCTGGCACGACCTGGGATGAGCAAATACAACCTTTCAGATTTTCCATCAGCAAACTTGGCTTTGTTTCACTGAAGGGAAGAGATTGGTTTACTTACGCTTCTCTGCTATGGCTGCTTCCCTGAAAGGGAGAGAAAATAATTGTGGTTTTATTTATTAGCCATTGTATGAACAATTTAGAGTGTGAGACTCGAAATAGATTTAGCTGTGAAAATATTTAGGCAGGAACTTACTTTAGCCTCCTGTGCTCAGCCAGGGCATCTTCAAAAACTGCAAGAATGAAAGGTTTTAGGGAGAGTTGCCTTTGTTTCATTGGACTCAGTAGATTTGGCATTGTGTTGTTGTTTTCAGAGCTGGGATTGCATGGATAAATTAATTATCCTCTAGATTGTGTCTGTCCCTGCCTTAAGGAAACAGCTCTGTTTGTGCACTGCTGAAATAAGTGGGACAGAGTTCTCTCTTTCCAAAGAGAAGCTCAGAACAGCACTTTGGAAAAGCCTTTGTAAACCTGAAGTTTTCTTTCCTGAGATGCCACCTGTGAGCTCTCTGTCCTCTGTGGAGGAATTGGACACATCCCAGGAGCAGCTGCCCCTTCTCACCCTTTGCCAGCAGTGCCAAGGCTCTCTAAAATCTCCAACTCCACATGGAAATCAGCTCCAGCTGCAGTGAGGGACAGAAATCCCTGGGCAGGCTTTGAGGGCTCACCTTGGCCAGCCAGATCTGTGGACAGTTTGTGGCAGCTGTTGCCATCGAATAACTGCAGGGTGTATTTGCCCTTGTCAGCCTCCCTGGGCTCCAGGATGTGCAGCCAGATGTGATTCATGGTGCTGCCAGCTCTCATCCTGTCACGGCTCTCCAGCTGTTTCTCCCTGGGTGAACAAGGGATGGCATTTCAGTCCCGTTTAGCAGAGCTGGAGAAATCAGAATCTGTCGTGGTTGGAAGTGTGGGAGTCAGGATTCATTTCATGGAGGGAGGAAATCCCATGGGGCTGCACAAACTCTACAAAAGATTTCTCAGTTCTTATTTAAGGGATTGAATCCCATTTAGATGTTGAATATTTTGAAGTATTTAGCCCTTGAATTTTATTAAAAATTCGCCTCCTTATCTACAGGTGGAGGTGGTATCTAATAAAACACCAGCTCTCTATTTAGAAAGACATTAGGAGGTTAAATTAGTCAGTGCTTGGGAAGAATTTTGTAATTTTGGGAATATTTTTTATTCAGAGTGGGAGAAGAGAGTGGTTGAGGTAAAAACATGAAGTAGTAAAAATAAAGTGTAGGAAAAAATTCTGTCTGTAACCAAGGAGCTGTAACTGAGAAGTATCATAAGTGAAGTGCAGCATCATTATTATTCTAGTAAAGAAGATCACTTAGAAATATTTCTGCAGTGCTATAAAAATAACATGACTTTTCATTCTGGAATTCCCAGACATGCTGCAGGATGAGAGTGAACTGTGGATTTCAGCCCTTACTCAGACAAATCCACAGCTGCCTGAAAAATTTATGGGCTCAGGCCTAAATGTTTAATTTTGGATAAAGAGTCACAAGGAGCAGTGCTCCACAAGCTTTGCAAATAATTTTTTGGGGACTTACTTGTGGTACCAGGTGGTTTTCATGTAGTCTGTGTAGTACTTGACCTGTGTGTAGATTTTGATGCCTTCCTCCGTGGGCTGGATTTTCAGGGGTGTAGCAGAAAGGGCTGGAGGTGGAACAGAAAGGTTGAGATGGGGAGGAAAACCCAGATTTCCCAATTGCACTGAGAAATCCCAGCCAGAGGAGCAGGGAGGGAGCAGGGATGATGCTGGGTTGTTCCACAGCAGGGACAGCTCTGAGCTCTGCCTGTGCCATCCCAGCTCCCCCTCTGAGTGACATACCACTGATCCTGCACAGCTCCTTCAGAAGCTCCTCAAAGGCTGCAAGAGGAACATTGAAATAAAAATAAAAATAAAAATAAAAATAAAAATAAAAATAAAAATAAAAATAAAAACAAATGTAAATATAAATATAAATATAAATATAAATATAAATATAAATATAAATACAAATATAAATACAAATACAAATATAAATACAAATATAAATATAAGTATAAATACAAATATAAATATAAATATAAATATAAATATAAATACAATTCCTAGCCAATCTCATCCAATCTGCCAATTCATTTCTCTGTGGTTAGGGTGTTTTATACCCTTGGGTTATTTGCTGTCTCTTTCTGTGCCAGAGCTCCCTGGGAATGGAGCTTTTTTGCCTCTGATTCATTTGTTTTCAGATGCTGGGCATTTCTTACTAAATTTAGGTGCTCCTATCTTCCTTCACACTCACCATGTGCAACCCAGGCAGGAGATTTATGTGCCAGGTTTAAATGATGGATTCCAGATGTCAGGGCAGGATTTAATCTTGGGCAGCAAAACCTTCTGATTGATTCTGGCTTGGAGTGACTGAAACATTCCTGAGCTTTTATCTGGGGGGCTTGACAGAATTTCTAATGCAGTCCTGACTTGAGAAATGACTGCAGGTGGAAATGGCATCTGCATGTAGAGCAGGAAACTCTAAATGTGTAACTTTTAAATGGGGGTTTTAACTCCTATAAAAGCACTTGGGACATGTGGGTTTCATAGAAAGTGAGGATATTTGGTTTAAAATCCAAAATGAGCTCAGGGCAGGGGGTGAATATGTCTGAGTGTGTGATCCAAGGTTCTCTCACCTCCTTTGGTGAGCTCCAGCTGGGTGGAGTCCTCTCCTCGGTTATCTGAAACAACTGCTTTGTACAGCCCCTCATCTGCTTTGCTTACCTGCCAAACATTGTGTGCATTGTAATATTGATTAAAATAACCCAAAACAAACAACACCCCTCCCAAAGACATTTCCCATCTCACTGAAACAGGGCAGCATTTGGAAAAGGGGGAAAAGCTGAGATTCTCTTCTTCCTTCCCAATGGATTTGGTTGAACTGAGTAGAAATTAGGTGGAAAAAAAGGGACATTTTGCCCCAAAACCTCCTGTGAAAGGAAAGGGGGGGTCTGGTTCAGAAACTCTTGATTTTGGGGGGTCAGTGGTTCAGCTTTTGCCCTCAGTCCTGAAAATCCCTTTGGTTCTCTTCAGCCTCTCAGGACATTAAACTTCCAAGAGCCAGCCACTGTTAAAAAATCTCATTTCTTATTGGGATTTGAGCATCACAGCGTGGTTTGGGTTGGAAGGGACCTTTAGGATTGTTTAGTTCCAGCCCCCTGCCATGAATTCCACCAGAATTCACATTCTGAACCTGACTGCCACATTAAAATTTCCTCTCTCTTGCATTTCTCAGCATTTCTTTCACTACCCAAACCCTATGTGGAATAGGAATAAGATCAGCCCACATTTTTTTGCCATTTTCCTGTGAACCTCTGAACTGTTTGATGTCTCACCTTGGAGATGTGCAGAGTTCCCATCCCAGTCTGTGGATCAAACACTCCCCCAGCCCGTGCCTTGTGGTTGAAGAACCACTGGAAGTTTGTGTCCTTCCTCAGGTTTGTGGCCTGTTTGAAGTCAACATTTAGAAGTCAAAATAGATTTGATTTCTTAATTCTTGGACATCCTAATATGAATCATCACTTACATCACTCCAGATTCTGGGAATTTCCCTTCCTTGTTAAAATTTCATCCCAAAATAAACCATCTTACTGTCACTGGTGTGCAGCAAAGCTCTGGCAGGAGCACTGCTCATATCCTGTGAAAATTCCACCTCAAATGGAACTCTGAAGGAATTCAGGCCAGGCTCTGTTACCTTGCAGCTCAGGAGCACTTCACAGCTCTCCAAAACTTTCCATGTCAGGTTCTCTATGAAATGTGGACCTGGGAAAAAAAGAGAAGAGAAGAGAAGAGAAGAGAAGAGAAGAGAAGAGAAGAGAAGAGAAGAGAAGAGAAGAGAAGAGAAGAGAAGAGAAGAGAAGAGAAGAGAAGAGAAGAGAAGAGAAGAGAAGGAAATAAAATAAAATAAAAAAGTTTCTGGTGGTGCCTCTGGCGTGTTCCTGCGGGAATGCTTCCATCTAGTGCTGGATTCCCGCAGTGCAGCTGGGAATTCCCGATTTTCTCAGGAACAGGGAGGGGAATCTGAAATAAATTACTTTAAATCCTTTCATTCTATGCTGAGCTACTCTGAAGCCGAGAGGGACACTGGATTTTTAGTGTGGTGTCACTATAAAGGGAATATTTTTATCCTCACTGGCAGGAAATCACCTTTCCAATTGTATTTCTCTAATGAACTTGATTTACAAAATTCATTATTCATCAACATAAGGCAGGAGTGAAAGAGGAAAGCATGGATTTTCACAAACTTTGCTAGAAATCCTGTTTTTTAAAGGAAAGGCAGTGAGTCAATTACAGAATGTGAATTGAGGTTGGACAATTTTGAGAGTTTGAAAATGTTCAGTGCCACAGCACTGATGCAGAGCATCTCCTGATAAATCTGCCTTGCTTGGCTAAAACTATTTCATTATTTTGATTTTTAAGGAGATTTATCCTAGTGTTTTAATCAGTTTAATTAATGTGTTTAAAAAGATGCTGAAGTGAAATCAATTCACTTGGATTTGCCATCCTGGCCTTCACCTCTGGCTGATCTTACCTTGCTTCTTCTTCCATTGCCTCCGTTTTGCTTCAGCTTCTTCTGCCACTTTAGCAAAAGCTGTGGAGCAGCAAAGGACAAAGTCAACAACCCCCAGTATTGGATATTTCCTGTACAGAAGGTGTTATCATTAGAGCTATGCTGCTTGTTTGTGCTGGGAGCCCAACATTTAATTTCATTTGATCATTGAGCATTTAGCAAATGAAAAGATTTCACAATATAAAAAGGCAGGCTAGAAAACCTGGAATTAAAATATTTAAAAAGTAAGAAACGCTGAAGAAGCAGAGAGCACAACCACATCTAACTTTAGTATCTGCCTTAAAATTGTCAGTGAAGAGAAATGAGCACTAGAGCACAGCTCATCAAATTAATTTTCTGTCCTGAGCCCAGCAGTGCTGAATCCCTCTGGAGAAGTGCCTGTGTGTCTCCAGAGAGTCAGGGAGATCTGACATTTCAGAGACATTTTCCATCCAAAAACTTAGGAAGCTTTGGAAAGTCACTTGAAAGCAAAATGCAGAGAACTGAAACCAGAGATAAGCACTGGCTGGGGAAGGATTTGAATGAGAATCTTGTTCCTTTCTATTTTTAATTAATTTTAGGAGGCTCTCTGTTCTGCATGAGCTTTTGTGCCTTGTCCTGGAGTGCAGTTGAGACTTCATTGCATTCAGTGCAGTGAACCAGCTGCTAAAATACATTGAATTTCCAGCCTGAGATAAATGACTGCACACACTCCTCTCTGCTGCCAAGGCACAGTTCACCACTGCAAGCTAATATGTAAAACATTTGGAAGAAAGAACTGAGCATTCCTTGAGCAGACTGCTTTTATCATCAAGCACCTATTTATAAAACCAAAAGGTTTAATTTATGGTAAAGAGAGATTCAGATCATTTCTTAAATGATTCCTGGACTTTAAATCTGGGCTAAAATTTGCTCTCCCCATTCCCAGTGTGCCATTAGAACTGTTGGAAATATTTTGGGGCCTTGAGTGCCTCACAAACTTTCCACTGAGCATGGCAGGCTAAATTAGATCCCAAATTTGCACTTACATTCATCCATGAGAACGAGGGGGAATTGATTTTTGGCTTTGCCATCTTTGAGCTGGGCTGTGTACACCCCTTTGTCATCAGCACAGAAATCCTGGATTATCAGTTCCACCAGGCCTTTCTCTCTGACAAAGTTGATTTTGTGTGTCTGTGTAAAACAAAGGGAATGGGATAAACTGCAGAGTAGAAATGTTCCAAGGTGAGATCCTGGCACAGCATCTTGTACAGCAGATATTCATTCATTTTGCGCCTGTATCCTTGTAAAGTGCCCTGATTTTCCAGGAGAAGGAAGGCAGAGCACTGTGCTGTGCCATGCTGGGGGATTCATCTCTTATTTATGTCAGAGGGAGTGGTAGGATTGCTTCCAGCAGAGAGAAAGTTTCTGCAAAACCACCTAACCCAAACCATCCTTCCTGGGTGGATATTGCAGAGCTGAAACCAGAATATTTTGATTTTTAGTGGCATGGAAATTGCACTCAGTTACAAGCTGTGATGTGTAATTTCATACTTGCCCAGGGTGAGGAATATTTTCCCCTCCTGCTGAGGTACCTGCACCCAGGAGTGCCAGGTGCCTGAACACAAATATCATCATTCTGCCTCACTGCCCTGTTTGCCCTGAGCAAATATTGTCCTTCCAGCGAGCCTGACAAATGCTTTTCATTGTGCAGATCCATGTCAGCTCTCCAGTGGAGAGGAGACAGATTTTAGAAGAGATAAAGCTGTGGATAAACTTGTTCCATGTTGATTTAACCCCCCCAGCAGGGCACTGACAGCTCCAAGCTGCTCTGGCCTGCTCCTGTCCTTTCTTCTGGGGGTCCTGCTTGCTGTCTGGGCTGAGCTGACAGCCCATGATTTATCTTTGGGCTTCATTCTCAACTGTTCTCCCCTCTGCTCCTCTCATTCCAAGTATTTTTAAAATGTTCTAATATTAATTTGATATGGGAGGACAAGGAGGAGGCCTGAACATTTTTGTGGATGTGTGAGGAGGCTGGAGGTTGCTGTAACACACGAGGGCTTGGCACTGAGAAATAAATCACCTCCATCTGCTCTTAGAATTCATGAGATTTGTCTGATGGGAATTTAGAAATCTGGGAATGCTCAGCAGTGGGAAGGTAAATGAGGATTAAAAACAGAATAAAACCCACAGGGGTGCTGGTGAGCTCCTTGTCATTGAAGATCAGGTGCAGCTCAGCATTTGGGGACAGCTTCTCCACCTGCAGCCACAGCTTCACTTCCCCTTTCTCCAGAACATCGATGTTCCAGCCAGATATCAGCTTGATCACTGCAAGCAGAGAGAGCCACAGGGGAGTCAGGGGCACAGCCAGGCCTGGGGCAGTTCCCTGTGGCTTTTGGCTGCTTCCACTTACGTGGGTTCCTGATTTCGTGGCTGCGTTTCAATAACTTGTCCAGATCTGAAATGCAGAGAATAAAAAGTCAGCACTAGGCTAAAACAAATTCAGTGTTATCAATTTAATTGGATTTGTTGATGGACTTTATTTCTGTTGAAGAGAAGATAAAGCATTCAATAATGGGGAGGATTAGAAAAGCTGGTGAAGGTAATTGTTGGTTGTATCTGAATAAAATGTTGGTAGGATCAGTCTAGGGAGTGTGCTAAAGGAGTTTTAAATCACTGTGGCAGTAAAGCCAAATGTGAAATCTGAACTGCAGTGGAAAAATGACTTTGCAGGAGCGTGGAATCTTTCCTTAGGGGACTGGAAAAGAAACTGCCCTTGAGCCTTCAAGGAATGGGAAACATCTTTTTAGTGCTATCATTAAGTGACATTAGTCACTCACTGTTCTTCTGCAAGGAACTTTCCTCTAAACATCTAGGATTAGAAAATGGGGGCACATTAGTTTTTTGTTGTTGACAGCTCTCAGTTTTTACCTTCTTTTGTTAAAGTGCAGCTGGCAGAGATGTCATCATCTACATCTGTGACCTCCACTGAATACACACCCAGGTCCTTTTCTGAGGGCTCTTTCAGTATCAGTTTGGATCTAGAAGTAAAAAGAATAACAGCAAAAATTATCTTTTCCTCAGAAATGCTGTCTGCTGTAACAGAAACAGAACAGAAATACAGAATTCATTGGGATTTGTAAATGACACTGAGGAGGAAGGTAGAGATATTGGGAATGTGATGGGAATGTGATAGCACTGCTTGCACTGAACAGATCTGGGGGTCAGGGAAAGGAGAGGGAGACCTCTGGCTTCCCCTTTCCTTGGTGTTTGATGTGTTCTTACCAGTCCCTGCTCCATGTTCTCAAGGTGCATGAGGTGCTCACCTGTTGCCTTTCTCTTCAATCTGCACCCGGTCAGCATCTGGAGGTCCCTCATAGTCCTTTGACCAGATGAATTCAGAGTCATCATTCTTTTCAGGAGCTTCAAAGGCCAAGTAAATGAAACCCTCTTCATCCACCCCGAGTTCAATTTCATTTGTGCCTGTATGAGCCAAAAACCCACAGAACATTCCTTACCAAAGCACATCAGGGCTGAGCTTCTGCACATCCAAATAAAAACACACACAAACCCAAAACCAAACCACACACTGCACAGTTCGAGCTAATTCATTTGGGCAGTTTGATTTGTTCATCTTGATTTTACTGAGGGTGTTTCTTGCTGGGATGTGTCACAGAGCAGTTTTCCACCCAAATCACACATTTCTTTACAGTCTCATGGCTTTGAGTTTCATACCAGCTTTGGTTTTAGGCACCACAGGATCCGAGGGGACTGAAGGGGGCCCCACTCCAGCCTTGTTCAGCGCTCGTACCCGGAAAATGTAACATTTCCCCGTGTCCAGATCTGAAACCTGCAGGGAACACAGCCAGCAATCAATGTCACACCGACAGCAGCAGCACTCGGCCACCGAGAGCAGGTACAAACCTTCATGTGGGTGCTGCCTGTGGGCTGCTGGTTGATTTGTTTCCAGTCCTCTGAGCCCTCTTCACACAGCTCTGCGAGGTAACCGATGAGCGGCGCTGCCCCCAGGTAGAGCGGAGCTTGCCAGTGCAGCCGCAGGGAGGAGTCCCGCACCTCCGAGCATCTCACGTCGTGAGGAGGGCCTGGCACACAGGGGGACAGAGAAAATGAACTTGGCTTGGCAGCAGGGAGCAGAGATTTAGGTAGCTGTTCAGTAGTGGGTCTGGAGGGGATGCTTTCTGTGGTAATTAGGGTTATAAAATAGCAGAACTGCTTTAATGGTGTTTGGTGTGGTGTTAAGAAAAAGGGATTTAGGGTTTAGATCCTGATTCTTTATTCTGTGGAAACAATATTGTTAAAAATACCTGGCTGCTCTATCTGAGTGCAGGAATAACACTCTGCCTCAGAACATCCCTGGGAGTGCTTTTGTGTCCTGGGAGCAACCATTTCCATGGCAGAAACCCCTTGCAAGGGTGAGGAGATAACAAATAGAGCTGGTGACATTTTCCTGGCTGGTTTTACATGAGGGATAGATACCTGGCTCTGGCATGGTCCATTCCTCACATCTGAACAGGTCACTGGGCTCAGACACTTGCCCCACTCCAGCCCTGTTCATGGCACGAGCACGGAACTCGTACAGGTGTCCCTCCTGCAGGCTGCTGACCTTGGGGTACAGAAGGGAGGCAGGGTTAGTTCAGCCCAGCAGGACACTGCAGAAGCACAAAAACCCCAGCTGAACCCCTGGGGCAGCTGTTCCCAGCTGTGCTCCAAATGGATACCGTGCAAACTCGCTGAGGAATTGGCTGAGCGTTGACTTCGTGCCAGTCTGGCTCAGAGTGGTCGTGCTGGTCCAGGAAATATCCCAGGATCTTTGTTCCTCCTTTGTGCTTCGGGGCTTTCCAGCCAATGGTCATCTCATCCTTGCCACAGTGCAGCAGCACAAAGCCACGTGGGGCTGAGGGGCAGGCTGGGCACAGAGGGACAGACAGAACAGGAATCACAGCACAATGTCCATGCTCTCACTGGGAATCACAACAAAAGCTTGCATGTGTCTCAGGAGTGCCTGGGGCCTTGGGGTTTGTGTGGCAGGAAAGGTGGGAGCAATGGGTTGAACACAGAGAATTACATCCTGGATGGTGTGGTTGTAGGATTTTCTAATTTCCCTGAGAAATTCCCAATGTTGATTTTCACACATCACTTAAAATGGTCACTTGTACCCAGAGTCAAATGAACATCACAAATGTAACACACTGCTAGGTTAAAATGCCAATTAATTAACTCTGCCACTCTTTGCAGTTGTAATTGATGGCAGAAGCAGCAGGGTACAAGAAAATGAGCTCCCTTTTGTTTTACTGCCACCATGGCAGGCAGTGGTGGCTGTGCCTGGCACATGGGGGGTGGAGGGATTGAATTTTGGTCACTACTCACCAATTGCTGGCCTGACAACGATGGGATCTGTTTCTGGTGAGCTCTCACTCAGTCCTGCCTCACTGACAGATTTCACACAGAACACATATTCCTTTCCAGGCTGCAGCCCAGGAACAGTAAATCTAGGGGAGCAAATGAATGTTTGTGTTTGCCTGTGCACAGGTGAACAGTGCTGACACAGACAGCAACACACTTTAATAAGGCTTTGTTCTTGCAAAATCATTATTTGTCATTACAAATTAACGTGTCACATGAAATGGCTCTGGATAAATCACACTGGATATGGATCAGATGGAATCACCATTGGCAGGGAGACAAGCAGGAATTTTTAATGGACTTTTTCTGCTTGGCATGTGCTGCCCAGAGCTGGAGAGTGACTGCAAATTCTGCATGTGATTGACACCGAGTTACTCTACTGGAACCCAGGCAAAGCCACGGAATGTGGATGTGCTGGTGCCTCAGGCTCTGTGCAGAGCACTCAGCTTTGCTGCCAGCTCTGGCTGTACAAACCAGGCTTGGAGCAGCCCTGAAACCTCCAGGAGCCCTGGTGTGTGTGCCAGCCTGTGTGTGGGGACTGAAGGAAGTTCTTTTTTTATCTGAAACACAACTCCAGCAGGAGCAGAGGAATCCAGGCTGGGCCCCTGTGATCCCTGAGCAGAGCAGGGAGCTGCACTCACTGCTGGCATGTCACTGGTTTGTTGTTGACTGTTTGCCATTCCTCCGAGCCCGTCTCCCGGCAGTAGATGTAATAGCCAAGGGGCTCCAGGCCATCCTTGGGCTTGTCCCACTGCACAACAACAGATGTCTTGGTGTCTCTGAATGCCAAAACCTGAGATGGTGGAGGCAGAGGAGCTGAAAAAGGGAACAAACAAACACACACAGACAAAAGTAGCGAGGGTTAAAATCTACAATTTAAAAAAGCCCAAACTATTATGAGTGAGTTGGCTTGTTTGATTTATTCATCTTTTCCAGAGCAGCTGTGGCTGCCCCATCCCTGGAAGTGCCCAAGGCCAGGCTGGATGGGGCTGGAGCAGCCTGGGACAGTGGAAGGTTGCAGGCTGTGGATGAGCTCTGAGGTCCCTTCCAACCCAACTGGGATTCTGTGGAATTAGAGCAAAATGCCATGGACAGGACCCCACCCTACAGGCTCTGTTTCTGTGCTTGGGTTTCCAGATGGCTTCTTCCTTTCCTACTGATTTCTGCAGTTACCCCACACAGCTCTGAAGGAGAGGAGGAACAAAGCTCATCTGGTGATTGTCCTTGGCTCCACCCTGAACTGGGTGCATTCCCATTTCTGAGTGAACACAGCTTCAGTGTGGGACAATTTACAGCTAAAGAGTCACCAGCATGAGCCTTTGGCTCTCTTTCTGCCAGCTCAGGCAGAAACCAGCCCAAAGCAGCCCTGCAGAGAGGCTGAGCCCCCAGTGCAGCCCCTGGCATTCCTTGCACACTGTCACCTCCCTCACACCACGCTGGAAGCATCCTTGGATTAAACACAGCCTTCAACTCTTCCTATTTCATTCAATGTAATTCCCCATCACTGCTTGCTTAGATTAACACTGCCCTGACCAGCTGCAAACCAATTAAAGAGGGATTTAAGGCTTCAAGAGATTTCCTTATATCAAAGTGACTGCTGTGTAACCATAGACCATGAAGTTTAGAGCAGAGCCTGGGCAGGGGATCCCCCTGATTGCTTTCAGTCACTCATGGGCAGAGCAGAGCAGAGCAGACAGGACAGAGCAGTAATTACCCAGTTTTGCCCCAGCAGTGACAGGAGGGCTGGGCACCGAGGGCTCGCTGATCCCAAACTTGTTCACGGATCGCACGCGGAACCGGAACGATTTTCCCTTGGCCAGACCAAAGAGTGCAAATCGTGGGGAATTGGCTGGCAAATCCAGGTTCACCATTTGCCAGGAGTTGCTGCCTATGAGCGACTGCAACGAGAAAGGTGATGATTTACAACTCCTACTGAGAGCACAATAACAAAGCTGGGCTTTGTAGGAAAGGAATGTTTAAAACCAAAGCCATAAATTACATATTTCTTGTTGATGTATCCAAACTTTTCCCCCTTGGCAGCAGAGTGCCCCTTTGCTAAGGAGGTGAGAAATAAGAAATGCATGAAGGAGATTGGCAGAAGATGCTAATTAACAAACAGAATGATGAGTGGTGAACAGGACAGGGAGGTATTGTGAGTTCTTCACAGCTTTTCCACCTTTCAGGGCTGTAGGGAAGGAACAGCTCTTCCTGTTAGAATTCTGCCACTGCTCTGTGCTGTTAAAATTCCTTGTTAACCATTAGTCCTTGAGCTGGTGTCAGCCAGGGCCATGGCTCAGAGCACCTGTGGGGCTGGAGGAGGCTGAACCAGCCAGGTTTGAGGTTGGAATTCCTCAGTTCCTGACTGGGAATAGCCTTAGTCTGCCCGAGAGAAAAATGGTTCTGCTCTGCAGCTCCCCTCTTGTGTGGTATTATTTTCCTACCTTTTCCACGTAATAATTCAGTGGCTCTCTGCCTCTTGGGTCTGGTTCATCCCAGGCCAAAGCCACATAATCTTCTCTGACCTCAGTTGCATGAACGTTGGTGGGTGGCAAGGGAATTTTAATGTCTCCTATGGGAAAGCAGAAAAAGCTTCAGTGATAATATGGCAGGAAAATATTCTTTTACAGTGGACTTTGTTCTCCCACTATAAATTAAGATTCTTTGGTATAAAGAAGGAGGCAAACACTTTGGGGAAACTGGAACTCACCCTCCAGGTCATCCTTGGATATTTCTATGGTCCTGCCCTGGTCGTATGGAATCACTGCAGTGACAAACAGGGCAGTGTTACCACCCACAGGAGAAACACACATCCCAGGGCTGGCTCATCGCTGCCATGACAGTTACACACATTTTATATCACACACAACGGTGTTCTGAACTTTTTCTGTTTCAGAATGCTCCCAGGATGGGCTCAGCAAAGACATTGGTGGGAACGGGGAGGATCTGGACAATCCACACTCAAGTTATTCCTGCACAATAATAATAATAATAATATTCCCATGGTCCTGGCTTTGGTACCAACCTGTCACTCTCTTGTCCCTGCTGGGGTCGTGGGTTGTGACAGGGTCAGTGGCCTTGGAAGGGTGGCTGGTGCCAGCCTTGTTGACAGCCCTGACCCTGAACTGGTAGCTGTGTCCCTCAGCCAGGCCCAGCACCGGGCACCTGCAGCTCCTGACAGGCTGCCCAGTGCACTGCAGCCACTGCTGGCAGCCAGCCTCACACCTGCAGGGAAACACAGCCCTCAGTCCTGCCTGGCTGCACAGAAAAACGAGATTCTTAGCTCAAAGGGGAGGCCTTGCACACCTCTCAATGAGGTATCCCAGGATGGGGCTCCCTCCATCATCACTGGGTGCTACCCACGAGAGGAGCAGGCAGTCTTTGTTCACATCGTGGCACTTCACGTTCAGGGGGGATCCTGGGGCACCAGCTGTGGGTGCTGCAGCATCTGTAAAACACCCAGTGAGGCTGGTCAGCTTGTGTTCTTTGCTCTCCCAAAATTTTCACTGAGTAGCTTAATTTGTTTTCTAATACCCAAATAAGATTTGGTCATTGCGATGATTGCATCCCCACACAAAACGAGGAGCTGTTTCCTTGTGCGTGGGGCTGGGAATCCCTCCATGCCACGGAGGTGTGTGGGGCCTGCAGTACCTCTCACAAACACGTAGGTGGTCTGCTCCTTGTCCCCCTGCAGCGAGGGCACGCGGATGGTGTAGAAGCCCTCGTCCTCCTTGTGAGCACAGGGCACTGTCAGCGCGGCCTCACGCCCCTGGCAGCTCAGCTCATGATGCTCTGAGTCCTGCAGCAGCTCCCCTGAGGAGCAGGAGAGAGAGGAAAGGAAAATCACCTGGGTTTGCCTGGTTAGGAGTAACAATATTTATTTAATCCCTCTAAAAGCACAGAATGGGATAAGGGATCTTTAAGATGTTCTTGGTATTTTGTACCTCCAAATTGCAGCTGTGGACTCTGCTCCACAGAAAGACCCAAATCCTGGATCTCCAGCACAGAACAACACAGAATATTAAAAAGTTTTTCTCACTGGAGAACCACAGGTTTTTCAAATTAAGGCTTTTAAAATATTCTTATGGACAGGAGTGTCATTATCTCCAAAACATTTTAGTGGTGTCATCCTTTACAAATAGGGAAAAAACAAACATTAAATAGCAACATCTGTAGCTTGAGCAGAGCTGAGAACAGCTCAGGAATCCTGAATTTTAATTTTTTTTCTGTGAACATTCAATCACAGCTCTGAATTCCAGTGGGATATTCCCAAAGGTAAATGCACAAAACCTCAGCTGCTGCCTACAAACCATCTCTGAACCAGCTGATGCCTCCTTGGTGATCCAGTAAATCAGAGGAGAAGTAACAGGAGAGGGTGAAAGGCTCCTTTTCTCTTGCAAATAAGGGTTTCAGTGGAAAAGCAAAATCTGCCTCTCTGGCCAAAAGGGATCCTGTGGGATAAAAGTCAGCATGATAAAGAGACTTGCAGAGCCTTCCTCCTGGAGTATTTTTATTGCCATATATTTAGAGTGAGCTTTGCACTTTGCACATGCAGTCAGGCGGACAGGAAAAACTCTCAGGGAAAAATAATCAAATTGCATCAGGCTATAAAAATAGTTAAAAATAACATCAATGATTTACTCACTTTTGTATATTTCTGAATCAAATCCTGACTCCTTTCCATAATATTCTGTAAGACAAGAGGAAAACACATTTAGCAAATCCCACAGAGTGTTTATCTTTCTAAAAACACCCAGTGATGCTCAGCAAATTGTTTTTCCCTCAAGCCAGCCCTTAATTTGAACCTTTAAAATGTCACCATGGGGTAAAACTTGAATTAATTTGACAGCTGATGCCCTTCACGAGCCTCTGGGGACTGTGTGAGAGGAAATTGTTCCCTTGGCTGTCCAGTGGAGCAATCCTTCTCCAGATGCTCACGTGCACTCAGTTATCCAGAGCCAAGGAGAGCTTTGCCACTTTGGCTTCTGCCTTTTCAAGCAGGCAAGTTAAAACCAAATAAAATAAAATAAAATAAAAATCTGAATGAAAGCAACCCCTGGGTTTTAACAGCATTCCCAGAGGATGATGTGGGATTCTTGAAAACTGCCAGTGACTGAGACTTCCAGATTTAACCAAGAGAAAGGATGAGACACTGAGGCATTCCCCAAATCAGCTCTTTCTGGATTCTCTGAAGGTGTCACAGTGTGAAATCATGTGGAGCTGAAATCCAAGAAGTGATGCCCTTCAGATGAAACTGAAGTTGTGATAAATACCCATAAAATAAAGCCTGTGCTTCCAGTGGTTGAAGTTTGGCAGTAGCAGACCAAGAAATGAAGAGTGTGAGCACTGGAGAAAAGGATGGAATTATTGGTGTGGAATTTTAGAAAAGGATGGAATTATTGATGTGGGATTTTAGAGAAGGATGGAATTATTGATGTGGAATTTTAGAGCAGGATGGAATTATTGGTGTGGAATTTTAGAGCAGGGTGGAATTATTGGGGTGGAATTTTAGAGCAGGATGGAATTATTGGTGTGGGATTTTCTGCTCCTGTTGTGGCCAAACTGTGAGAACCTCCTGGGAACTATTCCTGCATTAGGACAGGGGGAATTTGGGAATCTGGGAAGGATGCAAAGGAAGGTTTCCTAGGCTGTTATACCTGAATATTTCCAGATATGCTGAATTTTGACACTGTTTAACTAAAGGGCCTGGAAGGTGTGATAATACACTGCTTTTACAATGCTGGATCTGCAGGGATCTGCATCCCAGACAGATTCAGATCAGAAAATGGCATGTGAAAATAAATGTGATAATTACAAACCATGGCAGAGAGCTCTGCCAGACCCACTCAAGGGTTTCATTCTCCACACTCCTGTAGATCTATTCTGTCCATGCTTTTCATTACCCAATTGTAATTTAGATATAAATAGATGAGATATGAACAGCTAAACTGTGCTCCTGTGAGACTGCTCTGCATATTTCCTAAAGCTTGAGATGATTTCCCTTTTTAAGTGCTGGTGGTTTATTTACTTCCCCACGTCTGGGCTGGGCTGTGCACAATGTGTATCTGTGGAGTCTGTGCCAGTTATTTTAAGAACAGCAGAGATCAAAGAGGAAAATCTTGCATTTGCCCTTGGTAGTTACTGATTTCAGGGAAAAACATGAAATAAATCTGCAATAATCTGCACTGAGAGGTGCCACTGAATGCCACAGCTCTTGGGGAACATTTCTTGCTCAGCTTTAGCGGGCTCTTTGTTGTGTGTTCCACTGTGGTGTTGTTTCATAGCAGTCCAGAAGAAATAAGCACCTAAATTTAGTACAATTTTATCCCAGTGAAAGGACAGCTGTGTCCTTATGGAATCTGAAAGGAAAAACTTTGGCATGGCCCAGAAGTGACTAAGGAAGAGAAGCTGCTCTGTCCTTTTGCTTGTGTGTGCCTATCAAATAATGAAAATATTTGGAAGCCTGTGCAGTATTGGAAAATTTAAACTCAAAGGAATATTTGTACTTACTCCTGACAAGCACTGTAGCAAAGGAATAAGCTTCCCCATACTGATTCTTTACCTCCACACTGTATTCAGCAGAATCTTCCATGGAGCATCTGAAAAAAAAAAATTAAAATTCCCTTCTTTCATATTTCACAGGACAAATTCCCCTTTAATCCCAGAGGTGTTTGCTTTTCATCCAGAAGCTGCTTTTCCTTTCAAGTACAAGGATTTTACTTTGTAGTCAATTTTTTCTCTTGAGACCCACAAGGAAAACGTTTTAAATACTGAACAATCAAAAATCCCGTGGAACTCTTGATTCCACTGAAGATTTGCATTTGTCTGTCACTGTGTAATTCATAGATCAGAATTGATTTGTTCTGATTACACTGATCCATCCCAAGTTTTTTTTGTCTGCTTATGAAGTGCTTAATGTGCACTCCTTACCCTGAAAGAAAAAATGTTGCTGATGCATAAAAAGAGGAGCAGAAGTAAATGAAACCATTGAATTTTGTTTGATTTTGTTTGATTTTTCTTAGATTGTTTTAAACCTTGTGAACTGCTGTGAGATTGGCAAAGGTTTAGCTCAAACACAAGAACCTGAAGGAGCCTGAAGGCAGGCAAGGTCAGATTCCAGAAGAATTCCTTGCTTTGTTTATCCTGCACAGAGTGGGAATTTCAGGCATTACCTGCTGATGTGCAGGGTCAGCATCCCAAACCTGTTCCTCATCTTGTATTTTCCTGCCGGGGCTCGGCGGAGATCGATGGGGATTCCATTTTTATACCTGGTGGAGAAAAGGGAAAGGTGAGGAAAGGAGCCACATCAACCAGCACAGGAGAGAGGAGAAAACACAATTCCCTCTTTTACAGATCTCCCTCTTCAATCCAGAGCAGCCTGGCAGAAAAATTCTCCATGGGTCTGTGTTGCTGCTCAGCCTTGAAAGATTGTTCTTCTACACTGGTATCAGAACCTTTTACTAAAACTTACTGACTTATTTACTTATGCCAGAATTCAAACTTACACCTGTGTGTAAATAACTGAACATTCAATCCATCCAAAAACTTGAATTCAATCCCTGCACTCTGATTTCTGTCTGAAAAATTCAGACAGGCCTGGCTCCCTGACTCCAAGAGGCTTTGCTTCCCTGCCCTGCAGTCCTGGGAGGGAGCTCACAGATGTCTCTCCCTGGTGTTCCCAGGATGTGTGGGAGCTTCAGATCCTCTTTGCCCTCTGAATAATTCTGAGAGGTCGTTCTGGAAGGGCACAGGACAGGCAGAGCTGCTGCCTACGAGTCATTAGTAATGCAAATGTTTGCACTCCTAAACCTTCCAGAGGGGGAATGGTCAATCACTTCAGACTGATCAAAGTACACTTTGCAAATTGGTTTTTTTTTGAGGTGATCTTTCATTAATTTCTGGAGTTTATGGTGTGTGCTGCACTCAGACCCAGTCCAGAACCCTCCTTCTGAGGCTGGATAAAATACAGAGGGAGTCAATGGCAGCTCTGTTGTGTTTTACAAGCTGTAGAAGCAGCAGCAGATTAATGCTGGAACTCTCATGGCAGCCAGGCCTTGGTGAGGTGTGTTTGTGGTGATTTAGTGCTGAAAGCGTTTTCAGACCTAAATCCTAAGTTTGCCTGTGGGAAAACCAAAGGAAACATGAAACCTCTATGAACACCAGTCCTGTCCCAGAAGGATCCTACAGGGAATCCCCATGAACACAGCCCTGTCCCAGAAGATCCCACAGGAATGTCCAGGAACCCAAATGAACACAGCCCTGCCCAGAAAGATCCCCCAGGAATTTTCAGGAAACAGGGAATCCCCATGAACACCAGCCCTGTCTCAGAAGGATCCCGCAGGAATGTCCAGGAACCCAAATGAGCACAGTCCTGTCCCAGAGGGATCCCACAGGGAATCCCCATGAACACAGCCCTGTCCCAGAAGGATCCCCCAGGAATGTCCAGGAACCTCCATGAACACAGCCCTGCCCCAGAAGATCCCACAGGAATGTCCAGGAACCCAAATGAACACAGCCCTGTCCCCGAAGATCCCAGGGCTGTCACTACCTCCAGTCCCCCATGTCCTCGCTGGTCTCACAGTGGCACTGGACACTGAGGTGTTTTCTGAAGCTGTCCCTTCCTCCCCCCGTGTCCCTGTGCCCATGCTGGCAGTGCCGTACCAGGTGACCTGTGGCACAGGGGAGCCCAGGGTGGTGCAGGCCAGGGTGACATCCATGCTCTCCCACACGGCGTGCGCCCGCAGCGGGATCCAGAACATGGGCGCCCGCCCCGAGAGCAGCTCCAGCAGCTCCTTCTCCAGGCAGGCCTGCTGCAGAGCCTGTGCAGGGAGACACGGCGTGAGGGCACTGCAAAGGGTGGTGTGTTCAATTCTGTGACATGAGGAACCTGTGATAACATTTCCATGGCAGGAAGACACTGGGTAACTGCAAAGGGGAGATGTGTTACACAAATTCTGTGACAGGAATGACCTGTGATAACATTTCAGTGGCAGGGAGACACTGGGTGAGGCCACTGCAAAGGGATGGTATTACACAAATTCAGTGACCTCAGGGACCTGTGATGATATTTCAGTGGCAGGGAGACACTGGGTAACTGCAAAAGGATGGTGTGTTAAACAAATTCCCTGACATCAGGAAGTTGTGGTAACATTTCAGTGGCAGAGAGGCTCAGGATAACTGCAAAGGGATGATGGTGTTACACAAATTCAGTGACCTCAGGGACCTGTGATAACATTTCAGTGGCAGGGAGACACTGGGTAAAGGCACTGCAAAGGGATTATATATTAAATTCTGTGACCTCAGGGACCTGTGATAACATTTCAGTGGCAGGGAGACACTGGGTAAAGGCACTGCAAAGGGTTTGTATATTAAATTCAGCGACCTCAGGGACTTGTGATGATATTCAGTAGCAGGGATGCAAGGCCTTTTGGGGATTTGGAGGGATTTTGGGGCTGTCCTGACAGCTGCTGAGGTTTGAGCAGAGTTTGAAGCTCTGCCAGCAGGGGGATCTGCTCTCACCTTCCTGCGCAGCCCCCTGCGGTCAGCCCTGACTCGGAGCAGCCTGCAGATCCTGATCACCTCCTCTTCCATCTTCTCCATGTCGTTCCCAAAGCGAACCCTCTTCTGTCCCCTCTGTTCCAGCTCCAGGATGTCAGCTTCCCTTCTGACATTGTACTCCCTGGAGCTACAGCATGAGAAAAGCCCACAGAAGTCAAGAGAAAACTTTTTTCTCTTTTTTAGGAGGTCTTTTTTTGTTTTTTGGTTAAATCAGGAATGTTCAGAGAAGCACACAGAAACACCAGCTGATGGAATGTGAGTAGGAATGTCAGGGAATTATCCCCCAGCACTCCCAGAAGAAATCAAACTTCCATAGGGACTCACTGTTTGGCCACTTTTAATCTTAGGGAGGAAGCTGGGAAAAGGATCAAAAGGAGGAGAGATGGGCTGAGATTTTCCAGGAAAGAGGGAGAGTCCCATCTGTTACCATGCATTTATTATTTTCCATTTATTCCTACAAAATCTAGTTTCTGTCACACCCCTACATGTAAGCAGGGAAATATCCTCATTATCACACGACACCATCATTTAATTTCCTGTGTTTTAATTGAAGCCTGGTGTTTTTAAAGGAAGAACCTCTGGATTGAAGCTGCTCTTTTTGCTTCCAGCTTATTCTGTGACCCTGATGCAGAGCTGTGATGTTGCCTGCATTGGTTATATTGGAGTTGCAATAATTCCTGACTTACTTTGATGTTTCAGAGGTCAAAGCCAGGGCAGCTGCTATGGATAGGTCTGCAGAGCTGAAAGTCTCCTCTTCCTCACTTCCAGGGGCAGATTCATGGAAAAGAATCCAGATAAATAATTCCATCATTTCCCAAACTTGAAATTCTACAAGTCTGTGGATGTGTAGAAATCTCTGTCTGGACCTGATTGACTCCACCTGTCCCTGACTCTGGCACTTACCTGGTTTTAAACCTTTTTTTCCTGCTTGTGGAGCTCATTTCCAAGCTCTGTTTCCTCTCCTCCTTCTGCTCCTCCTCTCTGTGGTGGAGAAAGGCTCGGGTTCCCATGGTGGGATGTCAAAGCCAAACTTTCTTGCTGGAATAGATTAAAACATTCAAATCAGACACTTCAACAGAATCCTTTTTAGTCCTTGCTCTGCTTTGGCCTTCAGGGACTGTGAGTGAAGGTTCATATGAAAATATTTTCTGTGAGAGGAGTTTGCTTCATGATGTTCTGTGGAAAGTGGGATCAGGAGGAGAAATGGAGCTGTCCCATCACAGGGAGCAGGAGCCCTTTATGGGTAGATTTGTGTCCTAGTTTGCAGGACAGGTGTGTGCTAAGAAAGGCAGGAGCCTCTCTTTGAAATGGAGAATGGAAACCCCCTTCCTCCAAATTATTATAATTTTGAAATCAAGGGGCTCTCAGGCAAAGATATGGGAACAGGAATAACAGTTCTTTACTAGGAAAATTAAAATAGAAATACAATACTACAAAGAACAAAGCCCAAACCCTGGCAGAGTCAGAATCCAAGCTGACAGCCGTCAGTCAGTCAGGGTGTTGGCAGCAGTGCCATTCAATGGTGGCTGCATCCTCCTGCAGTGACAGATGTGCTTCAGTTGGAGCAGTGCTCCTGGACAAGGGGCAATTTCCTCCAAAGGTCCAGTGATGGTGTGGAAGGGTCTGGTTTTCCTCTGGAGTTCAGGGGAACAAGGGCTGCCTTAGTGTTCCAAAACCTCTGTTTTTATCTTGATAAGTAATGTTTGGCTCTTCCCCCTGGCTGGAGCATCTCCCCATGGGATGCAGTAATTTTATCAGTGCCACAGTGGGACTCAGTGGCCATGAGCAGAAGAGAAAGGGTTGTGAAAAGATAAAGAACACTGGCCCAGCTGATTTATAAAATATGGCCATTAACAGGAGATGTTCCCTTTGGAAATAAACAACACTGCCCCACCTGGTTTCAATGGATGGCCCATTAGCAGCAGATATCCCACAGAGATCAGGATCACTGCCCCAGCTGGTTTATAAAATATGAGCCATTAACAGGAGATATCTCCCATGGAAATAAACAACACTGCCCCAGCTGGTTTCAATGGATGGCCCATTAGCAGAATATCTCCCACAGAGATCAGGATCACTGCCCCACCCTCAACAGATGGTGACAGAACAGAGACCTTTGATCACATCCTGTACTGTAACCCAAGACAATTTGTTTTTCCAGGATCTTACCAGGAATGGTTTGGGTTGGAAGGGGGAAAGCCCATCTGATGGGCACCAAAGCAGGGTGGAAGCAGAGCTCTCCCTCCTGTTCCCACAAATCTGGAATTCCCCATTCTGCACACAGAGCAGTCACAGCTCAGCACTCCAGCAGGAAAATCCTTTCTCCAGCCCTTTGCATCCCTCAGGTGCTCCTCCTGAGCTCTTAGGGAAAAGTTGTAAAATCATGGAGCAAAGAGCATCCTCCCAAATGTCAGCCTGCAGGAGTGGCTCAGGAACAGCAGGATTTTCCCAAAGAGTGACCAGGGAAATGTCCCAGAGAAATCGCACCCAGAGGTGAACCCCAGGAGCAAACCTTGGCACTCCTGGCTGCCATCTCTCCCTGGCTGCTCCAACCTCTCCTCTGGGACCCCACAGCTCTCAGCTTTTATTCTCTGAATAATTTGTGGCATTAAAATCAATTTTTAAAGTGGATCCCTCCTCATCTCCCCCTCCCTGCAGTTAAATCCGAAGCAGGCAGCACTGGGCACATTAACAGTTCTAAAAGCTCGGATTACTTTGGAAAAGCAGCCTTGCAAATGTAATTGTTGCTGAATAGAATTTGTTGGAGCATAGCTGTAAATCTTTCCCTAGCTCGTGTTCCATGACTGAAATTTTCCCTTGGCAAATCTTCCACCTGCATTTGAGCTTTCAAATCCAAACTTGATAAAAATACAAACTCCCAGCTTTTCCCGGGATTATTTTCTCATACAAATTTTTTCCTTGCTGATGTAAATAAATTTCATATTTTCAGTCCATGAAATTTCAAAAAATAGTCCTTTGAAGCAGATTTGTGGCAAATACAAAATATCCTGATATACAAATGAAGGTATAGAATTATCTAGATAATATTTCCTCCATGGGCATTAACTTTGGAAGAAACAACAAATGCTGACAATTCCAAGAAGAAGAAAATAAAACAGGCTTCAATGGGAAGAAAAATCATTGTAATTTCATAGTTTGTGCTGTGTTGAGAAGTGGTTCAGCTGCACAATGAGTCCAATCATCCTGGCCATAGAGCCTTGTTTCCCTGCTCATGAATAATTACTGATACAGACTCATTTTTACTAAATAATGGTTTGTATTTTTCCCTGAACAAATTTCATTGTTTTGTAAACACTGCTCAAACCTACACTTTTCCATTCAAATGCAGATTATTTTCTAAACATGCCAGTAAAACAGAGCACATTCTGCTGAGAAAACACGCAGCAAACCAGGATTTTCATTCTAACAACACTGGAAAAACAATCATTAAAGCAGCCACAATCACAAAGCACAATCAATTTCTGCAAAGCTGTCACACAAACCAACGGATGCTGCTCTGAAGATCCTACAAAACCTTACAATAAATTATTTTAGATAAACCCAACTCACCCGGTGAAGGCTGCAGGGAGAGCCCTGTCCCCAGGCAAGGGAAGGGACAAAGGAGAGTTGGAGAGTTTCCTTCTCCCTGCTGGTGACACCAGAGTGACTCTCCCCAAAAGAATGCTGCCCATGTTGGAGTGCCCATCCTCAGTCAAATATAGCCCTGACAATGGGGATGGCCCAGAGGGGACATCACTGCTCCTGCAGTGCCAGCCCAGCCCTCCCAGCTCTGCCTGTGCCCAGGGCTGGCAGCAGGGACAGGAAAAAAGCAAAAACCACCAAAGCAGCAAAACCCAGAGCTCTGAGTTGTAAATTGCTTTTTTGGTCTCTGCTAAGTGTTTTACCAGGAAATGAGAGTGCTGTATTGATCAGCTAACTCTCAGCAATTTACATTCAGCCAGCTGAGAAAGACCGGAGGCCTTACTTGACGCGTTCCACAAGAATCTTTATTTCACGCAAAGGGAGTCAAGCAGGGATTCTTCTCTCAGTCATATTTATAGCATCAAGGGGGATTCAAACTACAGCCAATAAAAAGTTTACACAAGGGGCAGCATCCAATCTAAGTCAAAAGTTCTAGAGATGAACTGACCAATTACACAAACTAATTTCTGACCAATTATCTTCCAAGGTGATAGAAAAGTGACCAAATTCTTACAGAATTTAGCTCGGCCTTGGTATCTAGGAAACCTTATCTATTATAGTAAATTCCAGGGGCCAGGGGAAGATATCTGTGTAGGAATTGTATCATCCACACTGGATGATGCTCTGCTCCTTGAGGAGCTCACCAAGCATCTGAAGTGAATCCTGGAGATTTTAACCCTGTTCAGGGATGTCCCTGGGGGGAACCTTGCCACTGCTGCCCAGGTCAGAGATCTCATTTCTTTGACATCTCTGCAGTGAATGTCAGCTCCAGGCAAATCCTGGCAGTGTCTGATGACGCCAGCAGTTCCAGCAGCTTTTGGTGGGCTCTGGTTGTTTTTATTTCCTTTTCCCAGCAAACAGAGGTGAGCTCTGTGGATGCAGCAGCCCAGGTGGTGTGTGAGAGTTTGGGGCAGGCTCAGAGAACACAGATTGCTGATTTTCCAGGTGTTTAAGGTGGTCTTGCAGTTCCAGCATTTGGGGAAAACCTTTCCCAGCAATGTGAGGAGCAGGTGATGTTTCTTGAGATGTCAAAGGCCCTGTGGGAATGAATTCAGCTATAAAATCTGGCACAGAATCAGTAGGAGCCATTTCTAGGAACTTTGTTTGCTTCACCATCCAAACAAAGAGGAAACCCAGCAGGATCAGTGCCAGAACTCCCAGCACTTCCAAGTTCCTGTAGTGGCTGTGTTGTGACATTCCTAGGAAAGCAATAAAAGGAGGGACTGGGCTGGATGTCTGAAGCACTTTGGTGTGAGCTGAGCTGCCACAGGAACATTTCCCTTTCATTGCTTTTGAATCCATGGCCACTCCAGTGCTTCCCTGAATTTTGCATTATCACAAGTAATTCTGCTTAAAATGAATAATTTCATTCATTTTGTCACATCAACCTTCTGTTATAAAATTTATTTTATTTAGAGGGACAAGCAGAGATCTCTGGTCTCTGAGAGCAGGGACAGGACTGAGGGAATGCCTGCAGCTGCTTCAGGGTGGTTTAGGGTGGATTTAGGGAAAGTTTCTTCCCCCAGAGGTGCTGGACGTGCCAGAGCTCCAGGAGGGTTTGGACACCACTCTCAGACACAAGATGAGATTTTGGGATGTCTGGGCAGGGCCAGGAGTTGAACTTGATGATCCCTGTGCTCCCTTCCAGCTCAGGATGTTCTGTGAGCTCTCCTTCATTGTCTCCAGAATCTGCAGTAAGATTTTCCTCACACAACTTAAAAACTCACCCGTGGTTTTTCATGGTGTTCAAACACCCTCCAGTGCCAAAAGAAAGGAACAAGCAGGGAGAGGGAATGGGATCCTTGGCTTGCAGGGTGTTCATCCCTGGATCCCTGCTGAGCTTCCAGGGCTGTGCTCGGCGAGGGAGCGAGTGCCAGCTCCCAGATTTAGCTGAGAAGACAAAGAGCAATGCTTTGCTCTAGGGTTACAGCTGCCACCTGCTCCTCTGGTGTCCTTGTGACAACAGAGCACAGCACTCACCTGCCACCCGTGTGACATCTGCTGGGGACACAGCTCCAGCTTTTGTCATCTCTGTGGCCAAAGCTCCATTTTATTGTGCGGAGCCATCAGAGCCTTATCTGGAGCAGCCAGGCTGGCCGGGGAGGAGAGCACAGTTAGGCACAGATGGCTTGCCTGGAAAGACCTTTGGAACCATGTTGAAATCCTGCTGTTTATCTGGAAATGTTCCTGCACAGGAGGAGGGGGAGATAAGGAGGTGCAGCAGCAGCTCTTGGACACCAGTGGATCTGTTTGGTTCCGGGCAGGGGAAGGAGAGAGGGCAGCAGGGTGACGTGTTCCTTGCACCAATAAAATTCAACAGCATCAACATTTCTCCCCAAGCTTTTCCAAAGAGAAACAGCTTGAGAAGGGATGATCTGTGTGCTAAATTTAGGAGGTGACTCATGAGACAAGAATCAATCTCCCTCTGCTCAGAAGATCCAGGCCTCAAAGATCAATATTGACCAAGCCATGACGAGAGCAGGAAGTTGAGGATATTGCAGTCAGTGCCTGCATGGGAGGATGGAACACAGAGGATGGTGTGGGGCTGGAATCATTCCTGCCCTTTGTTCACTCAGGGGTGATGCAGCCCTGAAGATTTTTAGGGCCTGAAGGAGAGGTGATGTCCCAGCTCAGGGACATTTTGCATCTTTAGACATTCTAAAAATGCACTCCCAGATTTCCTCAGCTCCCACCTGTCCTCCAGCAGGATGACACATTTATTACATCTGGCCAAGGGTTCTGCAGAGGGATTTGGAAAGGTTTTTAAAATAGAAAATAACATCATTTTAGCAGCAGATTCACATGCTCTCCCAAGGTTCCATCCCTTCCACACAGCCCTGCCCATACTCATCCTGTGCTGGGGGTTGTGTTTCACAACACAATCCAAAATGTTCATATTGTGGCATTTGATTACTCACTGGGAATGCTGCTGACACAAGATATGCAGCCCACAGGCAGCTCTGGAAAAGGTAATTGGCATCATTGGCTTTAAATGCCTCTCCAGGGGGGTTTAGTGGATAAAAAATTGTTCCCCCCAGTCCTTGGGAACAACTCCAGGAGCTGCAGCATTTCTCTGGGTGGTTTTTTTGGGGGTACAGAAAACAGATCAAAGGACATTCCACAAACCCTCTGGTGTGAGTGGAATGGAGGGAGCTCCCTGGAAATATCCTGCTGGTCACTGCCCAAGCCATGCACGAATTTCAGTCCTTCATAACCTGGCACTTCTTCTCCACACTTGGAATTTCGACCCTGTGGCCTCACAGGGCTCTGGTCCTTTGTCAGATTTTGGTGCTGAACCTTGGCCTGTAAAGTTTCTGAGATTATTCCTTTAATCCTGGGTTGAATCATCAAAAATCTTCACTTCATGAGCCTATGGCTTATTTGCAAAATCACCCCAAAGCAAGTGGAATTTAGCCTTTAGCTGCAGCTTTCCTGGGCTGAGAACCTCCAAGTGCACTTGGAGTGGGAGCAGCTGAATTTTACCCCTGGTCTGCATTGGTGTCTTTGGGTAAATACTTCCCCATACCAGCCAAACTTTGTTTATTCCTGTAAATGCTTTCACTTCTCTAAAAGCAATGTCCTCAGACACATTTTTTCACCACAGCAGTGGAAATGAACAGGCTGAACTGTGCTTTCCTCTGAATGAAAATTAATCACCTCCTCTGGGTCCTGAATTAGAATTTAGCTTGCTTTTGGTGGAGGTCCAAGTGCTTCAAGGATTTTGAGTCCCAAGAAATGGTCGTGGCAGCTCTGGAGGATGTGCCAGGAACATGGAGCAGGTTCCTCCTGGGCACTGAGGGGTGCGAGGAAGAGCTCCAGAGCTCTCTGGTCTCCTTTGTGGATTCTTGAGAGCACGGATAAATTGGGATAAATTGAGATTGAGGGTGGAACTGGGAGTGCTGCAAATCCTCACGTCCCTTCGTGCCTGGAATGTGATCCCAGGTGCTCCATCCCTGGGGACCTCAGGGCAGGAAGGGAATGTGTGACTATTGCAGAGGAGGAAAGGAGCAGAGTTGAGAAATCTCACAAGTGGGCCAAGGCTGCATTAATCTGTTGCAGAGATGAAAAAGGCTTTATCTTTGTACAGGCATTAAAAAAGGCTTTATCTTTGTGCAGGTGTTAAAAAAGGCTTTATCTTTGTACAAGTATTAAAAAGCACAGGGGATAGGGACATATTTCACTGAAGTGCTGCACCAGGAGCTGTTTCCCAGTTTCAAGGACTCCTTTAAAGGCAAAGTCCATGCCAGGGAAGTGGAATACTCTTTTCCAAGTCCTTTATGCAAAGGTAGAACACCAGTATTTGCTTCTTTTACTGGACCATGGTACATTAAATACCTCTAGGTTTGCAACCTGAATTTCTCCAAAGGGAGAATCTTAGCCCTTGATTTTTGGTGTTGGTAAAGAGCAAACACACTTTCTGTTGTGGATTTTGCTAAATTGTCAGTAAACTGAACCTGGGATTGGAAACTGAATCCTTTTAAAGTAATCCAATCCCTAATGAATTGAGAGTATGCAGGAAATCCGAGCTTGTTGAAGTGCAAAGGTGCACGCTGCAGTGCAACAAGGAGTGATTCTGTCAGTAAAGGCACCAAACTCCAGGGTGGAACAGAGCAGGATCAGCTGGGCTCCTGCATTGCTTCTGTTCCAGGCAAGAAAATTTCATCTGGATTTTAATATCATTAAATCACCCTAATAAAACTCCGTGCTGTCCTCCTCATCCCACTGCACTTTCAAGTCCAAGTCTTTGAAGAGCATGGCGAGGGGGGTGGCAGTGTCACCCTGGGGTGGCTGTGTCACACCTGGGGCCAGGCTCAGCTCCTTTGCTGCAGTCTCTGGGAGCTGCACTTTGTGTGGGAATGGCTCTGGCAGCACCCAGAGCTCCTCTGCAGGGAAATTCCCAGTCCGGACTGACAGCAGCAGAGGTGACAGCAGCTCCTGCTCTGGAGCACAGCCTGGGGCAGCTTTCCCTGCAGCCTGCAGCAGGGCCAGCTCTGCCTGCTGCCTGTAGCACCCTCGCTGTTCCAGCAGGGCCAGGGACAGCTGGGACACGCACTCTGCATTTCCCATTTCACTCTGCCGCAGCAGCTGGGGCTGCCCAGGGCTGCCCTGGATCACAACTGACTCCAGTCTGTCCCTGCTCTTCCACAGGGGCTGCTCTTTGTAATCCCAGTGGCTGCAGCTCTTCCCCAAGCCCTGCATCTGGAGATTTCCATCCACAGAACAATCTGGAGAAACCTCCTGCAGCTGCTGCTCCGGGTGGGAGCCGTGCTGGGGCTCTGAGCCCTCCACACACAGCCCATAGGTCAGGGCCAGGCTGCTCCCTGGGGCAGGGATGCAGTGCCCAGCCCTCTGAGGGGTGTAAGCACTGGCAGCTGGGATGTGGCCCTGGCACGGCTCAGGGGGCAGCTGCACTGCTGGAACATCTGTCTGTAGTGCTGGAACATCTGCTTTCAGTGTTAGAACATCTGTCTGTAATGCTGGAGCATCTCTCTGCAGTGTTAGAACATCTGTCTGCAGTGCTGGAACATCTGTGTGCAGCGCTGGAACATCTGCCTGCTGCTGGTAGGCACGGAAGGGCAGAGGTGGCTCCAGGGCCCAGTCCAGATGTTGGCTCATCTGGGCCAGCTGCACTTCAGGGATGCAGAGGGAAGGTTTGGATAAGCTGAGGGGTTTTATGATGTGCTCCACTGTCAGTGTGAGAGGCTGGAAGGACGGAATCCCTCTGAAGTCCTGGTGGAGAAGATAAAAAAGCACCAATTATTAACCTTGAAGTGTTAAATCAGTTTCTCTAACATTTTCTGTCAGTAAAATCCAGTGGCAACCAGCAGGGACTTGCTCTGCTGACAAAAGAATTCTACTTTTTTTTTTTTTTTTTCCCCCTGGAGAATGGCCATTCACAGGAATACAGACATTTCTCATTGTGCATCAACTCAGCAGCCTTGAAATATGAGGAAGAAAATCTCCTGCTTTGACTTCTGCAAAATTTGGCCTAAACAGCATGGAAATAGCATGAAAATCCCTGAGCTCATTAGCATGAAAACCCAATTCTTGCTGTGGGAGATGAGGGATAGGTGAGAGTCCCAGGTTTTCAGGGGGAGCTGGGGATTTGGGGTGTCTCAGCTTTATCTGCTGAGGGGCTCAGCTTGGGTCACCCTGAAATATCAGAAATCTGCAGTGATTGCTCAACCAAGCTCATAAATTCTTTAAAGGGAGGAGAGTAGGTTTAGATTGAATTTTGGGGAGAAATGTTTTCCTCAGAGAGGTGAGGGCCTGGGACAGAGCAGCTCTGCGTCCCTGAGTGTCCCAGGCTGGGTTTGGAGCCACCTGGGCCAAGGGGACAGGGACTGAATGATCCTTGAGCTCCCTGCAGCCCCCAGGGGGATGCAGAGCTGCCCAGGCCGAGCTGCAGGGCACTCACCAGGGCCCTGGGCTGGGCACGGCGCTCTTTGATGTATTTGTAGATCACATAAGCACTGGCAGCAAAAACCAGCCCAGCACAGAACGCCAGGGCCACCAAACCGTAGAGAAGCCATGTCTTGTCTGGGGAAAAACAAGTGGGGAAAAATCTGAGTTAGAAAAATATCACAATCAGCTAGGTGATGTCACAGGTTCAGTCTCATTTTAAATCATTAAATTTATTATTATTTATTAAATATTAAATCTATTTTTAAAAATTTATTAAAACCTTCAGTGCTGAAAATCAATGCATTTTGTGTATCCGATATCCCAGCTGGATTTTTCACTCCCAGCAGGGTTAACAGCCTCACCTGCCAGTGTTTTGGCCCAAAACACTTGAGCTTTGCTCCTTCTCTGCAGCAGAGACATATAAACTGTCCCATTGTATTCAGTGTCTGGCTCCAAGTTGGAAACTTCAAATTCTTTGCTGTGCTCATTCTTTGTCCACTGTTGAAAAGAAAGGTAAAATCTGTATTTTGGGGAAGATTAAATTTTCTTCAATTCAGATTGCCAAATTCAGCATAAAATATTACTTACTAATGAGGTCTTACAGGGCTCTAATTATTCTGGATGCATGGAATTCTGATTTTTCTGAATGATATTTATATGATTTTGTTTTCTATGATTTCCGTTTCTGCAGTAATTTTTAATCACAATTTTTAATCACAAAAGTTTTACTTTTTCCTACTTATACAATACTCCGGGAAAATCCTTTTCCCCCCAGCATTTAAGAAGAAAACTTAATGAGAACCAAAGTCTCCACCAGAAAGCAGAGCTCAGAAATCTCCGCCACCCCGGCACTGGCAGGGTGTGCTTCACCTGCTGCCGTGTCCTCTGGTTGAATATTGTCAGGTGATAATGCACAGCCCCAAACTTGCTGGAAATGTCCTCCACGGTGAGCTGCTGGCCGTCCTCCCCCCGCAGGGGAGTCAGGGCAGGCTGGATCAGGAACCTGATGGAGCGAGCAGAGGGGATGGATTCCACCTGGGGGGGACCTATGATGGCTGGGAAAGGCAGAAATGTCACCTGTGTGAGTGTCACAGTGGCCTGAACACAGCCCAGAG
>VRYO01001760.1:1142269-1162468 GCA_009812075.1 Sialia sialis | reverse complement strand
CCCAGAAGAAGGATTTTTACCCCAGGATTTTTGGTACCTACTCTCTTTGCGGGGCTCAAACCTCTCGGAGCGCACCCAGCTGGGGGAGCAGCCCCTGGCCCTGACCCTGCCGTAGAAATGCTCCCTGAAGTTCTCTGTCTCCCTGCTGAGGTTGCAGAAGAGCTGGGTGATGCTTTGGCACTCACGCTTGCTGAGCCAGGATTTCTCTCCATACCTGAGGTCAAAACAAAGGTTTGGGGTTGTGTGGTTGAACAGGACTGGAGGAAATGGAATAGAGAGTCATAGGAATTGGAGTAATTAAGCAAAGCAACCCAAAATGTAAAATATTTGCTTTAATGAGCATCATCTCCCACTTGGAATAATCCTTTGAATTATCCTTTGAATAATCCTGAGTTCTCCTCCCGGCAGAACCATAAATACAGAGAAACAAAAAATCCACAAAATCAGCTTTTCTCTCTGAGACCCCAAAGAGCAGCCCCAAAAGAAGCAGACTTCTCATACTGTTTGTATTGGACATCAAACACAGTGCCAGGGGGAATTTCTGCTGCTGTTTCCCACGTCAGGATGTTCTCAAAGTTGGTGGAAGAAAATGCTGCACGTTTCAGACATGATGCTCTCTCTGCAGTCACAATGCCTGAAGGAGAGAAAGGGGAATTAAAAAGCGTTTTCTGACATCTCAGAATGAAAATGGATCCTGTGGTATTGTGCTGAAGGTGGGCTCAAAGGGAGCTGGAGCAAAACAAACTTCAAACTGTGTTCACATCACCCTCTTGCACACAACTGACTCATCCCACAGAAATGTAGGTCAGGGATTCATACAGAAAAGCCTCAAAAACTCAAGTCAGGAAGAGAACCCTTGAATTTCTAGTCAGGTTTATTTAGGAGCCATTAAATGGGTGGTAAAATAAGACAAATAATCTGTTTTCCAACCCATTAAATGATGGTAAAATAAGATAAAAAATCTATTTTCCAGCCCAGAATGACATCTGTGAACGCCCCTGCTTTCTGCCCCTGCTCAAGGAAGTGACATGCAGAGCTCAGTGTCACCTCCCTGCAGATGTTCCATTCTCCTCTGGTGCTCCAGGTTTTATTCGATGGAAATTGCCTGTACAGAGTGACACCCCATGTCTGGACTCTGGCCTGGGTGTGCCAGCAAACAGCTCAGGCAGCTCCCTCCTTCCTGGGGAGAGAGAGCAGCTCTGCCTTGGGGACAGCAATGTCACCTGCCCCTGTAAAAATGTCCCTGGGCAGCAGCATCCCACCATGTCCCTGCACAAAAGCCCTCCAGAATTTTGTCTCTGTCTTAGCACAAGAAAACACAGTGCAAAATTTCCCCAAGGTTCCACAAGAGTTCCTAATTTCATTATTTATAAACTCTCAATTCAAATTGTAGGCAGAACCTCAAAGGAAAATAATTTCTATGTTATTCAGCTCTCGGTTTGTGGCATTGATAAACACCTGGGGCTTCAGCCTGCAGTGAGCAATGTGAAAAATTGGGGTGAGCAAATGAAAATAGCACAGATAGGCACACTGGGCACTGGGATGGGGGGATGGACAGGGTCTCATGGGGATTAAATCCCAGCTGGATCCTCATTCCAGGCTTCCCCCATGGAACTGAGCTGAGTGCGAGCTGTACAAACTGGCTGAATGGATGGAGGCAGGGAGGCACAGATCCCCTTTCAATCACCTCTCAGATCCATTCTGATCCCCCCTCAGATCCCCTCAAATCCCCTCAGATCTCCTCAGATCCCCTCTCAGATCCATTCTGATCCCCCCTCAGATCCCCTCAGATCTCCCCTCAGATCCCCTCAGATCCCCTCTCAGTCCTGGGGTGCCATTTGGGCAGGGACATGCTGCAGAAATTTGCAGCTGCCAGCTCCCAGTTTTGTCCTGCTCCATCTGCAGCTCCACATTTTCCTCTGCAGGGGCAGAGTGGCTGTGAAGGAGCGGGATCCTCTGCCCCGAGCACCCTGAAAACTGACTCACAAATACCCCATCTTATCAGGAGTGGGAAATCTCTGTCTTCCCACATTTATCCATAGGACACTGTTATGCAAAGCAGGGGAAAGCCAGGATATTTCCCAAGGTGACAGTCCCTTGGGCTGAGGAGTTTCACAGGGAAGGATCCCACAAGGCTCAAAGATGAAAAGCTGCGGTCTGGAAAGAGCAAGTTTATCCTTCATGCACCCAGCAGTGAGCTTGTCACATCTGGAGTAGGATTAAAGGCTTTTAGAGGGTAGATCTAGATTAGACAGCAGGAGAAATTGTTCCCTGGGAGGGAGGGGAGTGCCCAGAGCAGCTGGGGCTCCCCCATCTCTGCAAGTGTCCCAGGCCAGGCTGGACAGGGACCTGGGGCAGTGGGAGGTCCCTGCCCATGGCAGGGGGGATGAGATGAGCTTTAATTCCCTTCCAACCCAACTCTATGACAAATCCCTCATTTTGAGATGACATTATTTGTTTGTACCTCTTTGAAAATCAGGATTGTTCTTATTTTCATTTGTGCCTTTGATTAAGACAAGAGGGGACTCATCCAAAACCCCCTGACAGCAGTGAATATCCTTCACTCCTACAGGATAATCCCAAGACCCTGATAGCAGTGAATATCTTCACTCCTACAGGATGATCCAAAAACCTCTGATACCAATGAATATCCTTCACTCCTACAGGATGATCCAAGCCCCCTGACACCAGTGAATATCTTCACTCCTGTAGGATGATCCAAACCCCCTGATACCAATGAATATCCTTCACTCCTCTAAGATGATCTAAATCGTGAATATCCTTCACTCCTGTAGGATGATTCAAAACTCTGACACCAATGAATATCCTTCACTCCTGTAGGATGATCCCAAGACCCTGACACCAGTGAATATCCTCCACTCCTGTAGGATGATCCAAGCCCCCTGATACCAATGAATATCCTCCACTCCTGTAGGATTTGGGTTGTAGCAGTGACAAACCCTTGGAAGTGAAGGAATCTTTTCCTCTCCCTACTAATCCCTCAAGCGCCGAGCATTCCAGCCACACATGGGAGTTACTGCAAGGAGAGATCAGCCCAGAAGAGAGCTCAGCCAGCAGCTCATTGTCCAGGATAATTCAGGAGCCAGGTCCAGACTCCAGGATCAAACAGAAACACCACAAGCAGCCAGAGCAGAGGGGAGCTCAGGACTTACCAAGCACTGAAACCCCAGCCAGGACGACCAGAAATGGCTTCATGAAGAACTCTGCAGCCAGGGCTGGGAGAGCAGGCTCCTGTGTGCAGGTGAATCACCTTTTCCAAGAGCTGGATTCTTTTGTGCCGGGCCAGCTTGGATTTGTTGCTGAGTGACAGAGCAGAGCTGAGCTGCTGTGCTGCCTGCCCTGGGCTCTGAGCTGCAGTGCCCTGCGCATGTGTGACACGCTGAGGGTGACAGCAGCAGCACCTCTCCCTCAGTCACACCTGACTGTGCAAAGGTGCCCGAGCCAGAGGCTGAGAAAATCCCCAGCTCCTGAAAAAGAGCCAAATACCTTTTTGCTGAGAGCTTCCTGCCTGAAAGCCCTCCCTGAGGTTCCTGGGGTTTGAGGTTTGCTTTTCTGGTCGGGTAACTTGAGCTTGTTACAACTCTGGACCTTAAAACTTAGCGCTGTGCACCTGGTTGTGTGATACCTGCTGCAAACAATGCACCTATTTCCTTAAAAACCACTTTCTGAAAATGAAAGCCAGCCACAGCATGAGTTTTATGCTCATCTGTTGTTCCTGCTGACCTTGGATGGGAGCTGAGGGATCAGCCTGGGCTGAGCAGGGGCTCCTCAGCTCTGCCCTGACTGCACCACCAGGTGCTCCCAGCTGAGGTGGCAAGGAGGTAGAACAGTGGTGGCCTTGCCAAAGGAGAGCACCTGCTGTCCCACAGCTTTTTGCAGAGACCATTGTACACCTGCAATGTTTATTTTTGTGGCTGCTTACAGTGTAAAGTTCTGTTACTGAATCCACGTGATGGGAACGGGGAGTTTGTATGGACAACAAGAAAGGGATACAGCCCCTTTTCCATAATGTGTTCAGGTTTTAGATTTTCAAAATACAAACCCTGTGTGCTTCTGAAGCTGAGGGTTGATTTCACTGCTCCATCCTTGTGGCCAGACATGTGATGGGATTCACAAACCCCTTCTGCTTGCCTCCCCATCCGTGGATTTCCTGTTCTGCTGCTGTTTCTGTTCCCTGCTTGGCTGTGCAGGGGCTCTGTGCTTCCACCCCTGACAGGGAGCATCTCTGGCACTGTCATTCCCAGCTCACCTGGACAAAGAGAGGCCTCAGGTTTGTTCAAGCAGACACACCTATCCAGCAGTGTCTAATTAAGCACAAGTTTGTTAGGGTGTTTCCTGAACAGCCTGCTGAAAGTATTTCCATTTTTCCCTTCCCTCACGTCACTGCCTCACGCTCGTGCTGTGATGGGCAGAGCTGTGCACCTGAGCCTGGAGAATGGAACTTTAGACTTCACCTCTGCCCTTATTTCTGGCAAGCTGTCACCTTCTAAATAGCCTGGGAAACACCTCTCTGAATCCTTGGGGACCGAAGATGCCCAAAATTCAACTTTCAAGTTCAAAATTAGGGTTTTTATCTTCCAAACTCTCTCAAACTTTGCTTTCCTCTCGGTGTGTGAGGACTGCAGCAAACCTGAGTGCTGGCTGTGAACCCTCCATGTGTGGATGTGGCACCTGGGGACAGGGTGGCTTCACAGCTGGACTCCATCTCCAAGGAATCCTCAGGAAATGATTCCCTGATGCTGTGGTAGGAGCTGGACCAGCTGCTCTGAGCCTCCTGCAGAGGAACAGAGCTCTCCAGCCCTGCTGAAAGCAACTGGATGCTGCTGCCACCACCTGTCCAGCTCAGCTGGCCTGCAGCCTGTCCCTCAGTCCCCTGGACAAGACAAGAGCTGATGCCAGGCTCTGTTGGCACAGCTGGGACATGTCAAAATCATTTTGTGGAGGTTACACAACTCCAGCACTTCCTGTAAGTCAAAGCCCGGGGGTTTTCCTTGATTGCACAAGAAATTGGGTGGTGATTCTGTTTCTGTTTGGATCGTCTGTGTCTTTCCAAATGAGCTGGAGGGATAACAATGCAGGATATAGCTAAGAACACTGCAGAGGACAAAGGAATTGTCCAGCTGGTGAATCCTTTCACCCAGCTCTCCTTTTGACTTTAATTCAGGATTTTAATTAGTACAGCTTGGGCAAAGCAGTTCCCAGTCCCTTCCACCACCCCTCACTTCTTTTTCCCCCATTCTCAAAAGATTTCAGCTCTCCATCAACACCCTCCCCTCACCTGAGCCCTGTTCCCCAATGCAGAGAATGGCTGGGGAGTGTTTCCCTCTTTGTGCTGAAGCTTTGCTTTCCTGGGAGTCCTTTCACAAAGGCTCCCTTTGATCCTGGACAATAAAGAGCCTTTGCAAGGGCACTGATGGCACAAAGGTGATGGTGTAACTGCCAGAGGGGAGATCCAGGCTGGATCCTGGACTGAAATCCTGCCCTGGCACAGCTGGGGCTGCCCCTGCTCCCTGGCAGTGCCCAAGGCCAGGCTGGGCATTGGGGCTGGCACAGTGGGACGTGTCCCTGCCACGCCAGGGGTGCACTGGGGTGAATCCAGGATCCATTCTGTGATCCTTTGTTCAGAGCCAGGGTCACAGTCCTGCTTTTCCTGCCTGGGAAGTCTCAGAATTCCACTCCAGCCCAGCTCAGGGTCCTGTTTTAAAGATAATTTTTTTTTAGTCCCCCTTTGTAGCTCTGGAAAACAAAACCACGTACACATGTGGATTTATATCAAAATATTATTGCTCTCAGACATTCTGCACAGCAGGAATTTCAGCTTCAATAAGTATAAAATAAAAAATAAATAAACAAACATGCTGCACCCTTTGGCTTCAGTTCCCTCTGTTGGAACACAGAAGGTGATTCTGCAGGATGAGGTGGAGAACTTTTCATCTCAAAAAAACAGATCTTGCTGAATATCTCTGTAAGGAGCTCCCAGTCAAGCTCTGCACTTACAGAGAAGCAAAGGTGACACAAAGCAGATCCAAATCTGCTCCACATCCACTTGCAGGCACAATGCTGCATTTTCAGGCTCCATTTTCACAGCCCCCGTGCAGCAGTGCCCTGTTCTGGGGTCTCAGGTGAGCCCAGGCAGTGCCTGTGTGCTGGGTGGTCCCTCAGAGATGTCCCTGTGCCAGAGCCTGGCCACTTACCAGAGGGACAGTGACGGTGCAGAGGTGGCTTAGCAGTCAGTGCACTTTGTGTGTCCCTAAAGCCATTTGATAGACCAGCCATCAGTTTTTTGTCCTTGTTCAAGGATCCTTGCTTGGACATCTGGAGCTTTCCAGCATTTTCCAGGCAGTGCCCAGACCTTCTGGGTGCTTCAGATCCTTCCCAAGTAATGTGAGTGCTCATAGCCTGAGAATTGCACCTTTGCATGATATTTTTCCTCAGTACTGGATGTCTCAAAATCATCAGCCAGCACTGTGGGCTGGGGTGGTGTCCCCTCTGTCAAACTGTCACTGCCACAGTCACTCGCAATGCCCTTGTCCTCTGGCAGCTGCAGGCTCCACAGGGGGATGAGCAGCTGCCTGCTGTACTCCTCTCTGGGCTGGGCTGGATGCAGGATGGATTTCTGGTGCTCCCTGCAGAGATGAGGAGCGTTCCTGGGCAGGTGGTGCAGGGGGGGCTCAGCACACATCCCCCCCAGCTGCAGGGGGCTCATTCCCAGCCTCCCATCCCTGACTCCAGGGATCTCTGTTTCCATCGCTCCCTGCTCGCTGGCACCTGGGAATCTCACATCAGTCAGGGAGATCCTTCCCAAGGAGGAGCAGAGATACAGGGGTGGCTCCTCCTGGGACCCCGAGGTGTCCACCTGAGCCTTCCCTCCCAGGAGAGGGAAGCCCAGGGCTCTGGGGTCAAGCACAGATCCTCTGTCCACAGCTCCTGAATCCCCCAGAGCTGCTGGGGCTAGCTGACAGCTGAGGTGTCTCTTTGGCATTTTATGGTATGGGATCAAATTGCTGCTGTCCTCTTCCTCCTCATCCTCCTCCTCCTCCTCCTCCTCCTCCTCTGATGATGATGATGATGATGGGAAAGAAGCCACCCATGGCAGGTGGTGTACTCCTAAAGCTCTGTTTGTCCTCCTCTGAGGCACTGGCTTCTCTGTGCAGTTCAGATCATCACTGCACAATTCCTTTTCACTCAGCTCCACGTGGAAGGTTGCTCCAGCAGCTTTAAATTGAGAGAAATCCTGCCAGGGAGGAGGAATGAGACAGTGAAAAGAAAAGATTGGATGTAAGAAAGATTAGTGCAAAAATGAGAATTCCAAATGTAAAACTGAGAAGTGCAGAGCCCTCCACTCCTCCCAAGTTACCCTC
Source organism: Sialia sialis (assembly GCA_009812075.1). Classification (NCBI taxonomy): domain Eukaryota; kingdom Metazoa; phylum Chordata; class Aves; order Passeriformes; family Turdidae; genus Sialia; species Sialia sialis. Next base: position 1,155,086 of record VRYO01001760.1, on the reverse strand, counting down.
TGAGTCAGGAGATTCAGAATTTGGGCCTCACCAAAACCTGAGGCATCTTCCTTTGCTTGGCCTCGTGTTTCACCAGGCAGCAGATGAAGGGACTGCCCACAAAGATGGAGAGCACAAACAGCAGGATCACAGCCAGAACTGGGAACTTCCAGTCCACTGCTGGAAAAGACAGAAATAATCTCTCCTGAGTGATGTCTTTATAGGAATTCTGGGCTCTACACTGACACACAATATTCAAGGTTTTCAGAAAACATTTCAGGGTTGGCTTTTTTCAGTGAAAGTATTTCTACAGAAAGCAGGAACTGTTCACCAGAAAATCCAACCAGTCCCTTTAACAGGAAGCTTTTTTTTTTTTTTTCTGTGGTGAAAACCTGATTTTAGTGGAAATCTTTGCCTTGCCCTCATCCCACTGGCTGTGTCCCACATCCTTTCCTTTGGCCATACCTCTGTGGTTTAACAGCACACACACAGGCTGGGAGAATTCACTGTGCTTCAAGCTGATGCTTTCCAGGAGAGCCCTGGCACTGAAGCAGTAATTGCCTCTGAGAGCAGTGGTGTTGATGGTCACTGTGTCCTTCCTGAAGGAACTTTCATATTTCTTCTGTTGAGACACAGACAGAGTGTTGGAGAGATGATTCTGTCATTCCTGGGGTGCTGTTTGTGGACTGATGGATGCAGGGTGGGAATTCCAGCTGTGCTGGCAGGGAATGCTGCCAGTGGCACCTGCATTTGTTGTTTGAAACCTCAGAGCTTCAGACTGACTGCAGTGTAGCCTCCCCTTCCTGATAAAAATAGGGAACTACAAAAAAAATTAAGGATGCACACACACACTTCTGCTTTTAGTCTCTGGCTTTGGTTTAGCTCAGGTTTGGCTGGTTCCTTTCCCCCAGACCTGCATCCAGCCTCTCCCTCCCTGCCCAGAACTTTGCAGCTCTTTCAGTTCCTCCATCTGATCTAAAAAAATCCCACTTTTTCTGACCTTGTCTCCAGATGCTGCTTCCCAGAGGTTCAGCTCGTACTTCCAGGTGAGGTTCTCCACGCAGGTGGGCAGGGGGAGGGAGGCTGTGACCTGGATGGAATTGTCCCTGATGTTCAGGCTGAGCACGGGGGGAGCCAGTTCCACTGCAAGTGAAGAGCAGATGTGAGACTGGGGCTGCCCTGGCTCTGTCCTCCCACCAGTGACACCTTCCACGGCTGCTCCTCACTCCCAGCTGCTGTCTTGGGTGAAAAACACGGTTTGCAGTCTTGGGAGAATTAAAAAGTTTAATAAAAAGACAACAGGAGACAAACATAAAGCAAAGGGTTAAAACAGCCGGGTGCGCGCCTCTTTAAATACACTTAACAATACATTAACTTGTTGCATATTCATAGTCCTTATGCATAATTCAATGTTTTCTGAGAACTCTTTAGCATGGCCACTCCTTGGGTCTGCCTTTGTAGAGCATGCGTGTTTCCTGGCTTGTGGTTTATTCTTCTCCTTATCCTTTTTAATTTGGGAGATGGTTCTGGCCTTTTCCCGCTGGTGAGTGTTGATGATTGTTGTATCAGCTGCAGGATCCCCATCAAATGTTCACGGGTTGTTACTTTAGCTGAGCGAGTAGTTTAAGCATACTGTCTCTAAAAAGTTGTCTTTTATTATTAAAAAAAGACTACATCCATATAGAAATGCTATTTTAACATGATCCATCTAGCATTTATCCCAATGCTTGCAAAGTGCCAACAACACGTCCTGCATTTATAACATCTTGTGATAAGGGGCAGGCAAAGGACACCTCTTTTATCTCAAACTGGGTGCTCGAAGCCACTTTGTTCAGCTGCTGAACAAATCCTGACACAAAATCCATCCTCAAACGATCCCAGCTCGTTCCTGTTTGCGCTCACTCAAATCTCTGCCACCCACAAAGCTCCTGGATGCCTGTGGGGATGTGATCTGGCTGTTTTGGAAATGTCCTTCCACGCAGCACTCACCGTGTGAGTAGTAATCCTTGTAGTGGGATGTCACCCAGGGTGACTGGGAGCGTCCCCAGAGCGCTCTGACCCGCGCCCTCACCCGCACGTACAGGCTGGGCAGCACACAGGTCAGGTTGCAGGAGGAGCTGGGGATGTTTTTGCACTCAGGAACCTTCATCCATTTATCCAGGCGATCCTCACTGCAAGGAACAACCACAGCAGATATTAAACACGTGCTGCTGTGAAAACTTGCTTTTTGTCTCTGCTGGGTGTTTCACCAGGACATGAGAGTGCTGGATCCATCAGCTCACTCTCAGCAGCTCACATTCAGCCAGCTGAGAAAGATTGGAGTCCTTGCTTGATGAATTCCACAGGAATTTTTATTTCATGCAAAGGGAGTCAAGCAGGGATTCTTCTCTCAGTCATATTTATAGCTTCAAGCAGGGATTCAAACTACAACCAATAAAAAGTTTACACAAAGAACAGCATCCAATCTAAGTTAAAAGTTCTAAAGGTGAACTGACCAATTACACAAACTAATTTCTGACCAATTATCTAACAAGGTGTTAGGAAGGCGACTGAATTCTTAAGGAATTTAGCTCGGCTTTGTTCTCAAGGAGACCTTTATCTGTTATATTAAGTTCCAGGGGCCTGGGGAAGATGTCTGTGTAGGAATTGTATCATCCACACTGCTGTGGTTGGCAGAGCAAGAGAAGGAAGGGTTTGGGAGGATGGGGAGCAAACAGCGCTCAGAGTTTGGAACATTTCCCAGATGGGTGATGTGTGGTTCTGGTGGGAGGTCACTGATCATTAGGGCAGTCATTAATCAGGAGAGATGCTCAGCAGTGTCAAAGTGGTTTGGGAGCTCTTACCTTTCATACCTCACAGTGTAGGTGACATCTGGGGGAGAGCCTTCCCCTGAAGCCCAGGTCAAAATCATGGCAAAGTCCTTTGACAGCAGGGTCACGTTTTGAGGAGGGACAAGTTGGACATGACCTGATCAAAAGGGAAAATTTTGTGAATGATTTAAAAATGTCTTTGGGGACAGGAAGTGCCACTTGATTCTCACTGAGGTGATGCCAGAAATTGAGGCAGAGCCGTTCATTAAAGGCTGGAAATTGACTCTGGGAGCAGGTGTGAGGCAATGTTTTCCTCATCTCTCATAAAACATCTTCAGCTCAACAGCTTTTCGAATTAGGACTGACGTTTGTGTCAACAATCTATTTTACAATTTTGAGTGGCTTTTCCACTGCATTTCACTGATTTACAAGGCACAAACTCTGCCTGGCTCCCTGACAGGGCTGTCCCACACTTGTCATTCAATCCCAATCCTCCAAGGGCAGATCCTGCCAGCAATTCAGAGCTCCAGGTTTGTCCTGGATATTTTCCTGCTCGTTTTTCCCAGCAGATCCCTGTGTCCATCAATCTCCTCAACAAGACACCTTCCACAGACAGATTTTAACTGTCTCTTCTTTACCGTGGAATAATCCACTTGATGAAATCATTCCCATTTAAACTGATTGAAATTTCTCTCTCCTCCTACCAAGAAACGCAGACAGTGAAAGGAAAAGGAGCACTCAGGTGTGCACGTACCTGGAGCCTGCTGCAGAAGGCACAGAGCCACCAGGGCTCCCACCCTCCAGCCACTCATGGCGGAGTAGAATTTCCCACTTGCCAGAATTGTCTCTCCTTGCTCCATTCTCACCGTGTTTCCTGCCTGGATTCCAGGGGAGCGGGGAGCTCAGGAGCTGCACACATGCGCCCTGCCTCGCTTCCTGGTGCAGCCCTGCACGTGTGACTGGGAGAGGAGCAGCCCAGAGGGTTTTGGGGGAAAGGGGAGCTGAAGGTTGCAGCTGCACCCTCCAGCTGAGCCCTGGCACAGGGGAAGAGCTGCCTCATCTTGGGAGACACCTCAGTAAAACCCTGACCTTTGTTCCTTACAGCATGGCTGTGAAATATTAATAGAACTGAAATCAGCTTGCAATGCAGGAGAGAGCTATTAATAACCTAGCAACAGTAAATACAGAGAGACTGGAGACTCTGCTGTTTACAGGAGATCAAAGAGTTTCTCTTAGTTTATGTTAGCACAGTGTTTTTTTTGGGAGTTAGGGAATTACTGCACTTTACAGCTGGGGGAGTAAAGTGCAGAGATCAAGCAGGATCAGCGTGGGCACATGAAAGAAACTGGATCTCTGTGCCAGGTATGCCCAGGTGTGCCCAGGTGTGTGTTTGGAACGGCTGGACAAGGGGGAAATCCCTGGGCCAGTCATGCTTTGGCACCTGAGCTCTCCTGTTTGCCCATCCCAGGCAGCCCCAGGCCTGTGCCAGCCTGGATGGATCGATGGAATTACCACACGGGAGTTACAGCAGCTCAGACAAAAGGGATTTTCCCAGGTGGAAAACTCTCCAAGCCCAGCACACAGCCCAGAAACAACCCAGAAACAACTCAGAAACACAGCCCAGAAACAGCTCAGAAACAGCCCAAACACAGCCCAGAAACAGCTCAGAAACAGCCCAAACACAGCCCAGAAAACAGCTCAGAAACAGCCCAGCACACAGCCCAGAAACACAGCCCAGCATACAGCCCATAAACAGCCCCAAAACACAGTCCAGAATCAGCCCAAGAAAAGCCCTTTGAACCCTCGGAGGCTGGAGTGTCAGGTTCTGGCTCAAAGTCACCCTCTCCTCCAAAAAAATCTCCATTTCTTCTTACCACGGGAAAAAAAATGAACGGTCTGGAGGATTTATCCCCCTCAGGACCCAAACTGCAGAGCCACAACCACACCACGGCTCTTGTGCAGCCTGGAGCAGCCTGGACAGGACCGAGAGCAGCTCCGGGACCGAGAGCAGGACGCGGAGCAGCCCCAGGATCGGGGGCAGCCTGGACAGGACCGGGACCGGGAACATCCCCCCATCTGGCTGAGCCCCGGGGCAGCTCCTCCCGACGGTGACTGTGATTTTTAGAACGAGTTCACAAGAGGTGAATCTTATCATGGTCATCATCATCACCATCATCATCATCTTCATCATCATCATCGTTTCCTGTGAACACCCGCGCTGAGCTCTGGGCTCCACCGGCCCCTCTGGCACATCTGTCCAGATGTGCGGCTGCAGGAGGGGCTGTCCCAGGAGGAGCTGACATAGGAGGAACTGTGACTGTCCCCAGCCGGGCTGGAGTGGCCGGTGCCACGAGGTGTCGCTGCCTGTCTAACAAAAAGCTGAAAGGCTTTTCACGGCTTTTCGCGGCTGAAAACTTCGGGAACCGCTGGAACTCGTGCTGAGCAGCACCTGGAGCGATCCCCTCTCAGGGCACAGCACAGGGGGCACAGAACACCCACAGCTCTGCTCTCAGGAAGGAAGCAGCAGCAGGGCTGGGACCCGTGTGTGACAGAGGACACGGGGCTGTACCCTCGGGGACCCTGCTGGGAGTCCTGTGGTGCTTTAGGATCCAGGCAGGGATGTGCTGCTGCAGAGGGTGATCACATCCCTGGCCCTGAGTTCTCCCACTGCTCCACTCCCGTGGAGCATAAATATTCCAATATTCTTGTCCAGGAGCCAGCTGGACACAGGCTGTGCATGACCCTGCTTGACCCCAGCGTGTCCTGCCCAGCCTGGATCACTCTGTGCTGCTGGATTTGGGCTGGGGCTGTCAGAAGTGTGTCAGAAGTGTGTGTGTGTCATTCTCCGTGGGGGATGGCTCAGCCACCCTCATTATGTGACACTGAGGGGACTCCCCCATGGCCCAGCCCCTCCCTCACTGCTGCAGAGATGATTCAGCACAGGAGGGCAAACCCTGCAAGCTGCCCTGAGTCAGAGCTGCCCTCCCCGAGGAAGGAAATCAAGTGTGAGGAAGGACAGTGGGGCTGTGCTTGGCTTTTGTGAAACCTTTTGTGAAACAGGCAGCACCCAGTGGTGTCAGCCCAGCTCCTGCCCTTTGCTCTCAGCCCACCCAGGAGCTGCTCTGGCAGAGCTGCAAGCTGAGAACTAGAGAGGGAGACTGACCCCAGGGAGGAAAAAACAGATTAAAAAATAGAACAGGGCATTCCTGGTACCATGGAAAGCCTCTGATCCGTAAGCAGCAGGTGAATGAGCATGAGAAAATATTCCTTAGCCCCCAAGCTAAATAAAAAACACATTCTGAGACTGAAAGTGGGACTTCACTCAGTTCCAAAATTTTCTCTGGTAATTTTCAGGGAGAACATTCTGATTTTCAAGGATGCTAAGGGGAAGAGCAGAAAGTTTTAAAACAATGCAAAAGTCCCTGAGCTTCTTACACGGAGAACAACTTTGGTTCTTGTGCTCTCCCTCCCTCCCCCTGGCTCTTGTGGGTTCCTGGAGCCATCCAGTGACAGCCTGACACTGTCACCTCCAGCAGCTCCATCCTGGCTCTCAGCCTTCATCTCTACCCCTGGGAAATCTTTGTTGGAGGTTTAGTTCTGGTTTTAAATGTGGTGCTTGTTCTTCTGTGGCTCAGCAGAGGAAATTTTTTTCCTCTTCCTGCTCAGGACCAGCCCTGCTGATGGTTGGATTTGAGGGGAATTATTCTGGAAGCTTCACAAAGCAAACATGGGGAAATGATGGGATTAGCAAAGAGTGAAATGCTACTGAGAATTAAAAGGTTAAAAAATCTGCAGAGCTGGGTGATGCCAGATGGCAAAACAAAATAAAGCAGAGTCCCCCTGACCCAGACAGGCATCTGGGCAAGCTGTCACCAGGAGGAAGGGAAGAGAATGGGCTTGGTTTGTTTTTTAAACTGAGTCTGAAAAGACTTAAAATGAAAAGCAAAAGCAAAAACAAACCCATAAATTTTGTTCCCCATACAAGTGCTATGAATCATTTCATCTGCTTTATTTTCTCTTCTGAGGGAGGGTTTTACAGGAACTCAGGGCTTTGCCTGTGCACAGGAACTGGAGCTGATTTAAAGAGTGTGCACATTTAACAGTGTTCCTAAAGGTGAGGAGAGCACAGGGAATCCTGAAAGGACCCTGCAGCCTGGTCAGGATTTAGGGGACATGTTTGGGTCACATTTATGGGATGCTGGGAGGACCCTGCACCTTTGGCTGCTGCAGTTCTGGGGCTGCAGCTCTGAGCTGGCTCCAGTTTACCTTGGCCAGGACCTGCAGCTTTTTGGATGCAATCTGAGGTGTGCAAACACGGAATCTGGAATCCTGGAGATGTCTGGGGAAACATTAAAGGCACAACCCTTGAGCAGAGGCACCTCTGGAAGTTCAGCTGATCCCACAGGGACTGGCTCAGGAAAATGGCAAAGAGGGCTCCTGGTTGAGTTCAATGAGCAGAAATAATTTCTACCTCTAATCAATTAAATGCAGCAGTTAAATAATCTCACCTAAAGTCCAAACTACAGCAAAGGAGACAAGTTTGGATCCACGGACAGGCTTTTCCCTGGGATGTGTGGATGAGCCAGTGGGCTCCAGCTGATCTCCTGTTCCAGGCTCTGCTTTCCCTGAAACCTTGCCTTGCCTTGCCTTGCCTTGCCTCCCCTCCCCTCCCGGCAGGGCTGGAGCTGCAGGATCCTGCCTGGACACGCAGCCCCGGCGAAACTGCGAGCCCAGCCAGGGGAACACGTGCTCGGCCACAGGGAAGGGCCCGGGGGCACCGAGCCTCCCGAAACCCCCCCTCCCCGCCAGCAGCGTGGGAAAACTGCTGGGGACCCTGCATGTTCCGACAGAGAGAGGCTGAAAACAGCTTCTTGTGTTCCCGGAGCCACAGCCTGCTGCTGGGGTCACCCCACAGCCCTGGCAGCATCTCCTGCCCAGGGGTCTCGGGGGTTTCTCTCTCCTGGCTCAGGACATGCTGCTGGAATGGCCCTGGCTGGGAAACCCTGATCTCTGCTCAGCCCTCACATGCAGCAGATAAACTTTGTCTTGTGTGGATTTTGTCAGAGTGAGTGCAGGGGGAGGGGGCACAGAGGAGGGAATGGAGCTGGGAAGGGGCTGCAGCACCAGGACAGGCTCAGGGAGCTGGGAGAACTCAGCCTGGAGAAAAGGAGGCTCAGGGGGGACCCTCTCACCCTCCACAACTCCCTGACAGGAGGGAGCAGTGAGCTGGTTTCGGTCTCTTCTCCCAGGGAATGGGTGACAGGACAGGAGGGAACTGCTTCAGGTTGCACAGGGGAGTTTCAGGCTGGATATTAAAGAAAACTTCTGCACTGAAAGGGGTTTGAAGCATTGGAACAGATGGAGTCACCATCCCTGGAAGTGTTCAGAAATCATGTGGATGTGGCACTTGGGGACGTGGTGGAGTCACCATCCCTGGAAGTGTTCAGAGATGGTGTGGATGTGGCACTTGGGGACATGGTGGAGTGAGGAACACGGTGGCAGTGAGAGGTCAATGAATCTAAAAGATCTTAATGACAATCTTAAAGATCGTTTCCATGATTCCATAAGCTAGAGATGCCATGAGTGTTCTGTGTCTTTAACCTGAGCACAGCAGGAGCAGCTGAGGATGTGCAGGGAGCCCAGGGAGGATTCCAGGCCAAGCCTGGGAGATGCTTTTCCCCCACAGCCGCCAGTGGCTGCAGCTTCCTGGTGGGGTGGGAAGTCTTTGAATGTTTGCAATGTTTTGCATTGCAGTATTTGGATGCCAAAGCTATGCAGTGCTGTAGAAGTTAATTAGCCAGATAACTAATTAAAGACTTCTCCCTTTTATTGTTGCCAACTTGCAATTCAGAAAGGGGCTTGTGTCAAAGTGAATCCAGCCACACACCCCAGTGAAAGGAGTGATAAACCATTCCCAATGCTCTGAACCATTCTGGGGCTGGAGAGGGAAAACCCCGTCAGTGGCTGGGGGAGGAAGGTCCTGATCCCACAAACCAGCCTGGAATGCCCTCCAGAGCAGGGACCACAACAGGATTTGTGGCTGCCAGGAGAGGTTTTGGTGCTGGAAGGGTCCCCATGAGGGTGACACATCCTTGGGGACCTGGTTTGACCTCCCTGGGAAAGGTCCAGGGTGGGGTTTAAGGGACTCTGAGCTGAGAGGAGGCTGTGGGGACACAAGTGTGGCACTGCTGAGGGTTCCTCTGGAACGGGGAAAGCTCTCAGTGGGCAGCCAGCCATGGATAATCCCTGACAATCTCCCACATCTCACTTTTCTCAGTGTCATACGGCACTGCACACACATCTAGAATAATTTTAGAGAGGAGCATCACATTGCCAGGCTGCAGAACACACCTGCAGTGTCCTGACCTGCCACTGCTGGATCACTCTGGGCCTGGGGAGCAGCAATTGCAGGTGCAGAGCTGAGCTGGGCTGAGTTAGGCTGAGCTGAGCTGAGCTAGGCTGAGCTGAGCTAGGCTGAGGCTGCTCTGCCTGGCCCCCGGCCAGCAGACAGACGTGCTGTAACCAAGTGGCACCAAGCCCAGAATTTCCAGGAGGGGAGAGCTCCCATCCCCAAATTTCCACCTCTCTGCACGTGCTGGGTGCACCCAGGGTCCGGGCTCTTGTGAAATCCCAGCCTGGCTGAGCTGAGCTGAGTGCTTGGAATTCCTGCAAGCTGCCCGGCCCTGGGCCCTCCTTCCCCACTGCAAAAAGAGGGGAATTGAGCAATTCCAACCCCATTTAGTCCCCAGACGGGCCATGCTGTCACCAAGCTGCTGCCTGGCCCCTCTGAGAGCTCAGTTTTGGTGACAGGACTGCTGGGATCAGTCCATGGCACTTTCACAGCCCAGCAGGAACCAGAATCCTGACACTGGGAGAACTCTTCCCACCCCCGCTGCTATCAGGCCCAGCCCTCAGATGACAAGAATTTAATTTAAAGGCTCAATCTCTTGTCTAAACAGCTCCCTCCCTCCCCCACTCTGATGAGAGGAAAATCTTTTTGGAGAGGCATCCAGGCGAGTGGGAAAGCTCTGGAGAGAGCTGTCTCTTGCCCTTTAGCCATCCAGAGAGGAAGAGCTCATCTGAATGAAATGAGGATCAATCAGAGAGAGGCCTGGGAAAAGCTGGGAAAAGGAGCCTCCAGTGATGTATATTCATGGGGGGGAAAACCTCCCCCAGACATGCAGGAGCTTTGATGAAAACCCTCCCAGCTGTGCTGGGCCTTTGAAGTGACACAGCAGCAGCAGCATTCACGATCAGCCAAGAGATAGAAGCAGATGAGTTCTCAATCAGCTGGATCCTCCTCTTTAGGACACACTTTCAAGCTGACTTTTTACAACTCCTTCCAAAATTAATGAGAATCCTCTGCATGGCACCCCAGCCTTCTTCTCCTGTGCTTCCTCCTGATCCCCTGACACCCCAGAGGCAGAATCCCATTTCCAGGGGGGATGGGGTGGCCTCGGTGTCTGTGCTGCTCAGGATCACAGGGACAAGGCTCCAACCATCAGCAGAAAATAAAATGCTGATGCACACGCGTTATTCTTCTTTTTTAGCCCAAAAATTGGTTTCTGGGACATGGGGATTGAGTTGAAGTGTGGGCATTTCATCAGCAGTGTGTCTCCCACTCGTAGCTGCTCCCCTAATCTGAATCTTTCAGAGCTGAGTCTAAAACCTCTGCTCTGGGGGGCTTAGAGCTGGTTTTAGCCTTTGCAGGGGATGGGAGGGATGCAATTCTGGATTCCCCACATGGAGCTGCTCCCCAGGGAGCTGAACCCCATCCTTCATGAGCACCCAAAGAGGATTTTTCCTGCTGGGAGTTTCCTCTCTTCACAACCTCAGTGCAAAGCTCTGTCCTTTCCAAAATCCAGAAATTCACTTTCACCTGACCTGGGTCACCTGCTGAGCACAAACTCCTCAAGTTCCTCCTGGGAAATCCCTCCAGGAGTGCCCAGGAGCCCGAGGGCAGGACACTGATCCCCCTGTGCCCCTTCCCCAGGGTGGCTGCAGCAGGGACACCCATGGGGAGAGGAGATGCAATCAGCCAGAGGAGTTTAACTCACTTCAAGGTGCCCACACGATCAAAGCCTCCCTTGTGATGCAGTGGCATTGCCAGGGTGTTTGCTTTTAACTCCATCTGATAAGCTAAAAGAAAAATCAGTTTTGATGTTGTAAGAAACCCATTTGGGAATGGTCAGAGACAAAAAGTTGCTCAAGAGTTGAGTTAACTGAGAGCACTGAGAGGGAAATTGCACCTATTCCTGCTCCTCCTGCTGCTGATTTTCACTTTCTGCGATGATTTTACAAGCTCACAGCTGAACTGCAGGTGTGAAATGTCAGAGATTTGAAATGGGAGGCACTGATCCCTGAGAATCCCCCTCAAATCTGCCCTGGTGATGCCCAAAAAGACAGGTCTGCCCAGGTGCTCAGTGAGGAAATGTGCTTTTGTGCTCCTAGGAATGTATCTGCATTAAAAATTCACATTTTTTATCCACGTCTGGGGTTTACCTGGCTGTGGGAGCACAAAATCTTTAAAACCAGCCTTGGGTGCATCAAATTCAGCCCCATGCAGTCCCAGGATGATTTGTCCCTGCTGCCCCTGGCTCATCAGTGCTCATTTCCAGCCTGAACCATCCTGAATTTTCCATTTTTTAATGCCCCTTTCTTTAGAACATTTTGTGTCCTGCTCCCACTGTGTTTTCCAGCCAGTGTCTCAGAAGTGAGAATTCAAAATGAGCCACTCAAATCCCTTTGGATTCCTTTGGACTCAATCAGAATCAAAGAACTCAACTGGAATTCTTTGGATTTGCTGTAATTTAGTTGAAAGTGATTTCAGATTAAATGATTTGGTTCCGAATTTTGAACTGCAGCCTCTGCCCTGAGTCCAGTGCCATTTTACCTGGTTTAAATTATTCAAGAACTCAGATTATTCCCCTGTATTTCCACCAAGCTCAAGGAATTTCAGCATCCATCTGAACTGACTCCAGTGCACCTCCAGAATTTTCCACAGCCTGCAGTATTGGGAGAGGAGTGATGCAGCCAGGAGGGGAGGAGGAGCTGCTGTGACCATGGGGAAATATCCTAAAAGTGTCACTCTGTCCCTGCCAGGCAGGACAGGGACAATTCTGAGTGAGGAATGGAGCAAAGGGGGTGAGATCATTCTGCTGCTTCCACTCCAGGCTGGGATTTCCTCTCCCTGGTTTTTAGGGAACATCAGCACAGCTGTCACCAGATGTGTGCTGTCCCCAAGCCTGGGGACACCTCCCAGCTCTGGGGAGGTGGAAATGAAAAGGGAAAAAGCCCAAGCAGCCTCCTGGTCACTCCTGAAACCCTGAGCACAGGGACAGGACCCAGCTTTGGACAGAAATCCACAGAATTTTACAGCCAATGGGCCAAAGCTCTGCCCTCACCCCAGAGATTGCTTTTTCTTCTGGCTGGACACTGCTTAGGGAAACTTTTCTGCCCCTCAGAGCTCTCTGTGGGCAGGGCAGGGCTGTGGCTGCTCCTGCCATGAGAAGATTTTAGAGAAGCAGGAGACACCTTCCCCTTGCATGAGCCAACAAAAATGTCACTCTTGAGAAAATGAAAAGAAATCTAAAGTGTCACCTGTCCTGCAAAAATAATCCAGGAGGAGTTTTTAAAGGGGCCTCAGATTTGCAGTTCTAACCTTTCTCGAAATGAAAAAAAAATCAGGTCTTGGTGCTTTAATTTTTTTAATTTTTTTTTTTTTTTGTGGTGGGTTTGTGGACACAAAGACAGCTTTGGACGCGTGCCCTGAGCTGGGCAGTGCAGAAATGTGGCAGCTTGAAGGTGTTTGTTCAGCCTGGGATCAGCACTGGGAGCAGCCAGGGGGGCCAGGGACGGGAGAGTCACTCACTGCAGGGACAGAGCTTTGGCCTTTGCTGGGGGAGAACTCTGAGAGACCCTGAGAGGCTGGGTTTAGCCAGGCTGGGTTTATCCAGGCTGGGTTTATTCAGGCTGGGTTTATTCAGGATTGGTTCATCCAGGATTGGTTTATCCAGGATTGATTTATC
>VRYO01001760.1:1121678-1132323 GCA_009812075.1 Sialia sialis | reverse complement strand
ATCCTCACCCTGCTCATCCTCACCCTGCTCTCTCCCTCCTCACCCTGCTCACCCTGCTCCCTGCTCACCCAAAGCCCTGCGGATAAAAGGGCAGACGTTCGTTCCAAGCTCCGTTTGCTGCTGCCCCGCCTCTCCTTTTCTCCCTGGCTCTGAGAATCTCCCAGATTTGTTTGTGGTTTTCGTTTTTCACAGGAAGCTCAGACTTTCCTTTCCCTTATTAGGAACGTCTGTAATTCCGTCTCCTACACATCCATTTTGCCATCCTTAAAAAACTTTTCCTCCTCACCTTTCCACATCCCAGCCCCAGCTGGTTATGATCTTGTTCCCCCACTGGGTGGCTGCTCATGTGTTTATTTGCAAAACTCCATGGAGGTCTTTTAAGAGGAAGATATTTTCATTTCTTTTCCACCTGTCCTTGCTCCAAAGAGAGGCAGAAACTTTGCAGAAGGCAGATCTGAGGATTTTTTTTTCCCCAGTCCCAGCCAGAATCTGAAAAATCTGAAAAAATAGCAATTTCTATCATGGCTGTGCTTTGACTCTTCTCAATAGAATCAATAATTGATAAAAATCCCAGAGATGCTGGAATCTTTAATTAGGTCAAGCATTTCCAATCTGCAGCTCTCTGAGCTAGAGTTAACTTTTATTTTCCACAGGAAAAAAATATTCTGGGGGAAGGCCTGGCTCTTCCAGGAGAGAAGGAATAAAGGGATGGGGATCAATTCCTTTGAGGCACAGACTCCCAGGGGATTTGCATGACTTCTGGTGACTGGGAAAAACAAAGTTCCTGTCAGTTGGTTTGAACTGGTTTTACAGAGAAGAAGGGAAAAATTAGAGAGCTCCTCATCCAAGAGAGGCTGAAAAGTCCTGATGGCTGGAAATGGGTCAACCTCGGGGTGGAAGAATTCAACAAAGAATTGCTCCAACTTTCATGTCAGCTCCTTTGTGACTGTACCCCTGTGGGCTGTTCCAGGGATGGGTCAGCTCCCAGAACAATCCTGGAACCGGTGAATTTTAAGGAGCTCTGATTTTAATTCATCTACTTTAGTTTCTGTGGTTTACATCAAAAGGCACCAAAATGCTGGGAAAACCTCGGGAGCAGCCACGCCTCAGTTCTGAGCAGGGCGCTTCATTCACAGCTCCTCCGTGCTCTTCCTTTCAAGCTCTGCTAATTGTTTTAATAAACAAAACAGTTTTCTGTGCGGAGCACTCTGCCCTGTTAGCTGCGTCTCCCCGTGCTTTGATTTGTTTTGTTTTTCCCTTCCTCTGGCTTCGTTTTTAGATTTTTATTCAGTCTGAGATGGTTTTTTTGGGAGTCCGGGTAATTCAGTCCTTTCTCTGCTCTCAGCTCTCCAAATCCTTCAGCTGGACACCCAAAGGGGCAGGGAGCTCCAAAAATAGGGAATTGCTGTCTGCTCACCCCATCTACATGCAAAAATCGACATTTTTATGTGCAAATGCAGCTTCTTAGATACAGAACTAAGGCGTACATTTAATTTCTCTTTCAAACACTCCACCAGTTCCTTCTGCCGCTTTCTCTCGCTGCAAATTAGTGTAATTAAACTTCATCTTCAGTGAAAAGTGCTGTGAGCAAGGCGAGAATTGGCTTTATTTTCTCTGTGCTGTGCTGGGGAAGTTGCCTTCGCCGCATTTTTGGGATATTTGGTGTCCGGAGTGTTGGAAATACCTGCACAACACCAAAGCCAGCAAGGTGCCACCAGCAAACCCCGCGTGGTGCTGACGAGGGAATTGCGGAGCTGGGAGAAGTGATGATGAATTCCAGCAGTCCCAGAGAGGAAATTATCCTCGTTAAATCAAGCAGGCGAATTTCAGCCTAATTGCCGTGGTGAGCGGAGGATGAAGCGCAGGACAGTGACAGGAAGTTCACACACGCCTGCCGCTCTCATCACCCATTGCACAAGAGCCTGAAATGTTTGCTCACCCTGCCAATAACATGTTTGTGCTCTTGATTCGGCTTTTTTAAACCTTCTTTAATTGCGGCGGCAAGGGGGAAAACATCCAGCCCCGAGTCCGAGTCTGTGTCAGAAATTTAATTTCAAACATCCAGCCCTGAGTCCGGGTCTGTGTCAGAAATTTAATTTCAAACATCCAGCCCTGAGTCCGGATTCATCTCAGATATTTCATCTCAAACATCCAGCCATGATTCTGAGTTTATCTCAGATATTTCAGCTCAAACATCCAGCCCTGATTCTGGGTTTATCTCAGAAATTTCATCTCAAACATCCAGCCCTGAGTCCGGGTCTGTGTCAGATGTTTGAGCTCAAACATCCAGCCCTGAGTCCGGGTCTGTGTCAGAAATTTAATTTCAAACATACAGCCCTGAGTCCAGGTTTATATCAGATATTTAATCTCAAACATCCAGCCCTGATGTGGGGTTTATCTCAGATATTTTAGCTCAGAATCCAGCCCTGAGTCCGAGTCTATCTCAGATATTTCAGCTCAAATACCCAGCTGTGATGCAAGGTCTCTGTCAGAGGTTTGAGCTCAAACATTCAGCCCTGGGTCCGGGTTTATCTCAGATATTTCAGCTCAAATACCCAGCTGTGATGCGGGGTCTGTGTCGGAAATTTAATCTCAAAATCCAGCCCTGATTTAGGTCTGTGTCCGATGTTTAATCTCAAACATCCAGCCCTGATGCGGCTCTGTGTCAGATATTTAATCTCAAAATCCATCCCCGATGTGGGGTCTCAGATATTTTTGCTCAAACATCCAGCCCTGATTCTGGGTTTATCTCAGATATTTCATCTCAAACATCCAGCCCTGAGCCCGGGTCTGTGTCAGATATTTCAGCTCAAATACCCAGCGGTGATGCGGGGTCTGTGTCAGAAATTTAATCTCAGAATCCAGCCCGGATTTAGGTCTGTGTCAGATGTTTAATCTCAAACATCCAGCCCTGATTCTGGGTTTATCTCAGGTATTTCATCTCAAACATCCAGCCCTGATTTAGGTCTGTGTCCGATGTTTAAATCTCAAACATCCAGCCTTGATACGGGGCTTATCTCAGATATTTCATCTCAAACATCCAGCCCTGAGTCCGGGTCTGTGTCAGATATTTCACACAGCAAAACTCGAGTTTATCTCGGTGCTCTCCAACCCAGGGGCAGGTTTGTTGTTATTCCCCCGCTGTCACTGGAGATCGCTGCGGTGCCAAGGCTCCGCTTTCCCAGGCGCAGGGACAGTGACATTTTGCATTTCTGGGCTCTGCGGGGTGATTTAATGCCATCACATTAATCGCAGCTCCTCGTGGAGCACAAAAAGCAGCTGAGGAATGAGGCAGCGAGTGTTGGAGGCTGTGACTCAGAGAGCTGCAATTGGGTCACGGAGGGGAGGTCCCTTCCCTTTGGGGACAGCAGCGGAATTGTGCGCTCCGCATGAAGATTTCCCATCCCTCTGTGCCCAGGGATTTGCCCAGGGTCGTGTGTGGTCCCTTGGTGGGCTTGGGTAAACACCCGTGGCTTTGTTGTGTCCTGAATAGGAAAGTTAGTCCCAAATTAGCGCTAATGTCGGCTCATTTAACCCTTGCGGGAGGTCTTTTGAGAAATCATAATAGAGCCAGGCAGGAGCCAGCCCGGCCGCTCGCAGATTGACAGAGATGAGGTCAAAAATGTGAATACCCCCAGAAGAACTTTCCTCCTGCTGGGCTGATTATTCCCAAAGCAGGTGCTGCTCCCAAATCCCCCTGCAAAGGTTACAAGCTCCCCGTGCCATTCCTACAGGAGAATTAAAGGTGAATCGGAGCCGGGCTGAGCTCAGCATCTCTCCGAGCAGCGATTTCCTTGACACAATGAAAGGTCAGGGCAGCTCTTCCTCCAATTTCATCGTCCAGCCCCGCGAACAAGAGCTGTAATCACCTGGGAAAATAACTGGGCTTGGTTGGGATGGGGATGGCAGCTGGGGCAGGGGAAGGAGACCCTGCTTGGGCAGGGGAGATTTTCCAGCCTTCCTTGGGCAGGGGGAGCAGATCCTGCTTGAGCAGGGAGATTTTCCAGCCTTGAGCAGAGAGAGCAGATCCTGCTGTCCCTTTCCCTGGGCTGGGAGATTTTCCAGCCTGACTTGGGCAGGGGGAGCAGCTCTAGTCCTGATGTGGGGACTGAACATGGGGGGATTTGGATTCTGAGCAGGGTGCACCCTGGGTGAAAGCTGTGATGATTTTTTGGGATTAAAATGAGCTTCAGGATGGAATTGTTGCCTGTGAGGGGGTGAGGCCCTGGCACAGGGCTGTCCCTGGATCCCTGGCAGTGCCCAAGGCCAGGCTGGGAGCACCTGGGACAGAGAGAGGTGTCCCTGCCTGGCAGAGAGCTGGGAAGAGAACACATTAAATTATGGGATGGGATCAGAGATGGAGATGAACCAACCCAAACCCCAGATCCCTGTTTGTGCACCAGCAAAGGGAAGAACAAAGCCTCACCCAGCTGACTCCTTCCAACACAAAACCCATTCAATCCACGTTGTTTAGGTCCACACTTTGAATCCAAACCTCAGCAGAGAAACCTTGGTCCCTCTTTCCTGGTGCAAACCTCCCTGAGCTCTGTAATCCCAGCCTTCCCAGGAGGATTCTGCAGGTTGCAGTTGAGAAATCCTCTCCTGCCAAGCACAGCAGGACCGGAAGCTCCGGATCCCTTCCCATCTGCAAAGGCAATCAGACAAAATGCCAAGCCCAGGGGGCAAAATTTCAGTCTTGGTGCCAGCCTTGCTTATTACATATCTGGGTTCTGCAGCCTGCTAGACTTTCATCATATAATTTATTTGCTTCTCAACATCCCTGCAGTTATTAAAAGCACCGTGCTGGAAGTGCCACCCAAGGTTTGTGTAATTAGTACATCTGCCTTTCAGGACACTCTGGGCTTGTTCATTTTACAGCCTCCCCTGGGGCCAGAATTCGATCTGGGCTCCTGGTAGCCAGGGGGCTGCCCAGGGTCCTTGGGACATGACAGGGACCAGGATCAGATAGTGCAGGGATGGGCTGTGCAGCAGTGTCAGCCAAATGTCACACTGGGTCAGAGTGCCCTCACCTGCCCAGTGCCAGGGGTAGCTTGTCCTTGGGAGGAGGGAAAGGACAATCCCCAATTCCCAGTCCCCTGGGGGAGGCTCACAGGGCCCTGCACTGCCCTGGCTCCACTGCAGGTTCTCCAGAGAGCCTATGACAGGATGGGTCACAGCTGGGAGCAGGGGAAGCTCTGGATGTGTTGTGTTCCCCCTGCAGGGTCTCCAGAGAGCCTGTGACAGGATAAATTCCCACCTGGGAACAAGGGAAGCTCTGGATGTGTTGTGTTCCCCCTGCAGGGTCTCCAGAGAGCCTGTGACAGGATAAATTCCCACCTGGGAACAAGGGAAGCTCTGGATGTGTTGTGTTCCCCCTGCAGGGTCCAGGCTGAGGTCAGGAGCTGGGATCTCATGTGATCTCATGAATCCCAAGGCAGGGAATGTCCCATTCCTGTCCCCTGAGCACCTTCAGCACCCAAATGCAGACACAGCTGGGAGTCTCAGGTCTCCTTTCTCTGACCTTTTACTCAAGAATGGATAAAATACATTGAAATTCTTTCAGCAACCATCTGGCATCCTTCACCTGAGCCCAGTCTTCAACTTTGCCTCTCCACCAAGCTCTGAAGGTGGTTGTGTTGTCCCAGGTCTGACTCAGGTCAGATTTTTGTAATTTATCCTAAAATTATTTAATTCTATGCTGGAAATCAGAGCAGCAGGCGCTGCTTTCACTGGCTGTGATTAATCCTGAAGCTGCTGTAGGAACTCACAGGAAAAGCTCTCACTGCCAAAGCCATAAATCCTCCAGGTTCAGGTGAAATCCAAACTTCCTTCTGTGCCTTTTTAGGACTCGGCTGTGCTTGGGTTTTGGCCAGGAGCAGCAGTTCCTGCTGCAGCAGAGACACTTTGTGCTGCTGCAGCCTCATTTGTTTGATCTAGCTTTCAACTGGGCTCAAAATGCATCGCTGAAAGTCACATCTCCCCCAGTGGTTTGCGTGGGTGAGGAGACACTCAGGGTAGGCAAATTTTCCTAAGACTTGCATGAAATTGCTGCCAGCGGGGTCAGGGCTGGGAGTCCCACGGGAGCCCTGGGGGTGGCTCCGGGTGGGACTGCCCAGACAGGAACCAGAGCAGCCCCAGAGCTGCTGGGGGCACGGGGACACACAGCAAACTCAATTTGGGGCTCCTGGTTCCCACTGAAAATCCTCCAGTTCCAAAGGGCAGCTCCAGCCTCTGCTCCCTGTGCCAGGGAAGAGCTTTGGGTTGGGTTTTAGGGATTTTAGCAGTGCCCTGAAGCTGCCAGAGCTCCAGCAGGGTTTGGACAGCGCTGCCAGGGATGCTCAGGGTGGGATTTTTGTAAGATCCTTCATCCCTTCCAACTGGGGCTATTCCGTGATTTTATCCTCCCTGAATATCTGATGCAGATAAATCAGATTTTCCATTCTCAGCAGTCCCACCTGGCCATCAGTGCCTGGGATTTGGGGCCATAAAATTGTGAGGAAAATAGGAGACCATCAGCTGAGAAAGGAGATCACAGAGCGAAAGAGGGTTGATTGATTTATTTAACAAAGCCCAAGCAAGAGTTGATTTTGTAAGAGGAAGGAAAATCCCCAGGCCCCCAGGGCCAGCAGCTGCCATGTGCTCCCTGCCACCCAGGACATTCTTGGTGCATCTCTGGAAATATTGCAAAATAACCTGTTATTTTTCCACTCCATGAGATCCTGGTCCCTTGCAGTGAACTTTCTCTTAATCCCACAACAACCTGCCCCAAGAAGTAAATTCCAGCCCTGCAGAGGTTGAAAAAAAACCATAAATTTATCTTTCTTCTGGATTTGCTGTGCAGGAAGGGTTTGTACATTTGACCTACATGCTGGGCAATCCAAAAACAACCCAATGAGTTCCTGCAAGCTTTGGTCAGAGTTGTTATCTGAGCAGGTGATGCACTGATAGGATTTGGATTTAAGTTTCATTTCAAATGGGAAAATGTTGGATTTATCTTGGCCAGGGAGACAAAGCAAGGAGTGAGTCAGGGTTAAATGGGGTTTATTTGGTGTCAGATGGGACAGAGAGGTGCCAGTGAGGAAGATGAGGGAGCAGAGGGGACCTGGGGCTGCTAAGGGAGGAGGTTTTGGGGGGAGAAATTTGGGACAGACCATGCTGGGGGAGCTCCAGCTCTGGCAAGATCCATGGGGCACAGCCCTGGATTCTCTGCAGCTTTTGGGTTCTGGGAGAGAGATTTGAGCAGAAGATGTGCTGAAGTGAGCTGGGATTGTCTGGTCCAGGTTCCTCTCCAGGTTTTGGGCTCTGGGGAAGAGTTTTGAGCAGGGGAAGGGCTGAGATGAGCTGGGATTGTCTGTGTTCCCTCCAGGTTTTGGGTTCTGGAAGAGAGGTTTCAGCAGGAGATGGGCTGAGATGAGCTGGGATTGCCTGGTCTGGATTGCTCTCCAGGTTTTGGGTTCTGTGCACTGAGGGGGCTGGAATGACTCCAAAGGGTCCCAGCACTCCCTGAGAAATCTTTCTGGGCTCAGCCAGAGGCACAGCTCCTCTGCTGTCACACTGCACCCCCCCGAACCAGGACATGAACCCCAAAAGTTGAAGTTTCCCGTTCTCCAGCCCCAGAACTGTTAATTTTCACAGGAGGCTTCAGCCCTGCTTGGGCTTTGCTGCATCCCCCCCACGCTGCCCCTGTGTGATTTTGGGGGGCTGGTGGCTGCAGGGTGGCAGGACAGAGCTGGGGGGAAGGAGGGAGCAGCACTGGGGTGTTCCCAAGAGGGGAAATCCAGTCTCTCTGTGCCTGCAAAGAGCTGAGAGCCACAAGGACCTGGAGCTTGGGCCTGTCCAGGAGCTGGGGCTGTGCTCCCTGAGTGGCACCAGGACAGCCCTGACTCACCTGGGGCCTTTGGGCTTTTGCACTTTTCTCCTGGGAATGAGATTCAGTTCCCACAGGTGCTGTCCCCAGCCCCTGCCCAGCCTCTCCTTTCCCTTTTCACTTGAATGCTCCAGGAGCAGGGGGTGTCTCCAAAGCAGGCATGGAATCCCCGTTCCAGGGACAATTTCAGAGTCAAATCAAGATTGTGGAGCCGAGTTCTTCCTCTTCTCTGTAAATAATCAGGTCCCACAGCTGTTTTTCTCAAGCTGTTGTGGGAAGGTCAGCTCCTGCAAAGTGCTGAGGCAGAGAAAGGCAGGATGAGTTGTGCTGTGTGCCCGTTCTGGCCACCCCAAAACATCCTCTGCTCCAGTATCCCAGGAGTGATTCAGATGAGTAATGACAGGTGGAGAGCTGAAGTGAGAAATAATTAAAATTTGCAGTGCTTTGATGAGTCCAGCACTGACCAGCACAGCACTAATGTGTCCTGAGCCCTGCTTCTGCTGGAAACCACAAGCCAGGTCCTTGCTAGGTGCAAGATTGGCTTTAAAATTGCTTCACCTTGTGGGGTGTGTGAGGGAGTTATTTTCCTTTCTGCCTCTTCATTCCTGAGCCTGTAGAAATTGGGGTTTGGAGAGTTTTGCAACGATCCTGAAGGACGGAGATTTTTGTGTAGGGAACACTTTCACATGATGGGATGATTACAGGAAGCCAGGCTTGAAGAGGCAACTAAATAAACTAATAACAGCAAGTATCAGCAGATTTGAGATGAAACCAGGGAGGCTGGCAGGGCTGAGATGTTATTAGTTCCAGATGTTGCTCCCAGATAAATATCTCTGGCCTGAGCTTTTCTAATTACTCACAGAAACTGAGCTGTCATGTAAAGATGCCTCTCAAAGCTCCCTCAGCACATTCATTACAGTCCAGAGAGCACTGATATCCGTTCACATTTCCTTTTTTTCATGGGTTCCTCAGGAATTTTCTGAATGAAATCCCATTTTTGTGTGAGGGGAGCTGGGTGAGGATCCCTCTGAGGCTGAAGCTGAGCCCAGCTGGGATCTGCCCCACTCCTGATAAAGGGAATTTCTTCTGAGCAGCCAGGGCACCTCTGCCTGTGCCATTTCCATATCTGTGCTCAGGGCTGGTTAAGGAGGAGCGGAGTCAACTGAGGTACCCGAGACCAAGCTGGTGTGTGCTGCACCTCAGTGCCATCAGATAATTCCTGAGGGGAGGCAGCTTTGATCAGCACTGGGGGAAATGCTTGGGAGCAATCCCTGATGTTTTGCATCTGCTCCATTTCACAAAACTGTTTTCATGTTTGGAGGTTTCTGGGGAAGTGTGGGCTCAGCCCTGAGCCCTTCCTGGAGCTGCTGCCATCACTGCCAGCCCCTCCTGCTGCTGGCACAGGCAGCACCGGGGGGAAATCCAGCTCCTGGGCTTTTTCCAGGAGGAAATGTGCTTTTGTTTGAGCTGCAGGTGGGAGGCAGCCTGCTGAGCTGGGTATGTGCTCCCTGCTGACTGCTGGGGTTACAGAACAAATTTTCCTTGGAGCCAGGCTGAAATTCCTGTTAGAAAAGAAAAAAAAAAAAAAAAAATCTCTGTGAAACCTTCCCCTGGCTCATTCCCTGTGCATGCTTGGAGCTGAACATCACAGGAAGCCTGGGCAGCAGAGTGGGCTGGAATGGGGAACATCCCTGTGACATCTCCAGGCAGCTCCCTGCCCTGACAGCCTCACCTGGGACGGGCACTTCCCACTTCCCTGCTCTGGATTGCCAGGGGTCAGCTC
This sequence comes from Sialia sialis, assembly GCA_009812075.1. Lineage (NCBI taxonomy): Eukaryota > Metazoa > Chordata > Aves > Passeriformes > Turdidae > Sialia > Sialia sialis. The sequence goes on along the minus strand of VRYO01001760.1, from coordinate 1,122,673 downwards.
AGGGAGAGCTCAGGGCTCAGAAAAGTGAAGCCTTTTCCAGCAGGGGAAGGTGGCTGGGCTGGGGTCATGTTTGTTTGTTTAACTGGAGCTGCTGCCCTGCAGCCCCTGAGCTGGGTCAGTGTTTGCAACCCAAACTCTTCACTGGGTGAGAACTGGTAGAACTCGCTGAGGACAACAGGAATTTTCCTACAGCCCCCTGGGCTACAACAGATAATAACAAACTGGCCTGGCTCTATTAAAAAGACATTTAAGCGTTGGGTCATGTTGTTTAGTGGTGCTGGGATCCAGCAGAGGCAGCTGGATTCCCAGCAATCCTGCAGATAGAGGCTGGAAAACTGGTGGAAAAAGGGATTTATCCCTCTTGATTTCTCCAGAAAGCCAAATCCTCCTTTTCCTTTCCCTCATTATTCCCCTGAGATTGTGGAGCTCTGCTGTGCAAACAGAGGGAAGGGCAGTGCTGCAGACTGAGCCCTGCAGCCCAAGGAAGGTTTAGTTCATCTTTTTGTTCTGCCTTCTCTGGGAGACACAGGGAGTCTGATCTGGTTTGGATATCAAAGGCTGGAACGGCACAAGGTGTGTTTTTTTTTCTGGAAAAGCACCTGAAGCAGCCCCATCCCACTTTAACCTGCTCCAGGCTGCTTCCTCTTGCTGTGTATTAATTGCTGAAGTGTTTTAATAACCTTTGGTCAAAGACAACTGCAATTGCTGGCACATCACAGGACAGCTGGGAAGGATGTTTGACAGCTGTCAGTGGGAACAGCCCTGTGTCCTAAAGGGATTAGAGCTCTGGCTTTGAAGTTCCTCCCAAGTCAGAGAGCAGAGGAGCCAGGCTGGGAGCGGGGAGTGAGCAATGGCAGAGGGAGGAACAAAACATTTGGGATGTTTGGGATGTCAGGACACAGGCCCAGGGTGCTGCTGGGGTGAGGGGCACGGGCAGGGGCAGCCCCTGAACCCGAGCAGGGCTGGAGCCCTCTGGGTTCTGCTGCTCCATCCTG
>VRYO01001760.1:1066802-1086493 GCA_009812075.1 Sialia sialis | reverse complement strand
TGAGCCCAGCAGTGTCCCCAGGTGTGACCCTGAGCCCAGCAGTGTCCCCAGGTGTCACCTGCCAGTCCTTTTTTAGAGTTAGGCTGGCCAGAAGCAAACCCTCCATTCCAGCACCACCAGTGCAGCTATTACTGGGTTTCCTGTTATTGATTTCCAAACCATGGATTTCATGCTTTAATTTGAACTGTGCATCGAGGTAGGTGTCTTCAGAATTTCCAGATTTTAATCCTTTCATGCAAACCTCCTGCTGCATGGAAAACTGAGTGATTCTGGGGATGAGGAAGATCAAATTTCTCTGCTGTCTACAGAGCAATTTGTATAGACTGGGAGCCACAGCACATCTAAAATCTCACCTGTAACTTCTGAGCTGGGCCTAATTAAAGCAGCATGTGGGCAGAATGCTTTATTTGCAGTACCACACCTTTGCTGCCTCTCTTTTTCCTGGGCTTTTCAAAAAGAGGACTGGGCAGGATTCTATTTATAGAGCCAAATAAATGCAGCCCTGCCTGTGTTGTAGGTGATCCCTGCAGCTTTTCAGCTGTGGTCCCAAGCAGGGCTGAGTCCCTCCATGCCCCACTTCTGCCAATCCCAGTCAGAACTGGAAGGTCTGGGAGCACAGAAGATAAAAGAAACAACTTTATAGTGACATAAATGTGAAATCATTCCAGCATGGGAAGAGCTGAAATTCCTGATCTTTAGGAACATTGTGTGAACTTCATGAATTGTCCTGTCTGCCAGTTACCAATGGAAAATACTCTGGAGGTGCCTTGGTTCCTGTTCTGGTGGCTTTAGAGCTGGACTCTGGCAGTGAGCTGATGCCCCCTCCTGAATGGCACAGCAGGCAAAGAGAAGACAGCAAGGCCTGGGATGGAAGAACGAGGCAATGGGCAGCCTGGGGCATAATTCCACTCATGCAGACACGAAGATGAAGAGATTTAACTGTGCTTGGCAGGAGCAAGAAGGAGCAGGGAAGATGTGGCTCAAAGAGGAGGAATGGATGAGCCAAGGGCTGATTAAAAACCCCATCCAGATGGAACCTGTGCTTGGCCACAGCAGCTCTGCAATGACTCAAACCTCTCAAGGAACAAGCAGGAATGGCTGGGGAGGGAATGGAGGCTCCTGCTCTGCCTGGCCTTCCAAAATGCTGAAGGGAAGCGTGGCAGGGAGTGAGCAGTGCTGCTGCTGCAGGAGGTGCTGATTTACAGTGAGATCAGAGGCAACTCCTCCTGCTCCTTCTCTCTCAGCTGAGCTGGTCCTGGCTGCATGCACGGACAAGTGGAATGGTGCTACTATGGTGCTAAAAATAACAAACCCCAAATATGGGCCACCTCTACAAAACTGGGAGAGCTTTGCAAGGAAACAGAGCCAAGGAATCAGGCCCCAGTTGTTGTGTGCACTCAGTTCTGGTGGATTCAGCCTTTCCTGTAAAAATGCCCCCTGAATTAGCAAGCAGCTGAGCACAAATCATATTTTCCACTTATTTTTCTTTGCAGGAAAACGCTTCAGGACAGACCAAAATTTGAGGTGTCTGTGATGCAACTCCGTGAATTTCAGCAGAGCTGCTCTGACTTGGGCTGCTCCAAAATTAGAGGATTTTTCTGAAAATCTGAGGGTTCATCTGCTGGGAACAGGGATCCTGAGCCAGCTGTTCCTTATCAAGAACCAGAACAGAACCTGGCCATGGGTCCATCTCCACGTGGCCCTGCTATGTGCTTGAGGTTGTCCAGCCCGTGCTCCGTGGCCAGCAGGGCTGTGCTGAGGGAAGCAGGACCTGCCCAATTCTGCTGGGGCTGATTATTAAAATTACAGCAGGTTTCCAGAGCAGCTGATAAAAAAACTGCATCTGCAAGCTCCTTCTGCCCTGGTGCTGCCAGGTTTGGCTGCTGCTGCCCAACCTGGGAGGGCTGGATGCAATCCCTGATTCCTTCCAGGACAGCACGTGCCAGGGACAGGCTCCAGAGCCCTTCCTGTGCATCCAGCTCTGGGTTTGGCACATCCGTCCTCGCTGCTGAGGGTAATTGGACATCAGGCACCTCCACACCCTTGGAGACTCAGCTCCTGCCTCAGAGTGCCCTCAGAGTCCCTGGAGTTGTGTTTGGGTGATGCAAGGGGCACTGTGCTGCCAGGGCAATCGAGCAGGAGCAGCTGCCAGCCCTGGTGGCCTGGGTCCTGCAAGGGTGACCTGGCAGAGTGACACAAGTGGGTCAAGTCACCTGTTGGGTGTTCCAGGTCAGGCACTGAGAGGCAAATGAGCTCTTTCCACTGCCTAAATTACCAGTGGGTCACTTCCCATCCTGGCATTTATCCCTGACTCCATGTGCTCCAGAATGGCTGAGGGGACACAGCCAAGTCCTTCAGGTGGGGGAAACCAAGTCAGCAGCCCCCGAAAGCTCTGCTGTTGATGGCTCCAGTGCTTCCCCTCCTGACCTGCTGCAGGAACTCTTCTCCAGGGATAAAGCCCAGGAGAGAAGCAGCCAAGCCCTTGTGTAGTTTGTGGTCTGGCCTCCTGCCCGCTCTGCCCTTCAAGCAGGAAATTCTCAAAGGGAAGGGAGTGCTTTGTGAAGCTCCCTGCAGACTCTGCCTGCTCTGCTTTAGTCACAGCTCAGCATCAGGTCAGCTGCCACTGCTGGAAGCTGACCAGGCAGACTGATGGCGCCTACACAAAGTCTTTAAGCAACTTCTCCACCTTGATCATTTTCCCCTCATCTTTTTTTTTTTTTTTTTTTTTTTTTTGTCCTTTACGTCCTTGATTGCTGTTATTCAACCCTGAGATAATAATGCACTCCTGATATCACTGAGATGGGAGAGACAAGCAAGGAGCAAGACATCAAAGGAAGGAGAAGAAAGAGAAGATGCCAAAGGCAGGAGAAGAAAGAGGGGAAGATGCCAAACACTGCCTTGATTTTCCTACTTTACATAGCCGGTACTCAGTTTCAGAAATCCTTCATGTACGTAATTCTGGCAGTTCTGGGGTTACCACGCAGTCCCCAGACAGTGGGAAGCTGTGGAAGAGCATCCTCCTTCCCCCAGCTGAGGAAGCAGCTGCGAAGGTGCATCCAGAAAGCCCAGGAGGCCCTTGGCACCTGCGAGTGTTGGCTGGGCTCGAAAAGGAGCGGAGCGGGCTGGGAAAGCGCTGCGGCTTTACCGCATCTTTCTGCTTCCCTCTGCTGGTGGCAGGGAGGAAGGAAGGAAGGGATGGAAGGAGTAATTCCTGAAAACCTGGGAGCAGCGGGAAGGGCTGCAAAAGGCGGACAGAGGGGTCCCCTGGTGGCGTCCCTGCACAAGGATTAACTCCACTGAATGTGCGCCTGAAGAAACGCGACATGGGTGCCCTGCAGGACTCAAAAACTTGGGAAAAACAGGGCCAGAGCTGGTGGGTGGGAGACAGGGAAGTGTGATTTGTCTGGAGTCATTTCCAGGCTTAAACCACTAACATTGCATTACCATTTCTCGTTCTGTTACCAGTTGTGATTACAAAGTTAATTTAATGACCTTGATCTAAACTTGGTTGCTATTCTTGTCTTGGATCATTATCAGTGGCAAAAAAAGCCCCAACAACCTCATAAAATTCAAACATTTTTGTTACTCACTTGGTTATACTGAAATCCCTTTGACTGAGACGTAATGGTTTTTTATTTCTCAGTTTGAGATTGCTTTCCTGTGGTGTTTATAAGGACTGGAGGAAGTCTTGAGACCTAAAAGGAACAGCCAAAGATAGCAACACTGAATATGGAGACGCAGAAAAGATGTGAACACAACAGCAGCTTTCATTTGGAATGGGATGTGTAAGAGAAAGGCAAATCCAACATTAATGCAGTATTCCCGTCAGGAAATCAGCAGTCACTCCTGCATTTCATTTTCCTGTGTTATTTGAAAAGAACTTTGGAAGCACTGCTGTTGCTGAATGTTTTGTTTGATGCCATTTCTTATTCCCTTGTGCTGGTTTATCCCCAAGAGGAGAAATTTTGGACCTGGAACATCTCTAACCCACAGTGGCTATAAATAATTCCAGATATCCCTCGATTTGCTCCAGTAACAAACCCTGGCTGTGCTTTGGTTGGAAAACCTTGGCGTGGTTGAGGTTTTCACCCTTCAGCTCTGCACTGACTGTGCTAAATGCTGGTTATTTTTGGGATGTGGCACAGAGTGGTGCTGTTCTGCTTGAGGTACCTTGTGCTCCACAGCATCCCTGAGCTGGATCAGGGATCAGTCACAGCACACACGTCCAGTGTCACGACTCAGGGCAGAGCCATGATTTTGTTTCTAAACTCAGTCACAGCTCTGAATGTGCAGCAGGGTCAAGGCTCCAGAGCTGGCCCAGGTCATCCATTGACAGAACCCGAGATTCAGGAGCGAGAGGAGCCCAGGTGAGGGATGAAGTAACAGATGAAGTGAGAGATAAGGTGAGGGATGAAGTAATGGATGAGGTGAGGGATAAGGTGGCGCCCTCAGGTGAGGCCCCGGGAGGGTGACACCGGAAGTCGCCTCACGGCCCAGCCCCGCCCAGGTGAGGCGGCGCGGGACATACTGAGAAGGGCGGGTACCTGAGCGGCTGAGGGGGCAGCACTGGGGCGACCCCGACCCCGCTCAGGTGAGGTGTGAGGTGTGCGGTCTGTGGTCTGTATCCGCCCGTACCTGCCGGTGCATCCCCGGTCCTCGGCGGCACCGGGAATACGGAACGCGACTCCTTCCGCCCGGCCCCTCAGATCCCCGCGCCCATAGGCTGGAGCAGATCCCGCCTCCGCACCTCAGCCAATCCTCGCGCTCGCCTTGGGGCTGGGCTTTGATTGACAGCGCTGGAGACCAATCGGATGCACCGGGCAGGAAGCGGCCGCAGCACTCGACCGGGACCCGGAGCTGGAGGCCGGGGCTGGGCTGGGGTGAGCGGCGGGGCCGGTGAGTGGCGGGGCCGCTCCCGAGGGGCAGGGGAGCGACAGGAGCGGGGCCGGTGCAGCGGAGAGTTCGGTGTGAACATCCCCTAGCCCGGCCCGGGGGTGTGTGGGCGCTCTGCGCTGGCCGGGCAGGGCTCGCTGACGATGGGAGGGGATTTGCTGTTCCATCCCCTCACAAATGGGTGTTTTGCCCTTTTTGTGGCTCTTTACCCGAGCGCTGGGGCTGCCCGGCAGTTCGGGGTGCCCAAGGTGGAGAAGGAAGGATCACGAAGGAGGTGCCCAGGGGCAGTGCCGGGGGCTGGGGATGCTCAGGATGCTCATCCCGGCAGGGCTGAGCGAGCCCCGCGAGGCTCTGAGCCTGCCCCGATCCCCTTCGCACAGAGCCCGGGTGATGCTGCTGCTCCCCGAGCTCTCTGTGGTGCTTTCCAGACACCTCCAGGAGTTCGGCTCTGAGGAATTGGAAATCTGAGGAATGCAGGCTGCGGACGGCTGGCGGGGATTCCCCGGGTTTGACCTCCGTGCTCGCTGTCATGCCCAGCACGTGCGGATGTTGTGACTCACGGAGCTGCTCCCGAGCTGACTGGAGCTTCAGGAGGAGGAAATGAAAAGCAGGGCTTGGAGGACTTGAGAGCCTTTGTGGAGCTGTCAAATGCCAGCTGAGTGTGTCACCCCTGGGGCCCAGCCAGTTCACAAGAGCTTGTAAAGCAAAATCTCTGAGTTTCTGTCCAAGGCTTTCTAAGAAGACATTCAAAATCTGCTCTCCTGCTTTATGTGTTGCTGTTTAATTCTAGGGTCCGTCCTTCACTGCAGGTTTTGGATTTATTTGATCTAATTCTTTGCTTTTTATTTCTTTTTTTCCCCTTAGATTCACTTTGAAGGAACATAACCCTGACTGGAGGCAGTGCTTCATCCATCCATCCCCTGACACAGAGCAGGGGAAGGGAAGCAGCAGGACTCGTTTGTGCTTCTCTGAATTTGCCCAAGGGAACAGGATGGATGCCAGGGAGCGGTACCAGAAGTTGGTTCCAGCAGGGTCCAAATCTCTTCTTTAAAAGGAACTTCCAGCATCAAGAAGGCTGAAAAGCAAAAAACCAAAAAAAACCCCTCAAAATGGAAGGAGGCAACAGCCCCAGTCTGCAGCTGCAGCAGCTCCCGTTGGCCACAGCAGCAGTTTCTGTGCAGCCACACACAGACTCCTTCTCCTACAAGGTCAGCTTCCCACCAGCAGGGAACTTTCCATCCCCAGAAATGAATATTGGAGCGAGCTGATAGTGCTGCTGCTTTGGGGTTATTTTCTGTAATTTTTCCTCTGTCTTTGTATCAGCCATTCCTGGGGTGTCATATTCTGTGCATAGTGAGAGGAATTGTGTGTCTGCAGAGCAGAGCTGGAGGCAGGTGTGCCAGTGGCTCTCTGGGTTTGGCTGCAGTGATTCTGACAGGTTCCTTTTCAACCAAGCCATGCAGCAGTAACAGAGCAGAGGTTCTGCTTTTACTCTGTGTATTCAGGAGTTTGAATTCCAGAGGGGTGAGCCCACATGGGGCTGTAATTCCTCCTTGTTCTCCAGCTGGGAACAGATAAATTCCCTCTGTATCCATGATTCAGAAAATCTCAGCAGAAAGGTTGGTTTTGGTTTATTTTTCCCTTTGAGACCACAGTCCTGGGCCCCTGTGGAAATTGTTAAGGTGAGGCTGTCACAGCCCAGAGAACTCTGCACTGGTGACACAGTGACATCCTCGTGTCACCTCTGTCTGTCCTGGCAACCTCTCTTAGGTGGTTTTGAGTGAAGTTGTTTGGGGTTAATCTTATTTTTGTGCATTCTGATAAAGAGGTTTTTGTTCTGCTGCTGAGAATTTGAAATTTGGAAGTTCTTCTGTGGGAGATCAGTCCATTTATTCCTATTCACACCTGAATGTGAGCTGGGTAATCCCAAATCAATCCCAGTAAGGACTGGGCTGAAGGAACAGTGCTAATGACATTTAATGAGATTTGGGCAGTTTTGGGATATTTGGTGGCCTCAGGTTCTTCTCTTCAATCCTCCTCTACATCTCCTTTGTGACTCAGCCTGCTTTACATCCTTTCTTTATTCCAAATTCCATCTTTAGAGTGTGAGAATTGTTGCTGAGCTTTGAGTGCCAGTGCAGGAGAGGTTGGGAGCTGGTTGGGAGCTGTCAGCAGTCTCCTGTGACTTTGGGAATAACTGGATTTTATATAAAGAAACTAAAATCTGATAATTGGGCTGCCTCATCACATGGGCTGAATTAGTGACTGTCACAAGTGGAGAAGAGCAAAATAGTTGGGAAGCAGAGATTCCTGATCTATCCTCTGTCAAATTCCAGGGCAATAAATCCTCATAAATGAGTTTTTCAAAGGGAAGAATGAGTGATGGTGTGGGGTTTTTTTTTAGCCTTATCTTCCTCCTCTCTGAGGAACTGCAAACTAATGGAAATCTCTTGGAGAAAGTGGCTGTTGAATCTTATCTTGCAGCTGAGTTCACAGGCACAGCCTTATCTGAAGTGCCAGGGTCAGTAGGGAGGGAGGAGGACAAACAGGTTTTATTGACAGGTGACCTCTAAAGGTCCCTTGATTCAGGAGTGGTTTTTAAAGTCTGCTCTCCCCCAGAGTTCCCTGACAAAATTCAGTAATTGTGTGTTCCCTTTGTTTTTCAGGAGAATTTGATTGGGGCACTTCTGGCTATTTTTGGGCACCTTGTCAGCAGCATTGCCCTCAACCTGCAGGTGAGTGCCTGGAGCAAATTCTCCTCCTGCCCTGCAATAATCAATCCAACACGCCAGAGCTGCTGCATTCCTGTTTTCTCTCCTAGAAATACAGCCACATCAGGCTGGCAGGCTCCAAAGAGCCCCGGGCTTACTTCAGAACCAAGACCTGGTGGAGTGGCTTGCTGCTGCTGCTGCTGGGGGAGCTGGGGGTGTTCTCCTCCTACGCCTTTGCTCCCCTCTCTCTCATCGTGCCCCTCAGTGCAGTGTCTGCTGTGGGTAAGGAGGAAAGAGCCTGAGTGTGTTCAGAGGGAGATTCCTGACTCCAGAACTCACTCTTTCTCTCTCCTTTTCTTCTATTTTTTTTTATTTTCTTTTTTTTTTCTTTCATAGCTAGTGCAATCATAGGAATTATATTTATTAAAGAAAAATGGAAGCCCAAGGAATTTTTGAGTGAGTACCACGGTTTCTTTTCATTTTTCCTTTGTTTATGGCAGGGCCCCTCAGGAATGATAATTACAGGGATGGCAAGGTCTCATAGCACCTCTTGCACTAAATGTGTCATCTCATCCACTCTTTATTACAAATGGATTTTTTTTTCTCTCCTGTCTTGTGCCAAACCCCCTGAACCTCACAGAATTTAGAAACAGCCTGAAGCTGCAGCCCTGATTCTGCAACAGGCACAAGGGAATGAGCTGAATTCCATAAAAATGGAGGTGTTTGCAGAAGTGGGGAAAGGGCTGTGGGCTGTGGCAGGCAGGCTCAGCTCCAGATCTTGGAGCTTTATTTAGCAGATATTTATGTATTTATCTAGCAGATATTTATTTCTTTATTTAGCAGATATTTATGTATTTGTTTAGTGTATTTTTTATTTAGCAGATATTTATTTCTTTATTTAGCAGATGTTTATTTCTTTACCAGATATTTAATTCTTTATTTAGCAGATATTTGTTTCTTTATTTAGTATATATTTTTTTTATTTAGCAGGTATTTATTTATTTAGCACGTATTTATGTCTTTATTTAGCAGACACTTAATTCTTTATTCAGCAGATATTTCTTTATTTAGCAGATGCCACCTGGTACCAAGTTTGTCTCAGCTCCCACACCCCCACTGCCCCTGGGGGCTGCAATATCTTGGAGGTGGGGCAGGAAGGCACCCAGGAGTCCCCTGATGGGATGAATTGATGAATTCTACTCCTCATTAACCCTGTGCTCTCCTGTTCCCAGGGCGTTATGTGCTGTCCTTCGTGGGCTGTGGCCTGGCAGTTGTTGGCACTTACCTGCTGGTGACATTTGGGCCCAACAGCCACGAGAGGATGACAGCAGAAAACATCACCAGGCATTTAGTGAGCTGGCCATTCCTGCTCTACATGGTGAGGGGTTTTCTCCTTGGGGGATTTGCATTTCCAGCATTATTTTTTCCTGTGTTCACTCAGGAACCTGGCACAGTTTTTTCAGTGTCACACACATGCACAGCTCCTTTTGTTTCTCTGAATTCTGTAGGATTAAATGTCTTTGACTGAAAATTTATTGGTGCCTGAATTTGGGTTTTTTCCACACTGACTTTCTCTGGATCCACGAATCTCTTATTGAGAATCCCATGAAATTTGTGTTTTAATGAAGATAATCTTGGCCATTGCCCCAGGATCACTTGTGGAAGCTCAGAGCAGAAAGCAGTCTGAGATGTCTCCTGTGAATATTCACTCAGGACTTTGATCAGCTGCTTTACCACAATCCAGCACCAAAAGTGCCCTGTGTTTCCTGTTCTGCAAGAAACTGCTGAATGTCTCCTCTAACTGCAGTCTGAGATGATGCTCAATTGGGTCTATAATTGTGTGGGATTTCCCTTTGATTTGCCCTATTCTAGTTTTTGATTGGTTCAGAATCTCATTTACTGCCAAGCCCATGTGCTCTGCATCTCTAATATTCTCCTTTCTCTCTTTTGTAGCTTGTGGAGATCATTGCTTTCTGTCTGCTCCTGTATTTTTACAAGGAGAGAAATGCAAACTACATTGTCATTATTCTCCTGCTGGTTGCTTTGCTGGGTAAGTTGATATGGACTTGTAAGATGTCCAAACAGTAAATTGAGGCATGCAGGGGATTATATTTATTTAATTAATGCACTCATTTCCTCCAGAAATGTTCCTGGAGCTGATGTTTAGGATCTTTGCAAAAAACCTTTGAACAATTAAGATTTATTCCACATCAGACAAATAATCTGCCAAGCACAGACAGTGCAGGTTATTTATTAGTGTTCTTAATTTTAATCTGGGCACACAAAGGGTGGCATTCAGTGGGTGGAAGAGGGGATTTGACCTACAAGAATTGTCTTAGCTCTGTTCAGATTTGCTGTGTGGTTAAAGAAATGAGGAAAATAAGAAATGAGAAAATCCTCTGCCAGCCCAGCTTGTGAAACTGAGTCCTTGATGATTCTGATATCCCACACTGGGATCCTGCAGTAACTTTGGATTTACACTTTTAATATATATATATTTTTTAATAGAAACTGTAATGAATTAAACTTTTAAAAGTATGAGTAATAGCAAGTCAGCCATGCTGAAGTCTGTGTCACAGCCCTCAACTTTTGCTGTTTATGCACCTTCTTTTACTCTCTTTTGGTTTTTTGAGGTGTTTGGGGCTGGATTTCAGTGGTGCCTCAGAGACTCCATGAATTACAATTCTGAATGGCCCAAGAAAGGAAAACTCTTCCTGATTCCTGTTTTGGACACTTCCTTATCTTTATTAACCAAACCAAATGGAAAATTCTATCCTCCCATCATCTAATTGCACAGCATTCTTCAAACACTGACAAAGCAGCAAATGCTCCCAGTTCTGCAGGCTCTGATGGAGAAAGGTTCAGTGATTTCCTGCTGGCTTTGTGGAGAATAAAACAGGCAGAGCTGGCAGACAGGGCACTCTGCATCCCCTGTGGGTCTGGCAGGAGCAGGCTGAGGTTTTTGGGGTGCTGGGTTGTTGCTGAGTGTGCTGTCCCCCCAGGTTCCATGACCGTGGTGACAGTGAAGGCAGTGGCTGGGATGGTGCTGGTGTCCATCCAGGGCAGCCTGCAGCTGGACTCCCCCATCTTCTACATCATGTTGGTGTGCATGGTTGCCACTGCCATCTACCAGGCCACGTGAGGACCCCTCTCTTTGGCTGCCGTTGGGTGGGGGGTGGCTCAGCAGCTCTTTGTTACCAGTTATTACATTACAATTATTAAAATTGCAGAGAATTATCCATTCTCTCCTGTGATCAGTCCCAGGAGCCTGGGTGGTCTTTGCTTTTCCAAGTGGCACTGCCAGGTGGTTTTCATGTCACCATTCAAGTATTGCCAGACAATTTTAGGGCTGAACACTGGCCAATCAAATGCAGTGTCTGTGTTAAAATCAAAGTGCAGGATCAGTGCTGTTGGTAATGTGTCTATTTTTAGGGTTTTTTTCCCCTTTGTATTTGCAATAGCATAAAAAGCTGGTAGCAGCAGGGATAAAAGGCTTCTCAAAATATGAGGGACACTCTGGCCCTGAGGTTGGGGCAGTAATTTCAGTGCAGCCAGATCCTCCCTTTTCTGTCCCTTTTATTCATCCCAAGCCCTGCTGCTGTTCAGTGAGAAAAAGAATAAATTCCCTTCAATTTATGCAGCACTTTGGAAAGGTGTTTCCAAAAAAAGGCTCCTTCCCAATCAGCCCCTGGTGCTGTGATTGTGTTGCAGGTTTTTAGCTCAAGCCTCCCAGCTCTATGACTCAGCTCAGATCTCCAGCATTGGCTACATCCTGTCCACCACAGCAGCAATCTCAGCAGGTAACTGCTCAAACTTCTCTAAAACAGGGGCAAAAGATCTGGAAAATAATCCTGAAGAAGGGGAATACTCAGCAATATCATCACTTCTGGCTTTTTGTCCTCTCTCATCTGCATTGGCTTAGTTTGTTTTGTTTTTTTCCTTTCTAAAAATGTGAATTATCCCATTAGACTGTGTTAAATTTTCTGTTCAGTGCAGTCATTTTGTTTAAAGTGCAGGGGAATTTGTATTTGGGTCTGCTCCTCATTCAGTACGTGCAGGTTTTCCTTTATTTTCTTCACATTAAAAGTGTAAAGAGCAGGAGGCAGAGCATATGTCCTGCTGCCACCCAGGACACTGCTAGAGCTTGGAGCTGGTTGTTGTTGTTTGGGGTCAAAAGTTTGCATCTTTTTGTAGTTAAATCCAGTTTGTTTCATCATTCCAAAACAGTCCCTCTTGTTTATGCTGCACAGTTTCACTTGCATCTCTGTGACACCAGCAGAACTATTTTGGTGGTGAAACTCAAAAAGATTTGTCAAGAATTTGTGTTCAAATAGAAATCAGGACACCTATTTTAAGATCATTAAATAAACAAAGGTGCTGGATGTAAAAATAGGAATCCTGGCTGAAGGGGGAATTGGGAAAATGTAATGAATTATTTCCTTTTCAAGGAGCAACTTTTTACCTGGACTTCATGGGTGAAGATGTTCTCCACATTTGTATGTTTGCACTGGGGTAAGTGCTCCAGGTTTCCTTGACAGAAAACTCTTGCTTCATGTGATTCAAATTTTAAAAATACAAATTTGTTCTAAAAATAGAGGGACAAACTATCTTGGAGAAGAGAACAGGCTGAAAGCATTTTCTCTGTCAGAAAGTGGCCCTTAGAGCTCAAGGCTGTGTTTGGAAAATTCGTGTAACCCTTGGTAATGCACAATTACACAACAATTAATCACTAAATCCTGGGGATCAGCTTGGCTGCTGAGCATATGGCTTGCTTTTCAAGCTGCCTGCTCAGGAATCTGGAAGAATTGTAAAATAACCCAAAGAAACCCTCTCTGGGAACCTTATTTCAAATTTTGCACCCTGAACTGTGTGTGACTTGTGGAGTTTTTAGAGCATGGAGAAGGCACAATGCAGATCTGATCAGTGAAACATTTCCTGTGTATAACTCAGTGTTTTGGTGTAATTAGCTCTCCATAATCAGAGCACATTCTCAAATGGCTTTTAGATAAGTACAGAAAACAAAACCAACCCCAGACAATTGGGAGATGATTGTTCTGAGCTGCACCTTGCCCTGTAACACTCCAGATCATGGATTGTTCCCTTGGAAAGGTCAGGCTGCTAAATCCTGGAATTCCATCAAAGCAGAACCAAATGTTGCTGTGCTTCCCTTCCCCTGCAGTTAGTCCAGGTTAATTAATTAATAACATGAAAACTTTTCTCTGTATTTGATAGAGAAAAGGTGAAGTTGTGCTGGCTGCTGGGGGTGTTCCAGTGCTGCTCAAGGGGGCTCAGCTTGGACAGAGCCCTGGAATTGTGACTTGGCAGTGCTTGAATTGTGCATGGAATATTCAGTGCTCTCCCTTGCCAGGGATCTCAGTGACCCTTTCTCCTCCCTCAGGTGCCTCATAGCATTCCTGGGAGTTTTCCTCATCACCAGGAATAGGAAGAAGCCTGTCCCCTTTGAGCCCTACATCTCCATGGATGCCATGCCAGGTAACCAGAGCCCAGGGTTTCATCCCTGTGCAACCAAAATCCAGGGTTTCATCCCTGTGTATCCAAAATCCAGGGTTTCATCCCTGTGTATCCAAAGCCCAGGGTTTCATCCCTGTGTAACCAGAACCCAGCGTTTCATCCCTTTGTATCCAAAATACAGGATTTCACCCCTCTGTATCCAAAATCCAGGATTTCACCCCTCTGTATCCAAAATCCAGGGTTTCATCCCTGTGTATCCAAAATCCAGGGTTTCATCCCTGTGTAACCAAGCCCAGGGTTTCATCCCTCTAACCAAAACCCAGGGTTTGATCCCTCTGTACCCAAAACCCAGGGTTTGATCCCTCTGTACCCAAAACCCAGGGTTTCATCCCTCTGTTCAGGCCTGGGCTGCACAGGGAGGGCTCAGGCTGTGGCTCTGGGCAGGCTTGTGTGGCTCAGGCTGTGTTACCTGGGAATATGAACTGGTTTGAGCACGGCACTGGGCTCAGTGCAGCAGGAGGAACTGATTTTGGGGATGGCTCAGGAGTGAGGTAGAGGAGCAGCAGTTTCCTTTGGGAAGCCCAGCTGAGCTCTGTGGTGAGCTGTATGGAAGATTGCAGCACTTGATAGATAACTAGGAGTCATCCCTCATTCACTTGGAGCTTCTCCATCAGCTGCTCCAGTGCTGAGCACAGAGCCATCCTGTCCTTGATTTAACAGCCAAGCAGCTGATGAGCCTCAGGGACTCCTCATTTCCTGGCTGAGCAGAGAGCAGGAAAAAAGCATTTCTGTCCCTAATGCATGCCTCTGCTCTTGCAGGCATGCAGAACATGCACGACAAAGGGATTGCAGTGCAGCCTGACCTCAAAGCCTCGTTCTCCTACGGGGCCCTGGAGAACAACGACAGCATGCCAGAAATCTACACCCCAGCCACGCTGCCCATCGTGCAGGAGCAGCACGGACCCAGAGGGGGCCCTGTCCCTCCCTACAGGGTGCTGGAGCACAGCAAGAAGGAGTGAGTGACCTTCAAGGACTGAGCAGAGTCATCAGGAGTTTGACCTTTATTTATTTACCTGTTCAAATAGCAGCAAGCATAAAGCTGACATTGAGAAGAGTTTCAAGCTCGTCTGGAGCTGAACTTTCCAGGCTGATTATTAAAAGAAACAATTTTTGTCTAGTTGGGAAGTTGAAAGCACTTGGCAGGAAGCAGATCCCAGTTGTGCATGGAATTGTGCTGGCTGGGAGTGTGGAATGATGGAGTGGTGAGTGCAGCCCTGTGCAGCTGATGAGAGGAGATGCTGTGGAACAGAAGTGACACTGCAGTTTTCAGCCCTGCTGGGAGTGGTTTTATCTCCAACCAAGTTTTCAGGAGCTGCTCACAGAGAGAGAGGAGGACAGGATTTAATCTTTCATTTACAGGGACTGTGACAGATTTCCAGGAAGGCTGTAAATCCTGGTGTGACCACAGAGCTGCCCTGACACAGCAATAAATGGAATTGTTTTGAAGCACCACAATGGAACTGGCTGTGTGTTCAGAGCAGAACTGGTGAGAGTGAACACTTTATCCCTTCAAACCCCAACTGTGAGCACTTCTGTCCTGGTGTTGAACATAAGCACTGAGGATGGGGGTCATTTTTAAATGGCTTAGAACAAAGATGATTTGCCAGTTTTCTGATTTCATAGCAGGAGCTTCAAGTGGTGCAGAGGGAGCACTATGAAGAATGAGGAGAAATGAGAATGATGTGATTATATCTGGTGAGGATTTCTGTCATTTTGGACAAAATCTGAACTCTTTATCATGTTGATTTATTTTCTTTCTGATTGAGGCAGGATTTCCAACTTTAGTGGTCCCAACTACTTAAAGGTGTTGAAGTTCCTCAGTTCAAAAGCTCAGTTCAGGTGATGTAAGCTGGGGTCCTCCCCCTATTTTTATTTTATAAAATGGAAGAACAATACTTGTCTACAATTGTGGATGGCCTGAGGAGGGAAGTTGCACTGCTCAGCACTCAGTGAGGCCTGTGAGGACAATGGAGCTTTGTGTACTTTGATATTTATCTTTCCAGCTTCCAGGAGATGGCCAGGAGCTGATACTGGGGCAGAATGGGGAACTGTCAAGAGAGGAGGACAAAGTCCAACATTCACTGCTTGTCCTGGCACTTTGATAGCACTGGCTGCTCTAAAATTGGGCTTTGGAAACTGAATTTTAAGTGCACTCAATGTGCACAGTCTGCACAGTGGAGTCTTTATTTGGAACTTTATTTGAAAGCAATAGTTCTCATGTTGTGTGTATTTTTAAGTGATCCTCCCAATACCAGGGAGTTTGGGACTATCTGAGATTTGGAACAGTGTCCTTCTGCATTTATTTATTTTTATTTGTTTATTGACTCATGGCCAGTTTCTGTTCCCACTGCCAGAAATTCCCAACGACTCTCCTGAGCTGTAGATGATTATTCCAGGTTCTTGTTGTAAATGACAACAGAACTGTTTCTTTGCATTTGTTTGCTTTGCCAGCTCTGCAGACTGATTCAAGCTGGGCATACTTTGGATTGCTTTGGCATTTTTGTGCAGCTTAGAATAACCTTCCCCCTGCTCAGGGCTGTACCCAGGTTTCTCCACCAGCCGGGCACAATTCAGATCTTATCAGAGGCATCCCCTGCACTGGAATTTGGGGAACCTCAAGGAATAACAGCTTTCCTTTCACCATCAATACTTGATTTGTGATTAAGCAAGATAAGGATGCCAGAGCATTCATCTTGCTGGGGTGCAGTGCCACTGATTTACTGCCTTTGGACGTGGTCATCGATTGTTGGTGAATTTATGGGCAGCTTTTGTTCATTAACAATGCAGAATGAAGGGAGGCTGAATGGGAAGGGCACAGGAATTCCTTATCTCTTTCAATTTCATCAACCTGTTCTGACCTATATCCACAGAACACAGAGTCTGACAACAAGCTGTGCTACAGCACACACTTGTTCCATGGCAACATTCTCTGGGGTTAATTAGGTGGTACAAAATAATTCATCAGGAGGGTTGGAATGTTTGACTGACATGCAGATCAGGATGGGCCTGTGTGAGTGCACTGGTTTAAAACAGCACAGATTTGCAGCCATGGACGCCTGGTTTGGCTTTTCCTGCTCAGCACATCTCTGACATCCTGAGACATGGACACAGTGCAGGGCTCAGAGCTGCTCTGGGGGGCTGTGCTTCTCTTGCAGGCTGCTCTCTGCCTGCTCCAGGGCTGCTTCTGCTGCAAACTCCCCAGCTCTGAGCCTGAGCCCAGCTCCTCACCTTGCTCCTTCCTCTGAGTGAAAGTTCCCCCAGCCACGAGCTGAGCTTTTGTGTCATTGTGTGGCTTTGGCCCTTTCTGTGCAAAGATTCTAAAGGCAAGTCTTGCTCCAAAGCTTTGCATAACCATGTTTTATTTGGACAGCCTCTGTGTGCTCAAATAATTCTACTTAATAATGACAGTTCCCTTTACCTGCAGCCACAGAGAAATCTCCCATTGTTTGCTTCTGGAAACTTCCTGCCAAAGGCCTCCACTGGAGGTGGTGTCTGTTTCTACAGCACATAAATCACGATATTTTTGATTATTGTGCCACAGCAGTGGAGCCTGGGCTGTTCCTTGGGCCATGACTGATGTAGGGATAGGACTGAGGGGCTGCACCTCACTCCTGTTTGCTGCTGCTGCTGTTCAACACTGGAATCTCACAATGGGGTTGGTTTTAATTGTTTGTTTTATTTTATGCCCTTCCCTCTTTGTTTCTTTTTCTCCCAGTCTTCCAAAAAATGTTATTTTCTGCTCTTCAGCCTAAGAAAAGTCATGAGCAGGGCCCAGAGAAACCAAGCATCTTGTTTAATCTTGACTGAAGGACTTGTGTGCTCTTTCTGGTTCTTTCAGGAGTGAATTAAACCCCTCACCTCCCTTCTAGTCCAGAGAAGCTGACACAGGAAGGGTTTTGCACCCTCACACTGAGCTTTTCCCAGAATATTTGTTAGTCTGAGGCGACAATGGCCATGCCTGGAATTGCAGCAAATCTTTACAGCTGAGCAGCACAGGGAGGTTTGAAGGAGAGGAGCCCTGTGCCACATTCCAGGGTGAAAAATGACTGAAGTGTTGTGGTGCACACTGTGATGTGTGAATGTCAGCACTGCAGGGCTCATGCAGGACCCTGCTCAGCACCCTCACATCCCAAAGGGAAGGGATTTCTCAGCACTCTGGTGGAGGAGCAGCTCCTTGGCTTCATCCCTTGGTTTCTTCACCCAGTGTGAACTGACATCTCTTACCTCCACCCTGTGTGGCTTCTGGATGCACAGAGCACTTAAAAGATCCTCAGTGTGTATTTTCTGTGTAACTTAGCTCTGTGGAGCACAGCTGAATGTATAAAATGATCTGCTGCACCATTCTCCTGTCCACCTTAAAATGTGTAAATAAATCAAGCTTTACACTCTTGCACTATAAAGGACAATTGCTTCATTTTTCACAGGCAATGTTGCATGTCTGTTTAATTCTGTTTGTCTTTCAGGTGAGACAAATGAAACCAAACTTTGAATAAAAGATTGCGGTAAAATGAAACTTTGAATAAAAGATTGTGGTAAAACCTATGGAATTCTGGCTTGCTCCATGCTCCTAGTAGAGATTTAATTCATCAAAAATGTCTTGGAAGAAATTAGGACAGGATTTAGGTGACTAAAGTGTGTATTGAAAGAAATCTGTGTCTGTCTTTAACAGGATGCTTGTAAGTGAAATGCAGATTTTTACAGCATTACTGATGTTCTCAGTTTCACAAGAGTCTCCACATACTTGGGGTCAGCTGTAGGAATCATGCAATTCACTTTTAAAACTTTGTTTTACAGGGCTTTAAAAAACATCAGTATTTAATATTTTGGAGAAGAGCTTGAAATCGTGATCTAAGGAAGGAGGAGGAACACAAACCTAAAATCACTGTATTTTTGGCCTGACTAGTGATGTTTTTTACTGAAATTGAGGTTTTCTGACACATCCAAACCCTCTGGTAAGAGCTGGGAATGCTCTGCTGTGGGAGGTGTCATCCCTGAGCCACAGGGCATCGTGTCTGGGATACAGCTGAGAGACAGAAAAGTGGCAATTTAGCTTAATCGACTGCTTGCCAACCTAATTAACACTCACCAGATGGGTTTGCAGTCCTTGGAGAGAAGCAGAGGATAACCCTCAGGACATTTTTAATTAAATGTATCTCTTGGGGGTCTCAAACCACAAAGGGAGAAAAGACAAACAAGCCCAGGGCAGCCTTGGTGTTGAAATTCTCTGAATCCCTGGATTCCCTAATCCCCAGGATTTCTGATAAATGTGATAGTACTTTGTTAACATCCACCATTCAAGGGTTTGTGGCTTATATTACAAGTGTTTAAGTGCTGATACAAAGATGTGCCATTGATCAGGAGTGCTACAACCGAGGTGTTATTGCAAGAGACAGAGTACATTAAATGCCACTAAAGTGGACACAAACGTTGGAGTTAGTGGTATTAAAGCAGAATATATTGCTGGCCAGAAGGGAAAATGTGGTATTGAATCGATAAAGCAGGAGATTGCAGCGAGGGAGGGCTGAGGATGGAGAGTGACCTATTACCACCTGAATCCGCACTGCATCCACACTGCAGCATCCCTTTACCTGCACAGGGGAGACTGATCTTACCTTGCTGTAGTGAGATCTGCTGGGCTGTATTCTTACGAGGGAAAGGTGGAGAAATCACCTGGTAGAGAAGCCCACCTCAGCTTCTCTCTCTGTCTGTTTCTGAAATTTAAAAGAAAATATTTCAGCCACAGACATTTCACTACTTCTGTCATAAACCCACGCTGTCTTCTGTCTTTCCAAGTGAAGATAAAGCTGTTGTAATCAGTATTTGTGCCAGTGAAACGCAATAGTTTTGTGGGGTTTTTTGGTGAAAAACCAAAGAAAGAATGTAGGTTTGTGCTTTGATTAGAGGTAAAAGTGCACAGGTACTGATGTATCCTCCAGCTCAGATGATGGCTGCCTGAAATCATCTCATGGTCGGATTAACTGTGATTTACTCCAAGGAGGACACAAACTGTCACTGTTCCCAGCTGGCAGCTGGCCGAGGCTGACGACAGAGCCATCCCGATTAATTCCAGCGAGGAATCACGGAATCTCAGACTTGTCTGGGTTGGAAGGGACCTCAAATCCCACCCAGAGCCACCCATGCCATGGCAGAGACACCTCCCTCTGTCCAAACCCCAGTGTCCAACCTGGCCTTGGGCACTGCCAGGGATCCAGGGGCAGCCACAGCTGCTCTGGGCAGCTCCTTCCTCCACCCCTCGTCCGGAAGCTGCTCGGAGGGCGATTTGCAACATTTTGAAATAAATTCTCATCGCTCTGACCTCAGCCATTCCCACAGGGAGCCTGCGGCTCTCCAGGGCTGGATCAGGGCCATACAAACACGGCCCGAAATGTCCCCAGAGCGCTTTCGGGGCGCCTCAAACGCCGCGGGGGAGGCGGCGGCGTGGCCGGGACCCCGCGGCCCCTCAGCGGGGCCGGGGCATGCGCAGAGTCCCTGCCTCCCTCCCTCCATCCGGGTCACCGACCCTCCTCACAGGCTCCCTCAGCTCCCGTGAGGGGG
>VRYO01001760.1:1040136-1051372 GCA_009812075.1 Sialia sialis | reverse complement strand
TTTAACTGGTATTAATTTTTATTACCAACTGATTGCCACTGAATTATTTCTGGCTATTGTTTATCTTGTGCTGTGTAAAATTAAAGTTACCAGGTCACAGAATATCCCTGGGGAGCACCAGAGCCCTGCCTGGCTGTACTGCGCAGCATGTGCAGTAGGAAACAGTTCCATATCAAGAGCTGAAGGAGAATTCACTTTTCAGGGGCAGTTCAGTGTCTCAGCTCAGGGACTGGGAGCTGAGTTGCTTCCAGAGGGTTCTTTGAAGTGCTGCTCACACCCCTCTGGGGCTGAAGGAGCCCTTTAATGCCTCGGGTTTCCAGGGACACTTGGAAAACCCTTATAAAAGCAGCAACCATCCCAGCTGCTCTTTCCAGACCCACTTTTACCCAGCAAAACACAGGCATGTTTGCAGCTGTTCATCCCCTTCCAATAACAGACCTGAGCTGCCACTGGGCTGAACTCACAGCTCCTGCCACAGCCACGTTGCAATATCCCTGCTCAGGGGCTGCTGTTTGTCCTGGCACTTGGAGCAACAAGGGAAGGGTTAAATGGGTTTTCTTCTCCATCTTAGATGAATGAAGCTCCTTTAAATTCTATTTTTCAATGGAGTTTTTAAACCTTTCTGTGATAAGTTTTTCTCTTACCTCAAGACATTGCTGAATTCTGGGCACAGAATCCTTCACATCATTTACTCAGTGACCTGAATCTCTACCAGAGGTGATCATCTAAAATCCCAAAGCATTTAAAATACATTATTATGTTTATATCTTACTTTAGCCTATTAACACTGACAGGGGATATCTTGAAGCAAATTGCTCAAGATTGTACAAAATTTCCATCATAGCCATACCCAATTTCCATTCCTTCAGCAGGGCCAGGTTTCCACAATGAAAACATGAAGAACCCCCGTTCAGTTCAGAGCCTTTGGGGGGCAGCTGCCTAATTAGTACTGTGAAATTTGGGCGAATGTTTAAGGAATTCACTCCTCCTTTTCCCCTCTGCAGCCAACTCAAGATGACGACGGCCACGCCACTGACCAACAACACTGAGCTCTCAGTGAATGTGACCACAAAGTCTCAGGAACAAATTCTCTATCAAAGTAAGGAAAGGAGTGGGGTGGAGGCTTTTTTTGGTTTTAAGTGGACTTTGAACTTATCAAACTTCAAACACTACAGTGACAACTTTGTAAATATGGCTTTTTTCCCTTCCTGCTTCTCTCCCAGGCTCTGGAGCAATCACTGCTGCCATTGTGGTGGGGGTGATTATTATTTTCACCGTGGTTCTGCTCATCCTGAAAACATACAACAGGTAGGTGGCCAAGTCCTGTAGTCACCAAGTGAAAATAGGCTGAACTAAAGTCCCTGCTCTCAGCTAACAGAGCATTTCAGGGTTTGTTGCTGAAAATTTCTAGAATTTAAGCACTAAAGTGCTGATTGCAGTGTACTGAATCTCACTCAGCGCTCTGTGACTGGATCACAGGAATTACAAAGAGCTCCTTGATGGAGCTGTGTGGTGGGAACTCTTCCTAGGGCTCCCTGGTGATGCAGGGAAGGTCTGAGTGTGCACCAAGGCTGAGAGAGGCACCTTGGCTCCTCACTTCACAGAGCTCACACACTCTGTGAGGACTTTTGGTATCTTTGGGATGAAACCCTGGCTTGGTGGGAACCTCCCCAGAACTTACCCAGGGAGAGGGAGAGGGAGAGGGAGAGGAGGTGCAGCCCTGGTTCCAGTTCCCCTTTCACCTCGCCAGGCGCATGCGGGTGCGGCGGGAGCTGGAGCCCAAAGCCTCCAAGCTGGCAGTGCCACCTCCTGGGGGACAGCACAGCCACAGCTGCCAGCAGCCCTCGGTCACCTTCATCCCTGTGGACATCCACCTGCACAGCAGGTAACCAGGAACTCAGCCTCCCTGCCAGAGAAGAGATGGATTTGTTACCCACGGAGCTGGCACTGCTCAGAGCTGCTGTTCCCTCTGTGAACTGACAGAAATCCTGGGATCTGTCTTTGGGAGGGAAAAGCAGAGCTCTGGACACTTCTGCTGTGGCTGAAATAACAGCTGGAGCTCCAGGAATCATCAGGATGGCAGCAAGGCCTCTGGTGGGTGTGGATAAACAGGAAGAGAAGATGCCCAGGTGCTGTGGAACTTTTATTTCCTCAGAGACTTTGAAGCTTTTCTGTTCTGCTGATAAACAGGAGGAAAAGTCTGGAGGTGCCCCCAGCTCAGGTTGGCCCTGAGTTTGTTACAAGTTGCATGGAAGAGGTTTGTGGTTTATTTTATACTTGTTGGGTAGTACAGGAGCTATCAAAATTGTATTTATCTTCACTCATATTTCATGTTTCTAATGCCATGTATGTACACGCTGAGGAAAAAGTTATTTCTTATTTTCAGGTATTTTTAAGCTATTTCTATAAACTCTCCATTTCCAAAGGAACTCGGTGTCTGAGGGGTTCACTCTCAATTCAGGTTCATGCTTTGTCTTACACAAAATCTGAAAAAAATAACCATGGAAATAGGGAAAATCAGCTTGGATAAAGCAAGGGAGGCTCTGTGCAGCCCCAACGTGCCACTCACCCTGCAAGGCTTTGTTCTCTGGTGCAGCACAACTATTTTTAGCAGTTTTTAATTCTCCAAACCAGCCCAGAGCGAGGCTGTTTTGTGAGTGTGAGGGCTGTGGGTGTGCAGCAGAGGCACAGAGCAATTCCCAGGGACACTCACAGCCCACGGGCTGGGAACACAGAGCAGCACTGTCAGACACTCACTGGCACATTGTCTGAGATTTTCTTTTTCATTTTGTTTTCCAACAAGCTTGGATCTCTTCAGCAGGTCAGTTTAACTAACTGGTAATTTTTAATTGTGCAGAAACTAAATTCAATTACTTTGCAATATTCATTTTTTTTTGCTGTGACTGGAGCAGGGTTTGGATTCCAAACCAAATATTGAGACAGCTGTTTGTGAAATTTCTGAATCTCCTTGTAAATATTTCTCTTGTCCTGGTTCTCTACCTTATTTTTTGTGGCGGGGAGGATTGATTTAATAATTCAGAAGCGACAGCAGATGCACATCTAATTTTTTTCAAAAAAAATATAAAGGAGTTGATGCTCTCTGAGCAGTTCCATGGCATCAAAATCAAGATTTTTAGGGAAGAAAAGCCCATCTTACTGTTGTGGTTTTGAACATCCCTAGCCAGACCTACTTCTAGCAAATTTTGTTTACTTTCCATTTGCTTCATTTCAAGCCAACAAAGTTCACAAGCAGAATAAGCAGGACTACTGCAAGCAGTTCCAGTTTCCCAGAATCACTATTACTGGCTGCTGTGATCACACCAGCACTGCTCCAGCTGAAAAATCCAAAAATCCAAAATTTGCCTCACACTGGCACCTCCTGGGAGGCCCCAGAGCCCCTCCTGGCAGCAGAACGCAGAGCTCATGCTGAGCAAGCTGAAACACCTTCTCAAGAAACAAAAATCCATTTGCTGTGGATCTGAGCTTTCCAGGAACAATCCCACACTCTCCCTGCCCTGATGTGGCCCCCAGGTTCCGCTTGCAAACACAGAGATTTTGGGAGTGCTCCCCTTTAGCACGCCCTGTCTTGCAAGAATCAACGGTTGGTTTTTTCTTTCTGAAAGTTCTACAGGATTTTCAGCAGGTCGGATCCTTCAGTTGGAATTTCACTGATCCAGACACTCTGGTAAAATGTTTAATTTTTTGCCGTTGGCTAAGTCCTGACCCCAAAACTCAGATTTTCCCCCTTATTTCCACCCTTTCTTATCCCAGCACAGAGCAGGGAGCTCCACCTAGTGTCCTCCTGCCTTCCCACAGCTTCTAATTCGTGTTTCTCAACAAAAACATAAAAACAATTCCAGCTTCAGCTGTCAGCTTTACTGAATTCTGTCATCCACGGAGCCAGGACTCTTGAGCAGCCGAGTCAAGCACTGTCCCAAGTTTGGGACAAACTTGTAAAACTCAGATCATTACAAGTCTAAGGAGATAAAATATGATAATTTCCCATGGGTTTTATTCCTGAGTCACATAACCAGTTTATTTCCCAAAAACGCACATCTGTAATTCAGCCCAGGAGTCATATAGATCAGTGACCTACACCAGTGTGGCCTGAGTAGGATGGGGTGGAGAGCTCAAGACAAGAAAGACAAGGAGATGCTGGAGCGGTCCAGCAGGGGTCACAAAGATGATTTTGGGGTCAGGAGCATCACCCTTAGGAGAGGAGACTGCGGGAGCAGGGCCTGGTCATTCTGGAGAAGGGACAGCTGAGAGGGGATCCCATCAATCCATCAAATATCTCCAAGGGATGTCAGAGGACAGTGCCAGACTCTGTTCAGGGACAGGCCGAGGAGCAATGGCCATAAAATAAACCACGAGTTCATCCCAACATGAGGCAGAACTTCTTTCATGAGGGTGGCAGAGCCCTGGAACAGCTGGAGTGTCCCTCTGTGGGGACATCCCAAACCACTGGAGCTGTTCCTGTGTCACCTCCTCAGTGACCCTGCCTGAGCAGGGGGTTGGTCTGGATCATTTCCAGAGGCCCCTTCCAACCCCAACTCCTCTGGGATTGTGTGATCTCTTCAGAGCCCTGCCTCCCTCCCAGGGACCCCTGCTCAGCCGGGAAGGAGCCGAGGGGCCGTTGCCGAGGGGTGGCACCCGAGGGCTGAGGCGGCTGTGCCGTCACGGCCGCGGGCCCCGCAGGGATGGCGGTGGGGTCGGGCCGTGAGGGCAGCTGACATCTCGCGAGATGCCGACATCAGCAATAGCTGCGGGGACCACCAGTCGCGCGAGAACGCGACTCACACACCCACTCACCCCCGCGCGCGCAGGAGCAGCCGCGCTCTCTCATTGGCCAGGCTCCCTCGCGCGCGCCGACTCTCCACCAGTCAGCAGGCGGCGCAGGGAGATCCTGCGCGGCGCGCGCCTGGTCCCGCCCACCCACTCGCGCCCCTTCCACCTTCCCTCCTCCCCCCACCCGCGGCACGGCTGAGGGGGCGCGCGGTGCACGCCGGGACGGCAGCGCGCGCCGCGGCCGGGAGGAGGCGGAGGAGCCAAGATGGACGCCGGGTTCTTCCGCGTAAGTGCCGGCCCGGGGGGCCCTGAGGGCGGGCGGGCGGCACGGCGGCCCCGCCGGGACACGGGGGACACCGCCAGACCCCGCTGCAGGCCCGCGCTGGAGCCGCGCTGCCCCGCGCGGCACCGCCGTGCCCCCCCGCCCCCGCCCTGCGCAGGCTCCTCGCCGCGGAGAAAATGGCGGCGGGAAGAGGCCGCGGCGGCGCGGCCCGGGCGGCTGCGGGGGGGGATCGAGCGTGTCCGGGCCCGGCTCGGCGCGGAGGGAAGCTCCGCGGGCGCCGCCGGGGCTGCGCTCCCCGGGCAGGCCCCACACGGGGCCCTGAGGCGCCTCGGCCCCGGAGGTCCCGGCCCACGCGGGGTCGTGTCACCGCTGCGACCCCCGAGCTGCGGGGGGAGAAGGGGCCGGGGGGCTCTGAGGCCAGCCCGGATTCACGTTCTTTAGTGTCCACGTTCAAAGCCAATAAAAGACCCTGCCCTTATTTTTATTGAGATTTTTTCCCCGAGGTTATTAAGTCTATTCGTAGCAGAAAGAAGTTAGGCTATATTCACATATTTCATTTATTATCCATGAGTTTCTTCTCTAGTCTTAAAGCTGTGCTGCATTTTCTGCAGAGACCATGAAACCTACCCAGTGTCTGTTTCTTTTCTGCTATTTCTTCTGTTATTTGAAATGACCTTATTTTTGGGGTTTCTGACAGAACCAATCTAAGTTTCAAGGTTCATTCATTTGTTCAGCTCATATTATTTTCATTTCCTGCATCTCGGATGTTTTTAAAACATGGCAACACACATAACCCTACCCTTAGTTCAGTTCTAATGCAATTGTTAAAAGGTTTACAAATCAGGTAGTTGTGATTGACAGGAGGATTACTGGGGCTGAAAACTCTGGATTAGAAATCTAACATTCTTTTAAACTGGCCTGTGGAAGGTGGCATTTTATAAAAACCATAGCAGGATGGCACTGAAATGAGGTTGTGCACAGTGTTCTGGTTTTATTCTGGCTTCAGGAGGAACCAAATGTGAAATGACAGAAATGCAGCAGAGCAGCAATTTGGACTCCCCATACCAAGCAACCTCCTATTTATAATTCTGTCAGTTCTTCACATTTCTGTGAAGTTTCAGTGCAGACTTTTTTTGTCTGTCTTTAAATTCTGGTAGCCCCCTTGCTCTGTCCTGTTTGCTTCCCTTTGCTGCTTGCCACGTGTTACCAACAAGAAACTTCCATTTCCCTTCTGGGTTGTGAAATAATTAAAAAAAAACCAAACCCAAAAGAACATTCAGTTATTGAGTGAAACTGGCAAGTGTTGTGGGTTTTTGGTAAGCCACACAGCAGACTGCAAATACTGTGAAGAGTTTTAATCCCTGGAAGTGCCTGTGCCACAGCCAGACTTCAGGATTCCCGTGTTCTGGAATAGCAAATGGGAATGGATTGTTCCCTTTCCATAACTGATGACTTTGCAACATTTATATTGCTAATTCCAGGTGCTTTCTGGCCAAAGTGAAATTAGAATTTGAGGGTTTCACTTCTTTATTGTCATTTAATTCCTTGATAGTTTCCTGAACCCAGTTCTTCCATTGAGAGCTACGTGGATAAAATTCCATCAGTCACATTTCCAGAATAAACTTCCCAAGCTGGGTTTGTCCTCAGTTCTGAGCAGCCCCTCAGGATCTGGATGCAGCCCTGCATCTCGTGTAATTCCTGCCTGCTTCTGTTCACTTCTCTGCCAGTCCATTTTCCTGAGCTGGGCTTCTAGGCCTTTCCCTCCGTGCTGAATTAACCTGCAGCTCCTGTCCATGGAAGTGGAGCCAGTTGGTGAACTTTTAACAGAGCAGGATCAATAAAATGCATTCTTTGTACTCCTCTGCTCCCTGCTTTGCCTCAGGGAAACTGCCCGAAGGTTTCAGAGGTGTCACTGTAAGCAAACAGGACAGAGGAAACACACTTTATTTCTTTTGTAAAGGAATTCATGAAGCATTTTCCTGGCAGTTTGATGCTGCTAACACTTGATTTATTTGTGGGCAGTGCCAGGAGGGTTATGATTGAGGTGTCACTGTGGGGCTCAGAAGCTGCTCACCCCAAAATCCTCAGCCCTCGGTGAGAGCTAAAATTGAAAAGCCTTGAATAAATTATTAAAAAAACCAGCCTTAGAAATTGTTTTCAGTCATGCACTGTGAGAAAATAATCCTTGGAGGAGGTTGAAGGCCCCCCAGGCTGAAAGTATTGTTTGCTGTGCTCCAGGGAACCAGTGCAGAGCAGGACAATCGCTTCAGCAACAAGCAGAAGAAGCTGTTGAAGCAGTTGAAGTTTGCAGAATGCTTAGAAAAGAAGGTAAGTGGGGTGGGGAAATAGGGAGTACAGCTCACCAGTCAAAGGGGATTTTCAGGGGGTTCACTGGGGGTCAGGTGGAGCAGAGGAATGCTTCCCTAAAACCATCCTGGGGGATTTTTGGAATGTCCTCTTGAGCATCAGATGCAGCAGTTACCAATGATCTGGTTAATGCACTAAAGTTTTGTGTAACACACAGCTTCACAAGAAGTCAGCTTTGCTGCCAGTACTGATTAATTTGCAATTCTGAGCATCCTTAAATGCACCCCCCAAATTGTTGGAGTTTGGTAGACAGGAATTGCTGAGCCTGGATCAAGACTTGCTGTATCATTCACTTCATTTAATTTCATCATTTACTTGGAGTGACCAGTAAATCCTCAGGATACAAGTTTCACTTTATTTTTTCCCCTCTCTCTCCTCTTGCTGGTGCTTTATTAGAGTTACTAGAATTTGCCATGTTTTGACTTCTGTTACCATCTCCAGGTTCTAATTTTAGCTGCTCAGAAGAGGGACGTCTATATTAGGGAATAAATAAAAGGGTATTTAAAGGTGTGCTTTGATCAAAGTGTAACTTCTGCTGAACGGCAGCAAAGTGTTTGAAACAAAACTAGGCTGGGGTAGTTATGAAGCAGCACAAAATTCAGTCTGCAGTGGAAGAATTCAGGGTACCCTGAGCTCGTGTGTTTAGTGAAAATGTTGTTTCTCCTGGCTCTTCGCTACAGGTGGACATGAGCAAAGTAAATCTGGAAGTAATCAAACCATGGATAACAAAACGAGTAACAGAAATCCTTGGATTTGAAGATGATGTAGTAATTGAATTTATATTCAACCAGTTGGAAGTGAAGGTAACAATTTTGTTGTGGATATTGTTTCTAAATGTGTAACATAATTATTGATGAATTCTATTGAATCTGTGAATTGCTCAAGTACAGTTAGGAGGGGTTTTGTTAGTTTGTATATTTTGGAAAGAAATTCACTGTGTAACAGCTGTAAGGCTGGAAGTTTAGTGAAGGTGCATAGTTTGCAAACTGCTCAGGTGAAAAAAATCAAACTTGCTGTTTTAATTTTGCTGTTACATGTTAAGTTACTTTGACAGCAATTTTCTAATGATGATGTGATTTATGATTTAAAAGGCCTGAACCAAAATGGAAGTTATTCCTTGCGTCTGAAGTATAGCACCATCACCTTATTAGGTCACAGCAGAGTGAGTGTCCAATGTCGCTCTGACCCAACTCCCTTGATGATGCAGTGTGTGTTTGGAGGTGAGTTGTGTAAAGTGGCCGAACCAAAACATCCAGGAAAGAGCAATTGGGCAAAGCTTTACACTGCTCTTGAAATTACTGTAAAGTAGCTCAGGTTTTGTGTGCAGCATGAGGGGAATTCTGAATTGATCCGATGGTAATTTAATGGAGAGTGCTGCAGTCAGTGTAGACACCTCATCTAGAGCTATGTTAATTTTTCCTTTTGCTAATTGCTGTAGGCAATATTTACAATTAGTATTTGTATTTGCTGTAGTTAATCTTCAGACTGATACACCAGATCATTTAATGCAGTAAACTTCATGTGAAGGCTATGAATAATATGAGGTGGTAATAAACTCAGTTTTTCTTAAAATCTGCCACTGTGCCACTGCAACCCAAGGGACAGTAAAAGCTGTACAATAGGAATTATTGGCAAACATTCTCATGCTGATGTACTTTACACTTAATCTTTCTTCCTAAGAGTTCAGCCTTGTGTTTTGAGAGAACAGTTGACATTTCAACTGATAAAGGTATTGCTGTTTAAAAAAAAATCCTTTAAATTTCACTTTATTTTGGAGATGTTAATAGCTATTTCATGAATATTTAGATACTTTAATGCATAGAGAACAAAAAGGGGAAATAATTTTAAGTACTAAGCTAACTAAAGCCAGGGGTCGTAGTAGGAAATGTTTTCTTATCATGTGTTAGTGTAATACAATCTGAATACTCATTTGAATTCCCCTTATACTAAGCATGATTAAAGTTTAGAACTTTTTTTAAAAAAAACAATCTTTTCTTTTTTTGTGGTTGTGTACTCATTATTGCTTGTTCGTCTTTTGCAATTTAGATAAATGATATAACATTAAACTCAAGGTGGTTGAGTTGCAGTAGGGAGTCGGAAGCAAGCCAAGGGAACATCTTTCTCTACAGGGGACTTGGCGATTGCAAACCCCCCAAGGTTCCAAGAAGAAACTGAAGACACCTGGAATCTGTACTTGCTTTGTGCTGTTGAGCTGTGCTTGTTATATGGACCTTGTTGCTTGACCAACAAACGACATTAGAATTTAAAAGCCCATTTTAACTTTGAAACCTTTTGACCTCTTAACCCTTTGTGGACATGACATGGTGACACTGAGGATGATCTGTAAGGCACCCACGTAGCTTGTGCTCCCTCAGGCAGGCAGAGCCTTAGTTTGGGAGAAAGTCAGAAAATGCATGCATGACTCTTGGCCTTTCACAGCAGCAGGACAGGGATTAGCAGGCTCCATCTCCAGTGCTAGGCACTGACACAGCTTCTGTCCCTTGTGCAGATGTTGAGAGAGAGATTTCCAAGCAAGCAGAATCAAAACCACCAGGAAAATCATGTTTAGAGTGTAATTCTGAAATCTCGTAGCAGCATTGTAAATGGTGTGTTAAATTAAAGGCCCCTGATTTCCTGTAGAGCAGCCACATGGTCCAAAACTACTTCCAAAACCCACAAAGGATTAACAGGCCTTTCTCAATATTTATGGTGAGGCACAAAATTAAAAAAAAAATTAATAGTACCATAAACTTATATTGATGAGAAATGACTAGGGAAAGATTTTTAAAAAGTAGTTTTTGAGTGTATATGTATTTTAGCCCCCATGGTAGTTTTAATTTAAGTTTAATATAGACTGTGTGTTGTTTTTTCAGATAACCGGTTTGTCTTCCTGTCATATCTCTTTGCAGAACCCAGATTCCAAAATGATGCAAATCAACCTGACTGGTTTTTTGAATGGGAAAAATGCTAGGGAGTTCATGGGAGAACTGTGGCCACTGCTATTAAGTGCACAAGAAAACATTGCTGGTATTCCAACTGCATTTCTGGAACTGAAGAAAGAAGAAATAAAACAACGACAGGTAGGATTCTTTTAAATGGAATTGGGGGTGGATTGTGAGCATGGGGCAGAATTGGTGGCTGTTCCAGTAGAATTTTGGGATCAGCAGAGCTCTACTGTCTGGGCAAAACGTTCCTGTCCTGAAGCAGGAATTTGCTGGTGTTGGACATGCATATTTGATAAGCTCTGTGTGCTGCCTCTGAGTTAAGTGCTGATATTTGGTTGCACAGATAGAGCAGGAGAAACTGGCTTCCATGAAGAAACAAGATGAAGACAAAGAGAAGAGAGATAAGGAAGACAAAGACAACAGAGAGAAAAGAGACAGATCCAGGAGTCCAAGAAGGTAATGAAAATGCACAGGCAGCATATCAGGAACACAGGGAGGACACGTGGCAGACAGGAATTAATTGAGCTGTGGAAATACTCCCTTTAGCTGTTGTAGCAGGCTGGCCTGACCCAGTGCTGAACAGGAGCTGCAAGTAAACCAGAGCAGCTGTGACAGGGGTGGTGTTCTTCTGTTCCAGGCTTTGTTAGTTTTAGTTTCAGAGGGGTTGGGTTTTTTGTTTGACGTCTTAATTTGTCTGTCAGCAGCAGAAAAGTACAAGTCCTGCTTGTGCTGTGAATGCTGCAGCCAGTGCTGGGATCCCTGAGTGCAGAGAGCTGGGTGTGCTGGGTGCACAGGGCTGTGTGTGTGTGTGTGTGCTGGATCCCTGAGTGCACAGGGCTGTGTGTGTGTGTGT
>VRYO01001760.1:1015270-1039136 GCA_009812075.1 Sialia sialis | reverse complement strand
CTGCACAGGGCTCTGTGTGTGTGTGTGCTGGATCCCTGGCTGCACAGGGTTGTGTGTGTGCTGGGTGCACAGGGTTTTCTGTGTGTGTGTGCTGTCCCAGAGCTGAGGTGCCCGTGTCTCTCCCCAGACGCAAGTCCCGCTCTCCCTCCCCGCGGCGGCGCTCATCACCCGTGCGCCGCGAGCGGAAGCGCAGCCACTCGCGCTCCCCCCACCACCGCACCAAGAGCCGCAGTGCCACCCCTGCCCCTGAGAAGAAAGAGGCCACTCCTGAGCCAGAGCCCTCCGTGAAACCAAAGGAGACTGTTGTGCAAGAGGCAACTTCAAACAGGTGAGAACTGCCTCGAAAAAATGGGCCTCACTGGAGCTTGGCTTGGGCAGTGCCTGCTTCTCCCTGTGCCCCTGCAACAGCCAAAGCATTTGTTTTGGAATCTCCAGTGAGATTTATTTGTCCTGTGTAGGATTCTAAGAGCAGTGTGCTTTGCTGCCACCGATTTCATTGTCTGCTCTTCACTGACACTTGTGACAATGTCATCCTGACTTCCAGCTGGTTGTCATCATGTAGCCTCTATGTTACTTTTTCTCCATTTTGAATCATTGTACCACATTCTAACTCTTTTCACAGTTCTGAAGCAATTTGTCAGAGAACAGGCAGGAGAATGTTACAAGGGAATATCTTGGCAGCTTTTAAAATGTAACTCGGCAGCCTGTGGTTTGTATGTGCTTAAAATGAAATCTTTCTTTTTAACAGTGACATCCCAAAAGCTCCTAAACCTGAACCTCCTGTACCAGAGACTAAGGAAACTTCACCAGAACGTAATTCAAAGAAGGAGAGGGAGAGGGAGAAGGAGAAGGAGAAGACTCGTCAGAGATCCCCAACTCGCTCCAAGTCCAGGTCAAGATCCCGGTCCCGTTCTCCGTCTCATTCTCGACCCAGACGGCGCCACAGATCACGGTCAAGGTAGGGCTTCAGGGAAGGTGGAGAATATTTCTGCTGAAGGTGCTACTCTGTTCTTGGTTGGTGATGTTTTTAGAGGTGTTGGGCTGGGGATGTTTTGGACGAAACGGGAAGGATGCATTTGGTGCATAAATGTGTTTGGGGATGTTTTGTTTGTACTGGTTTATAAGAAGATGCTCAGGTGACCAGCGCTGACCAGAGAAGGAATTGAGTTGCTTCATGTTGGTAATGGGAATTGGGCAGCCTTTCTTTAGCACATGGGTCTGATACTGAAAATGCTGTGAAATTAAAAAAGGACATAAAGAACTTATTATTCTACTACTTAATAGAGAGATGTTAAACTTCAGAGCCCTGATTGTGTCTGTACATTTGGCATCCTCACCTAAATACAGCCTTAATACAGCACTTGGAGGAAAGCAGCTGCACTCAGTGCCTCGAGGATAAATTTCCTCAGCCAGGGAAGGTAGATAGTTGCTTTTCATTGGGATTTCTGATCGTGACAGGTCTTACTCCCCTAGACGGCGACCCAGCCCGCGGCGCCGGCCGTCCCCGCGCAGGAGGAGCCCGCCCCGGAGAATGCCACCCCCACCCAGGCACAGGAGGAGCAGATCCCCCGTCAGGCGGTAAGAGCCTTGCTGTTTGAGACAGCTGCAAGTGCTAAACCTGCAGAGCTGAAGGGAACTGTAGCTGTGGTAGCAAAGTTGCCCTCGTTCACCTCACCTGTGTGTGGTTAGAGCGATGGAAAAAACTCGGTGTCACATTTCCCAAGTGTCCTGTGGAGCAGCACAGCTGCAGCTGGGAAATGATTCCTTCTGAGTTAGGGTAGGGATGAGAATTCCACCTTTTGGAAAAGTGGCAATTTCAGAGCTTTGTTTCTTTTTCACTTTTTCACGTGGCTCTGGGTAGCTCCCAGCTCACATGTCTTAGAGCTTTTTTGCTTAAGTCTTAAGTACTTCTCTTTCCTGCCTGGGGAAAACAAAATGAGAACAAGTATTTGAATTTTACTTGTTGGGAATTTTTAATGTATTTTTAGCATATAAAATTAAATTTAGACTTGAAATATGTTTCTTCTTCATGTTCTCTTAGTTAAGATTCTTCAAGATTTGCCCTTTGGTGTTGAAAGTCACATTTTTCACAGCATGAGAATTGTTCTAGAGGCAAAGCTCTTAGCTGCCTTGCAGAGTAAAAGCTGTGCTTTTGGCAGTGTCAAAACAGACATTTTATTCATGGGGAGAGAACAGATTCTGGTCCTCTTCATAGGAAGAGAATCAAAGTGATGCTTCTTGTGTACAGCAGTTGTTTTTGAGGAAGGAACACTTCTCTTCCTTTCTGTGACAAGGTGATGACTATTTCCTGAGTTTGTCAATATGTTCATTTCACACAGTTACTGGGAAAACTGTGAAAACTATCAAACATGTATGTTGCAAGATGTACAAGAGCTCCCTTTCAGCAAATGTTTATCTCACTCAAGGTAGGGTTTCTTTTTTCCAGGTTCTCAGGAATTCTGCAGCCAAAGGTGGATTCTGCAGGTACACAATTGCAACAGAACTTGCCACAAATTTTGCCGCAGAATTCTGAGGCCCTACCTTTTAAAATTGCAAAGTAAAGATGAAAGACTAAAACATAAGGATGGATAGATGGATTCTGAATTGTTAAGTTGTTAAGTTGTCTGAAATTTTCACCTCCTGGTGTAAAACATTTTGGTGTCCTTGCACACTAAACTCTTACCCAGATCTGCTCTGGGGATCATTAAGTCACACGTGCTAACACAGACAATTCTCTTAACCACCCAGAAGTTACAGAGCCCAAGCAAAACTAATTGTTTCCAGGGGCAAAGCTTAGCTCTAGCCTGTAGATTGACAGAAAGCCAGTGAAGGTGACACTAACAATTTTTAGCTCACTATTTGTAGTTTAATGAGAGATTGGTGGTTATCCTCCTCTTCTCCAAACCGAGTGTTGCAGGCTGTCCACCATGTTTGGGAAGTGCTGTTGTCTGTGGCTCAGTGTCTGTGCTTGCAAACAACTGCAGTTCTTTGTTCTTTGTGCTGAGATGTTGCCCTGTGTGCCCGGCCAGGATCTGATGTGCGCTTTGCTTTGCAGGAGAAGACGCTCCTCGGCCTCGCTGTCCGGCAGCAGCTCCTCGTCGTCGTCGTCGCGCTCCCGCTCTCCACCAAAGAAGGCTCCCAAGCGCCCCGTGTCCAGCCCCCCGCGCAAAACGCGCCGCCTGTCCCCCTCTGCCAGCCCCCCCCGGCGCCGCCACCGGCCCTCGCCCCCCGGCAGCCCCCCGGCCAAGCCCCGCCGCTCGCCCACTCCCCAGCAGTCCAACCGCGCCCGCAAGAGCCGCGGCTCCGTCTCGCCCAGCAGGGCTTCAGGTGAGGAGCACCGTGCTGAACCAAACACTCCCTGTGGGGTTTGGTTCCCTCCTGTGTGTTCTATAGGGGTAAAAAACAGCCGGCTGAACGTGAGCCAGCAATGTGCCTTGGTGGCCAGGAAGGCCAAGGGCATCCTGGCATGCACTGGGAATTGTGTGGCCACAGGAGCAGGGAGCTCATTCTTCCCCTGGACTCGGCACTGGTGAGAGCACAGCTTGAGTGCAGTGTCCAGTTCTGGGGCCCTCAGTTTAGGAAGGATGTTGAGATGCTTGAATGTGTCCAGAGGAGGGAAGAAGGCTGCTGAAGGGCTTGGAACACAAGCCTGAAGGAGCTAGGGTCGTTTAGCCTGGACAAGAGGAGGCTTAGAGGTGATTTAGAGCTCTCTACAACTTCCTGAAGGGAGGCTGGAGACAGCTGGGGTGCAGTCTGACAGAAGCAGAGGACACAGTCCAAGCTACGTCAGGGAAGGTAGAGGTTGGATGTTCAGAAAAAAGTTTTCACCGAAAGAATAATAAAGTATTGGAACGCTCTTCCCTGAGAGGTGGTGGAATCATCTCTGGATGTGTTTTAGAAAAGACTGGACATGGCACTTGGTGCTACAGTCTAGACTCTGAGTTGAGATGTTAGGACATGGGTTGGACTCGATGATCTTAGAGGTCTCTTCCAACCTTATTGTTCTGTGATTCTGTGTGAAAAGCGTGGAGTTGTGGCTGAGCTGTTTTGTTTTGTCTTTCAGCACCCAAACATAAGAGTACTGAGAAAAGAGAATCTCCTTCTCCAGCGCCCAAGCCCAGGAAAGCAGAGTTGTCGGAATCAGGTACGGCTCTGGCTTCTCAGCTCTGCTCCTGGGGGAGTTTTTAGTCACAAATATTTGGACAGGGAAGTGCTGAGCCCTCCTGGAAGTCTGGCATTGAAAGCAAGAGTTTTCAGAGCTCTGAAGGTGATCACTGCTACTGCCTCATTCTAGCCAGGATTGCTCAGAATGAAAGTTTATTCCAAGTGTATTCCAGCCCTGTGTTATCCTAAGATTTGAGTGGGGGAAAAGCCCACACCTGATGGTATGCTGTCCATAACTTTGCTTCTGTATCCTTGGTTTAAGTGCCCTGTCCTTGTGTCCTTTCAGAAGAAGACAAAGGAGGCAAAATGGCTGCAGCAGATTCTGTCCAACAGAGGCGCCAGTACAGGAGGCAAAATCAACAGTCTTCATCTGGTATGGAGCACAGAAATTCCCTAAAACTGGCTTGTAGTTTACTTTTGCAGGAAGTAGTTCAGCTCAAATACAGATTAAAACTATTTGCTCTCTGCTCTGCAGTGCTATTGTAAACTTAATTACAGATTTGCCAGTCATAATGAGGTCACTTTAATTACTGCTCAGGAAGAATGAAAGCATGACTTTTAAAGGTTATTACATCTTTTGTTAATGGGTTTGCAACTTGAAAAGTTGCACTTTTAAACTCTTAACATCACACACCAAGATTGTGTGCTATGCATTACCTCATCTGTCCTTCCTTTGGCCTCTTTGACATCAGTAAATTCACCTGGGTATTTTTGTCCACATGGTTTCAAAAAGCAACTGCAGTTCACCTTTTAAATTATCTGTCTAGCCAAATTTTATGGGGACAGTTAGACCATTGCCAGTATTTTTACCTGTCTCCAGTAGATTTATTTATCACTTCAGTTCAACACCTGTAGTTGATCTGCTTTCAAATTTCGAGTTCTTATTCTGGGGGAGAGGAGCTTGCTTTGAACTGTCAGTGAGCAGTGTCACAAGGATGATTTCCCAGAGAGTGATTCTTCTACGTTTGCAGATTCTGGTTCTTCGTCTTCCTCAGAAGAGGAGAGGCCCAAGAGGTCAAACGTGAAGAATGGGGAGGTGGGCCGGCGCCGCCGGCACTCGCACTCACGCAGCCCCTCGCCCTCACCGCGCCGGCGCCAGAAGGATTCCTCCCCTCGGTAACTGAGCTGAACTCACCCTCCTGTTCTGTTTGTCTCTCTGCAACTTTCACCAAATGCACATCAAGTCATGCCCACTCTGCCCAGTCTTCTTTTAAGATTTCCTTCCCATTACGCTCATTCGGTAAAACTTGCTCTGGTTTTTTTTTTGATGGTGTTGGTTTTTGCCTCAGATGTGTGGCAGATAGATCTGTTGTTTTGTTTTGTTTTCCCTCCACTGCTCTCAGGATGCAGATGGAAAAGAGGTGGCAATCACCAGTGATGAAAAGGTTGGTTAGAAATTCATCTCTTACACAGGCTGTCATTTATTTTGGCATGGATAAGCATTTGCCATCCTTTGTCCTTTAGACTTGCACACTCACGGTGAGGGAAATTCAGAGTGATGCGTGTTGGACCTGGAACCATTTCACTGGCAAAAAGAGAGAGCAGCACCTGCTCTGTGTCCCTCACTGCTCACCCTGTTAATGCACATCAGCCTGTGCCATCAGTAGCTTTGGTGTTATTACATCTCACTGATGCCTGCAAACATCTGAACACTTGTATTCCTCAGGGGCTCCTCACACCCAGCTTTGGGTGAGCAGTGTTGGATTCCTGCTGCCACTGACTCAAACCCTCCTGCTCACTTGCAACAAGCAATTAAGATCTTAATCTTCTGGGTCGGAGATGATTGGAGTTTTCAAAACTCTAATTTCTCAGTTCATGAGTTATTTAGGATTACTGGAAGCAGACAATCAGTAAAACAGCAGTGACTTCTGCATTTGTGACACTGTTTGCTCTGTGTTGATCTAAGGATACAGAAAGGTGCAGGATGCTTGATGGATTTATTAATTGGATTTAATGACCCTTGAACAGGCTGTAATTAAGCCCTAGCTAGCAGATCCTCACAGCACACATCATGATGTAGGAGATAAGGATGACTCCCTCACAGTGCAGACCTTCCTAATTATGGATCCTGTCAAACATTTCTATGGAAAGCAGGTTGGGATTGAGGCTTTGATCTTGTTTTGTAACACACTGCATTCATGTACTGCCTGTTGCATAAATACATGTTTAATTAGGACTCTTAGTACATTTGAAAGCTGGGGGTTTTTTTGGATCATAAAAGAACATTGTATTTTGGAGCAAACTCTTATCTATAAAAGTGTGTCTCATTGCCTTGGAGAACAATGCCCAGCATGTTTGAAATCAAATCTGACTTCGTGTAAATGAGCTGCTTTGCTTTTTAATTGCTCTCATTTTTCCCTTATCCCGTCATTTTATCTTAATTGCATTTTTTTAAAGAAAGGAATATTTCACTTTACCAATATTGCTCTCCTTTTAAATTCTATGCAAGTATGTGTTGGATTAAAATTCCCCCTTCCAGAAGTCTGTTGTAAACCCTGCAAAGCAGAAAAGGGCTCATTTGGTCAACAATTTTAATCCAGAGCTGCAGTTTAGCAACCACTCTGGGTTTTTTTCACCACATTTCAAGAAATAAATAATATTAGATTTCAGATGGAGCACAGTTTCACACTGGGAAGAAATTAACTCCACCCAAGGCAAAATCAGCTCATGATCCATCACTTACTACAACCACTTCGACTTTCTCTGGCTACAAGGTGGTCATGGATCAGGTTGTGCAGATGTGGGATTGTGTCCTGGCTGATGTGGTGGATTCAGGGTCACAATCAGACACCTGTGATGGTTTCAGGGTCACAGTCAGACACCTGTGGTGAGCTCAGGGTCACAATCAGACACCTGTGATTGGCTCAGGGTCACAGTCAGACACCTGAGGTGGGCTCAGGGTCACAATCAAACACCATTTCACACTCTTCAGGAAGACTTAAGTGCATTCCTTTCCATTAGCGCTCCCAGTAGAACTCCATTTAACGGTGCATGAAGGAGCAGCTTTGGTGTGGTGAAAGCAGAGCACAGATCAGCTGGTGGCTCAGCTGGCAGTTCCCTGACCTGTTCCTGTTTTCTGCAGCAGGAGGAGGAGGAGCCCCTCGCCGCCCCCCGCACGCCGGCGCCGCTCCCCTTCCCCAGCGCCACCGCCCCGGCGCCGCCGCTCGCCGTCCCCGCCTCGCCGAAGGTACCACACTGGCATCACTGCCTGTCCTGTCCTGGGCACGAGAAAAGGGCCACACTGGCATCACTGCCCTGCCCTGGGCACGGGAAAAGGGCCACACTGGCGTCACTGCCTGCCCGGCCCTGGGCACCCCTCTGGCCATGGGAGAAGGGCCCTGCTCCCAGTGCCCTCACTGGGAAGCTGAGAGGGGCTGTGTTGTGCTCTGAGGTTGGGTGGTGGGTGGGTGCATGGTCTGGATGTCTTTGGGTTACTGCTGCAAATTTGGAATCATAGAGCCTTGGGTTGAGTAGGATTGGGTTGAGTTGAGTTGGGTTGAGTTGCGTTGAGTTGGGTTGGGTTGAGTTGAGTTGGGTTGAGTTGAGTTGGGTTGAGTTGTGTTGAGTTGGGTTGGGTTGAGTTGGGTTGGGTTGAGTTGGGTTCACTTGGGTTGGGTTGAGTTGAGTTGGGTTGGGTTGAGTTGGATTGGGTTGAGTTGAGTTGGGTTGAGTTGAGTTGGGTTGAGTTGGGTAGGGTTGGGTTGAGTTGGATTGGGTTGAGTTGAGTTGGGTAGGGTTGCGTTGGGTTGGGTTGGGTTGAGTTGAGTAGGGTTGGGTTGAGTTGGGTTGAGTTGAGTTGCGTTGGGTTAGGTTGAGTTGCGTTGGGTTGGTTGGGAGGGACTTTAACAATGATCCAGTGCCACCATCTGCCGTGGGCAGGGACACCTCCCACAGCCGAGGTTGCTCCAAGCCTTGTCCAACTGGGACACTTCAGGGATGGGGCAACCACAGCCTTTCTGGATAACAGCTGACACGTTTTATTTTAAACTGTTAAAACTCCTGAGGAATTCTAGTTGAACATTGAGAACTTTAAAAAACTCTAAGTCTCTTTCCTCCTCTTTGGGTGCACTGCAGGGCTCTGCTGAGTGACCCCTGAACATTTATAACATTGATTTGTTCTCTTTGCAGGTCTCCATCTCCACCCCCGCGCAGACGTTCTCCCTCTCCACGGAGATACTCCCCCCCAATCCAGAGGAGATATTCCCCATCTCCCCCTCCCAAGAGGAGAACAGCCTCTCCTCCTCCCCCTCCCAAAAGAAGAGCCTCCCCTTCCCCCCAGTCCAAGCGCAGAGTCTCCCACTCGCCACCGCCAAAACAGAGGAGCTCTCCTACAGCCAAACGGCGCTCCCCTTCCGTATCTTCCAAGCACAGGAAGGGCTCTCCTCCCAGCAGATCCAACAGGGAAACACGTTCTCCACCACAAAACAAAAGGCATTCACCTTCACCACGGCCTCGAGCTTCCCACCCCTCGTCCAGCCCGGCCCCGGCGCGCCGCGGAGCGTCGGCGTCGCCGCAGAGGAGACAGTCGCCCTCCCCCAGCAGCCGGCCCATCAGGAGGGTGTCCAGAACGCCAGAACCCAAGAAAACAAAGTAAAAAAACCTCACCTGGGCTGCTTTGGGTTTGATGTGGGGTTAGTTTTTAGTTGTAATGCAGTGAAAGTGGTTAGGGAATCAGGATGCAGAATTGTTTGGTGTGGAAGGGGCCTCAAGGTCCATCCAGTGTCACCCCTGCCATGGCAGGGACACCTCCCTCTGGTTTTTCAGGATTTTGAATATTGCACTGAGAACTGTGAAAATAGAAGCTCTAGTCTAATATTTAATCAATCCCAGCCTATACTTCCATTCTCCATTCTACACCAAGATATTTTATTTATCATAGAATCCCAGAGTAGTTTGAGTTAGAAGAGAGCTCAAAGCCTGTCCAGTGCCACTCCTCCATGGCAGGGACACCTCCCTTTGTTCCAGGCTGCTCCCAGCCCAGTGTCCAGCCTGGCCTTGGGCACTGCCAGGGATCCACAGCTGCTCTGGGAACCTGTTTCAGGGCTGCCCTCCCTCCAGGGAAGAAATTTTTCCCAATATCAGGAAGAAGTTTTTCCCAAGATCCCACCAATCTCTACTCTCTGGCAGCCATTCCTCCTTGTGCTGCTTGCATAAAAAGCTCCTCTCCCTCCTTTTTGTGAGACCCTGGAATGCTGCCATGAGGTCTCCAGATCTTTCCCTTTATTTGCTGGCTTTAAAGAAAACCTAACTTAGTCTTTAACTGTAGAAAGGGACCAACACTTCTCGCTAGCTCAGAAATAATTCCATTATTAGCCATTCATGATAAACTGCTACAATTGTAATGATTTTCATCTTTAGTACTAGAGATGCTGCAGAGCAGGCAGTGGAAAGTGTGGTGATGGTTTATGAATTTTTTCAGAAGGAAAATGTGGCTGAAGGAAAGTCTTGCATGATGAAGTAGCATTGCTGATCTCTTGACTTTGAATGTGATAATAACTTAAAGCAGAACGGCAGCAATCAGTTCTGAGCAGCAGCAGCAGGGTTGTTTAACAGATTTCATTGTCCCTCTGCATCATGGATCCACTCTGCTCTTGGATTGTTTTGCCTTTTTTATCACATCAGCAAAACAATTAATCTCTTTATTTTTTTAAATCAATTTAAACATAAGTGCAGCTCGAGCAGGTTAAAGCACAGGTATCCACTTGGCTCTTGTGTTGATATTTTCTTGTTTTGTGGCTCACCTGTGACTGTGACTTTTGTGTCCCCAGGGCTTCCACCCCCAGTCCCCGGCGCGTGTCCTCGTCCCGCTCTGCGTCAGGGTCCCCTGAGACAGCTGCCAAGAAACACCCAGGAGCTGCCTCTCCTGCCCGCTCCCGCTCTCCTTCTGCCAACTGGTCACCTGCAAAAAAGGCCAAGAGCCCCTCTCAGAGCCCATCACCTGCCAGGGTATTCATTTGTTCATTTGTTCATCAAACTCTGCTTTGCTTCTAGAGCAGGCTCTGGTCTGAGCTGCTGAGCAGCCCCAGGGTTCTTCACAGGGGGGAAATCTGTCATTCTTCACAGCTAAAAACTTGTAAAAACAATTTGTACATAAATCTTTTCAAGCTAAGAACTTCTAAAAACCATTTGTAACATGAATCTTTTCAAGCTAAAAACTTCCAAAAACAATTTGTAACATAAATCTTTTCAAGCTAAAAACTTCCAAAAACAATTTGTAACATAATTTTTTTTAAGCTTAACATCTCCAAATGTGGAAGAAAATGGTGTTCTATAGAAAATCAGACTTCTGGGAAAAAGTCTGTCCCGTTTCATGAGTGTGCATGAGTTTTGTGGTCTGCAGAGTGAGGGGGGTTTATTAATGCTCAGCATCCTGTGTGCAAACTCAGAGTATTCCCAGTGGGAAGAGAACAGATTGTTTGGGATCTTCACTTCTGAGGAGGAGGAGTTCCCCAGGGGCAGAGAAGTTGGAAGCCTTAGAGAGGAGTTGTAACATCTGTGGAATTATTTCTTACAGAATTCAGATCAAGAAGGTGGTGGCAAGAAGAAGAAGAAAAAGAAGGATAAGAAGCATAAAAAGGATAAAAAGCACAAGAAACACAAAAAGCATAAGAAGGAGAAGGCAGCAGCAGCTGCAGCAGCTGCTGCTGTAGCTGCAGCAGACACCACCTCAGCACAGGGAGAGCAAGAAACAGAGACAGAACCCAAAAAGGTGAGAATTTGGGGTTTTGTGAGGGCCCAAACAGGGTGGGGGTGAGTTCTGGCAGCCCTGATTCCATCTGGCATTCGGGGTGGGTGATTGCAGTGCTGGCTGGCCTGGGCTGATTGAAGCAACTCTTTGTGTTTGTTTGCAGGAGACAGAAAGCGAACCCGAGGACAACCTGGATGACCTAGAAAAGCACCTGAGGGAGAAGGCCCTGAGGTCCATGAGGAAGGCACAGGTGTCCCCCCCCTCCTAGGCCAACCCTTTGATATAATGTACATTTTATTTGGTTTGTACTCAGAATTCAATTTCAAATTGCTAAATGTGTTTGAGCTTTAGAATATAACATTTGTTGTAATAATTGCTAGGTTGAGGTTCACCATGTACAAAGGGCATGGATTTACATTACAAAAGGTGTCCACAGTGTACTAGTGACATTCTTTCATTGACAGTCAGCATAATTTCATTTAGAGTGAGACTTTTTAGAAGCAGTAGGAATTTGTTTTGGAGGTTTGAAACATGACCAGTCAGTTCCCTTGTTTCTTTGAAATCCAACAGAGCCTTGAGCAAAATTTGTGAGGGTCTCATTTGACTTCTTTTGTATCACTTACATGATGCTACTAACCTTTGTGGTTTGTAGGCATGCCCAGGAGTAAAACCACTGCAGAATTCAAGGAAATACATCTCTATTTTAATGCTTTCTACTGTTGCCTGTATAGTCTCCATTAAAGCCAATCAAGAATAGCAATTTAGAGTGGTACATAAATGAAAGCATGTTGTTTACCAGGACACTGTGGGTTTATATTGATGTAACATGTTGATTTGGAACACTGGAATTTCATTTGTATTTTTATGTTCTTTTTTTAAAGGGCAATTTCCATGATCAGCAGTCCCAGAAAAAAAAAAAAAATAATTCCTTCAGTTCCATAAATTTTGTTTGTGAGCTGTCGTTGCCCCATTCATAAATCTTGTCTCGTTACGGTTCTTCAGAATGGTCTGAGCAACTTTCAGAGCTGTGTTCTTTGAAAGTTTAGAGGAACCTGAACTTTGGATATTGTCATGTTTTCACTGTTCTTTGTTTTTGTTTTTTTAACTAAAGCTATATAAAGCTTGTGGATTAAACAAAATAAATTTCTAAATTTAAACAGACGTTGGCTATTTTTATCTGGACATGTACATTTGCTAATCAGCTTTGTTTTGTGCAGGGTTAATGACTGCTCAGAGATGAGAAAGAATTTGATCCACTCTGCTGGCTCTGGAAAAATTGGGGCTTTTAAGTGACCTGGGGGAGCAAGAAAAGCCCTTTAATTAGTGCTGCTCCTGTGGAGTTGTTGCCGAGCAGGAGCCACACAGCCTCACCTGGGCAGTGCTCTGAGGGGATGGAGAAGCTCAGACTCAATATTTGCTGTGGAAATTGCTGGTCAGAGCAAGGCAAGGGTTTGAAGGCCCTGCAGGAAATGAGCAGCAGGTTTGATTAACTTGCAGGAGCTGTAGTGGTGTGAGAGGAATGCTGGGGCTCCCTGCCTTTCCATAATCATGGAATCACAGTGGCTTGGGTTGGAAAGGACCTTCCAAACCATCCAGTCCCACCCCTTTAAATCACACTGGAAACTTGCTGGGCTGCTGCTGTGCAATTCTTATAAAAACTCCAGCTGTGTTTCTGAAATCTGCTCAGTTCTGGAGCCTGAGGTTCCTCTGGAAGGTGCTTTTGGGTTCTTTGGTGCTCCAGCTGCAGAAGCTGTGATGTGCACAGTGAAATGTCTTTCCTTGCCCTTGTGCAGGGTTTGAGCTGAGGCAGGTCCTGGCAGGGAAAGGAGGTTTCAGAGCAGCTTCTGCACTTCCCTCTGTGCTGAATCTTTTGTTCCTTCATGTGCTTGAAAACCTCCTCCAGCTGCA
Source organism: Sialia sialis (assembly GCA_009812075.1). Lineage (NCBI taxonomy): Eukaryota > Metazoa > Chordata > Aves > Passeriformes > Turdidae > Sialia > Sialia sialis. The sequence goes on along the minus strand of VRYO01001760.1, from coordinate 1,026,376 downwards.
GTGCTGAGGATCACCTGTTATTAAATTGTGTGTGATAAATTCCAGCAAGCTTCTCCAAGTGCATTGGGTGAGTTTGGTGCTTGTGGAGCCACAGAGCTGAGCTGAGGACGTGCTGATCCTCATTCCCCTGCCTTTCCCTGGATGTCCCTGTGCCTGCAGGGGTGCAGCTCCCCAGCCTTTAATGCCTCCTCCTTTATCATCCCAATCTTGCTCCCAGCCGGGTTTGGTGACCTCTGAGCGCCTTTTAATCTTAGCACTAATAGAAGTTCTTTAAATACATCCAGGACCTGAGTCAATGCTTATCTCCCCTCACACCTATTTCCATCTCCTGCCTCCAGGACTGATAAAGAACCTCTGCTGGGCTGGGATGGGCCAGGCCTTCCCTCCACCTTTCCACCTCCCTTGGAGTTTCTATTCTTGCTGCTCCCTCTGCCTCTTTTTTTCATCTATCCGTAAAGAATGGTGTAGGCTTAAAAAGAGCAATTAAATGCAGTGTTTAAAAAGAATATAACTTCTAAATTGTGTTTAGCTCAGTATTTTAATTCCTTCCCACTTACCCATTCAAGTAGCAACATTTCATTTCAACACCAGTTGGGATAAGAGCCCTCTCCTCTCCTGAGCTGTCCCTGCTGGTGCACAGACTCTGCTGTGTCTCTCACACCACTGATGGAGCTCCCCTCACCCAAACCCTCACTTGTCTGATCCCTTCTCCTTCCCAGCTTCTTGGTTAACCTCTTCTCTGTTTTTGAATCTTTGTGTTTGTAGTTCACAAATGACCCTGCAGGTGCCTGGTGTGATGAGGCAGGAGCTGCCTGGATCTCCCTTCTTGCTATCCTGGACCTGCTCTGCTGAATTTTTTGGCTTCTTGACCCAGTGAAGTGACAGACATAGGGTCTAGGTAAGGGACTTGCTGCAGTGATTGCATCCAACCCCACAGAAACTTTAATTGGGCTGTGTAATTGAAATGGAGCTGAGTCCTCAGGAGTGCGAGGTGACGTGAGTCACAGGTCAGGCTCTGTAGCTGCTTGTGAAGAAAGATGTGTTTGTTTTGTCAACAGGTGAGACAATGGCAGGTGTGTGTGTGCAACAGTTCCAAGTTTATAGAAACTCAGGGCTGGATTGTTAAATTTTTCCACTTGTGTGACTTTGGCAGTTTGCCTGGCAGTGCTGTGCTGAGGGATTTACCCTGAATTGCCCCAGGACACAGAACTGAGCTGCTGCTGCTCCCTGGGAGCCCAGGGACAAATCCCAGCAGCAGGGCAGAGTTCTGTGCTGGGAGCCATCCCAAAACCTCCCTCACCTGACACAAAGCCATGTCCTGAGCAGTTCTGCACTCTGACTTCTTCCTGCAGCACCAAACTCCAAATCTCTGTGTGTTGGTGGAGAAGCAGCAGGCACAGCTGGATTTTGGTGGAGTTCCATTCCAGCTGTTGTGTGTCATTGCTTATGATTTAGTACAGGATCATCTCATAAAACCTTGGCTTGGCTGTTTGAAGTCCACTGTGGATGTCAGCAATGTCTCAAAGCACTGACAATTCAATGGAATTGTGATTCTCCTAAATCAGGTCTTACTCATTCCAATAAACTACTATTGGAAGTAATTATATCTCTTCCAGGACAGTAAAAAGATTATTGAATCCCAGCACAATGGGATAGGGAGTTGTGCATTCTCAGACTAATCAGTTTGACTTTTGAACTTTATGCAGCAATCCTGACTGAGTTGAGAGAGTCTGGAAGAGCTGGGTGTGAAAGAGCAGCTGGGGATGGTTCCCTGGCTGCAGCAGAGGATGTCCTGTTCCACCCCTCTGCTCAGGGATCACACAGTCCCTGCTCAAAGTCCAGCAGAGCTGGGCTCCACAGCTCAGCTGTTCTGCAGCCCTGCCTTTGTTCTGAGCCAGGTTCTGGGGGACAGAAGAGCTTGGCTTTGTTATCACTTGTTCAATTTAGTTCTGACTCGAGCCAGAGCGTTTCCTTTTGCTGTGAGCAGAGCTCAGGGAACGTCCAACATGGTTAAAGATCTTCTGGTTCACTGGTGATGGTTTGTGTCTCTTGGTGGCTGGAGGCAGGCAGGGAAATATGTGGTGAATTTTTCATATCTCCCATCCTGAGTGTAGATTAAACCTTGGGAGGATGGATGGGAAGAGTGGGGTTAATTTTAACTGCTCTTCAAGTAGGAGAACAGCCAATACCCAGAGGGAGATGGTGTTCAGAAGGATGCCCAGTTCTCACTGCAGGATTGAACACCCCAAGTGGTCTCACTGCAGGATTGTACCTGAACACCCCAGGTGGCTTTGGCTCTGTCTCACAGGCTGGGGATGGACTGGAAGCTGTTCCTGAAGGGATGAGGATCACAGTTTGTCATGGAGGGGTTGGGTTTTTCTTCTTTTTTTCCCCTCAGTCTTTTTTTTCAAACCAAGAGGCACGTAGTGCCTCCTCTGGGGTTTGCTGGTGTGTAGGAGCCGTGCCCGAGCAGCAAACGTGAGCTGTGTGGCCCCAGCCCATCTCCCAGGGAGAGAAAACTGAAATCCTTCCTTAGCTGGGAGTGTCGGATTTTGTAATGGGAGCCGGGGCAGGTGAGTCAGGGCTGAGCCCAGCTGGCACTGCAGGGGCTGACTCACTCCTCTGTGCCCTGCTTTGGGCTTGTGCGAGCTTCTCTGGGGTTTGGATCATCCCAAAAATCAGCAGGGAAGTGCTGGCTCCCAAACCGGGGCTGGGATCTCCCAGGAGTCGGGATTTGCTGCAGGGGAGAAGACTGAGCCTTCAGTGCAAGGTGTTTTAATCACCAAGTCATTGATTATCTTTGGTTTAAGTGTTGTGGTTCTGTAAGAATCGTGTTTTTTCTCATTCGGGATCAATCCTTTGGGATTTGGAAAACCTCCCGGGGCCAGGTGTGGGACTTGAGCTGGGGTCAGGAATCCTGAACTCGAACTTGTGCTGAGCTGAGCAGAAGGGATGTGGGGTCCGGAGTGTCCTTCCTCCCACACAAAGGCAGGATGTGGCTGTCCCGGGCAGACCTGAGCCAGTGTGGACTCTGGGACTGGAACAGACTCGAGTCACTGCGGGCTTTGTGTCCCGGGACAGACCCGAGTCACTGCGGGCTCTGGGACCGGGACAGTCCCGAGTCCCGAGCGGGGCTGGGGCTCCCCTGGGACCGGGATCGAGCCTTTGAACCCCGGCCCAGCGGGACAAGCGGAGATGTTCGGCAGATCTCGGAGAGCTCAGGCTGCTTTTGGCGAGGGGCTGGTCCTGGTGCTGACCCGAGGGAAGTTCAGGATCTTTCTGTTTCACTTCAAAGAAAACACGGAAAGCAGCTGTCCTGGGAAGCAGCGCTGGGGGGAAGGGAGTTGTAGGGAATTGTTGGGTTCTCCACAGTGGCTTTGTGTTCAGTCCAGGGGCAGAGCTGCAGCTCGTGTAAATTGTTGTGGCTAGGAAATGAAGGGAATTTAATTCTGCTGCCGATGTCAGCTGGGGAATGTCCCCAGGAGAGGAGGGTCAGAGTGAGGGGCCGGACTCTGCAGAGCCTGCGGTCCTTATCTGCTCAGCCAGAGCTTCCTGTGCCTCCTGTCCCCACCCCTGACCCCCAGAGCACAAAGCTTGGCCCTGACCCAACCTGGGGACAGCCTGGGAAGCTCTGATTTTTTACCTGGGGGGGCTTTTTTGTATTTCCTCCTTCAGGCTTTAAAAGTCGAACTTCACATGAAAGCAAAGGTGGTGGAACGGTGAGAAATGTGAAATGTGGATTCCTTTTAAGAATAACCCCCCAAGGCTTCCCCTCTCCTGGAGGGAGGAAGCTCCCATTAAAAATTGATAGTCTCCCTGTCAGCTGGATTTTAATTCAGCAAGTGGTTTTGACTACTGATGTGAAAAAAATTACTTTTGTCACCGTGCTGATATTTTTTTAATGAGACAGAAATGGTTTGGCACCTTTCCAGCTTATTAAAACCTTTGTGAGTCCACAGGCACCGGCACAAGGGGATGAGAAGGGAAAATTACATTAAGTGCATGATTGGCAAAACAAAATTGAGCTCTTTTTTATTTATTTATTTTTAATCTATTACAAGCCTGTGAATGAATCTTGCATTATTTATGGGGGAGGATAAAGGGAGCCATCCCTGTGGCTGCAGGCACTCTGCTTTCAGTGCAACTCTTCTTTCCAGACAGGGAAAGGGGACACCTGCTGTTATCCAGGCCAGAGATAAGTGAAGGGAGCTGTGTGAAAAGGGAGAAATGTGCGTGTTCTGTGGGAGAGCTGGGATGATTGATCTCATCCCCACTCCACGCTGGGTTTGTGTCAGTGCTCTGTGGGCTCCCAGCTCGCCACAGGGAGAATTTCTCCACTGGATAAAAAAAAAAAAACTTTCCCCCATCCCAGGGGATCAGACCCTGCATCCCCCCAGGGTCTCCATCCTGAGCTGGCCCGGCCACAGGAGCTGCTGAGCCCTGAGCTTTGGCTGCTCAGAGCCCATCCCAAGCTCTGGCCCCTCTCCAGCTCCGTGTCCTTCCCCTGCCCTCACCCTGAGCCCTTCCCCTCCCTCACAGCCCTGCAGGCACTGCAGCCTGGGGACACTGCAGCCTGGGGACACTGCAGACCATGTCCATCAGTCCTGGGGACACTGCAGCCACCAGTGTCCCTCAGTGTCCACCAGTGTCCATCAGTCCTGGGGACACTGCAGCCACCAGTGTCCATCAGTGTCCTGGGGACACTGCAGCCTGGGGACACTGCAGCCACCAGTGTCCCTCAGTCTTGGGGACACTGCAGCCACCAGTGTCCACCAGTGTCCATCAGTCCTGGGGACACTGCAGCCCATGTTTCTCAGTCCCTGGGGACACTGCAGCCCATCAGTGTCCCTCAGTCCCTGCTCCCTGCCCTTCTGGGGGTTTGGCAGGGGGGCCCGAGTTGGGAGTGCCACACACTCCTGCCTCAGTGTCCCCTCAGCATTCCCGGTGATGCACTGGAGATTCCTGCTGATAAAGGAATTGATGAAGCTCATGTGAGGAGAATTTGATAACTGAGGCTCTTCCTGCAGCTCAGAGGGACTGGCCCTGCTGGTGCCAACCCCAGGGAGAAGGGGGCTGTGGAGAGAGGGGCTTCCCCTGCTGCCAGCAGAGGATTTGGGTTTATCCTCCATCCCACTATTAATGAGCAGCCGGGGCAGCATTTGAATTTTAATGGCATCACAGATGCAGCGCTGCTAATTGCTCATTTGCTTATCTGGAATGAGTTTTAAATCTGTGAAAGAAACCTGAATCACAGAAACCTCTTGTGCAGCTGATGAGGGCAGGGTTAGAAAAGCAGCTCCTGTGGTTTAACCCCCTCAGTGGCAATTCCTCCCCTTCCCCATCCCACTGCCCTGATCAGCTGGGATTCATGGCTGGGATAAAAGCCAAGGGTTTAAAATCTCCACAGAGAGATGCTCTGAGAGCCTGGCTGCGTTTGGACATCCCTGGCTGGGCCGTGGGGCAGAGGGGTGGCTCCACTCCTCCATTATCTCTCCCTCGTGCCTAAATTTTTGGCTCTTATTGTCACTCATTAGGTGCCCGAAGAGCCTCGGAGCAGTCATTACACAGACAAACCACCGGGGTAAAGAGGTGATAATTAAAATTGCAAAAGCAAGTCCCCGATGATCTGAAAGACCAGAATTTCAGCCCGAGCAGGTCGAGCCTGCAGATAAGAGCAGAGAGATGGGAAGATTTGGGAGCTCTTTGGTCCTGCCCTGCAGGATTGTTGTTGTTGTCCCCATCTGCAGGGCACAGTGGCTTTGCTGGGGACCACAGCAGCTGTTTGAGTGGGTGACTCAGGAGGCTTGGGTTCAGCTCCCCGTCCTGCTGCGGGGTCTCAGGGATTTGGGATGTCATTCCCTTGGCAGTGCCTCAGGCTGTGAGGTTTGGAGAAGGTGGAGGAGTTTCTGTCCCTGTGTTTGGAGAGCTGGAGCACTTTACGTGCTGCTGCAATGCAAATAAGTTTATCAGAAAGATTATTTCTAAATCCTGGTAGAACTGCAAGATCTTGGCCTCTTGTCCTGCCCACAATTCCTTTTCTTTCCTGAGTACTTGGAAAAAAATCTGGCTCCTTCCAGTGTGAGTCAGGTAGGAGGAAATCAATTCATCATGTCACTGCTTGAGTCAGAGCAGCATTTGCGCCATGGCTGGGTGGCTCTGGGAGAGGTGTTCCCTTTGTCCCTGAGGATGAATGTCCCTCATCCCAGCCCTGGACTTTGCCCAAGGAACCTCCTGGAGAGCTCAGGGAGTTTGGGATGTACAGCTCCACCCCCCAGGCAGAGCAGGGGTGTGAAAGTTGAGATGGTGCTGCTGTAGAGAAGTGTTTGGATTTGTGGAGGTGACAGTGCTGCCCTGATCTGGGAGGGGTTTCTGATCTGATCTGATGGAATCAGGACAATCATGGAGTGGTTTGGGGTGGAAGGGACCTTCCAGATGATCCAGTTCCACCCCTGCCATGGACAGGGACATCCACCATGCCAGGCTGTTCATCCCTGGGCACTGCCAGGGATCCAGGGACAGCCACAGCTGCTCTGGGCACCCTGTGCCAGGGCCTCCCTCCCTCACAGGGAAGGATTCTTCCCAAATACTCACAGCTTGGGATCCAGCCAGCCCAAAGATAAAGAGGTTTTATGTTGGACTTGTTTTTTTTTGTGGAACTTTTTCTCTCAGATGCTGGGCTGCACCTCAGAGAGAAAAGAGAGCAGCTTGGTGTCACTGCTGTGACTGGATTGATCCCTGCAGATCCTTGGGAGCTGGGAAGGAGCTGCTCCCCTTTTCCCCACACACAAAGACACAGCTCTGCCTTTGCACAGCTCCCCTTCCTGCTCCCTCAGACCTGCAGCCCATGAGAACCCCTCAGCAAACAGAATTTCAGCTCTGTGCTGAGTCCCAGCTGGGATAGAATGGACAGGGTTCATTAGGGGAGTCCCCAGCAGCTTGCAGCTTTTGAGATGATGGGAATTCAGCAGGAAACTCAGTGGTGGCAGTGTTTGATTGCTGCTGCAGGGAGTGTGGCTGATTTAACCACTTAATCAACCTCAGCCAGGCAAAGCTGGGGCTATTTTGGAAGAAGCAGGTTGTGTAGTGCTTTTTTCTTCATCAAATCTCCTTATCAGCCCAGATGTTTGAATCACTTGGGGACTAACCTTAAAAGAAAACAGCCTGTATCTGAATTTATTTACTTTCAAGCAACTTCTATACATAAAGGTGGGGAAATACCGATTTTAATCAGGCTCACAAAACCATCTTTTTTTTTTTTTCTCTCTTGCCCAAATAACTTTTCAAACAAGGAATGCAGTGGATTTGGGTTTTTATTGACGATTCCTTGTGTGTGTGCATCTGCACAGTGCTGCCATGGGAAGGTTTCCCAGCACAGACCCAGCTCCATCTCTGCCTCTTTATCCTTTCCAGGTCTCTTCCTGCAGAAGGGACAAGCCCAAATCTTTATTTCCTGATGCTCACAGCTGATATCTGAATTTGGAAAGTAGGGCAGTGAGAAAACCTGGGCAGAGCAAGGCAAGAATTCAGTTACTCCTGTGCCGTGTGTGGTCCTGGCAGCCAAATTCCCTTCTCCCCCTCCTCAGATATCACCTCCAGGCAGGTGACAAACACCTGAACTTCCCCCGTGTTCCAAAGGAGTGAGGTGAAAACTCTGCCTGTGTCAGCATTCCCAAAAAGCTGCCCTGCTGCCTTCATGGAGGGGACTGGGGCAGAGGAGACCTGCAGACAATGCCTGCTTTGTCTTGGAACCACAAAATGCATTAATTACCATCCAGCTCCCCGGGGAAAGGACCAGATGCCAGTAACCAGGGGAAACAAAAAAGGAAGCAGCACGGCAAGGCCAGTGCTTGTTAAATGACTCCGAGTGCAATCACTGCCACCAAAAGTTCTTGATGAACATTTCCTAGAAACGTGGAGTTCTCTCCGTGGGACTGTGGAGCACAGGAGTGACCCAGAAATGGTGGCATGAGGACACAGGGGCTGTGTGCTGTGCTGGGGGAACTCTTTTGTTTTCCATGCTTTCTGCCCAGTGGCAGCTGTGAGCTCCAGGGCTCCACTCGTGTCCTCAGCTGCTCACTGCAGCTAATCCTGAAGTTTGGCAGCCACCCCGGAGGAAAAGGAGCCACACAGGGACAGCTGGTTGGGAAGCACAGCAAACTGCAAACAGTCTGACACCGGCACAAGTTGCATTTCCCCCGCACTCCTCGGAAATCTGGCGGCTCCCAGCAGCTCCAACCAAAATTCTGCTCCAAGAAGAATGAGCCACAACAAATCCATCCCTCCCAGCAGGCAGGTGCTGGATGGAGCCCAAAATCCCTGCCTGGATGGGAGGGAGGAACGGGGATTACTCTGCAGCTCAGCAGAGCATCTGTGACCAAGGGCTGGGCCTGCACTGCCACTGCTGCTGCTGCATCCCAGGCCAGGATCCCAAATTAGCTGTGGAATGGGAATGCTGGTATTTATAACAGGGTGTGTCACTCCTGCCTTTCCTTTAATAGGTGTCCCTGGGCAGGTTCCTGTCCCAGCTGTGTCCAGCATGGCTTTCAGGAGCTCTAATGAACCCGACAGTCAGGACAGGCTCCTGCTTCCAGCCACAGCCGGCCCTGGCTGCTCTCCTCTCCAGACTTCCTCAGCATCTTTCTTCTCACAGCAGTTTTGTTATAATTTTAAAAACGGGATGTTCAGACGTGCGTCCCACTGAGTGACAACATGAGCTGTGTGCTGAACTCCTCCTGTGCCTGAAAAATTCCCCATGGAAATAAAAACCCATTTTTGAGCACCAGGGTCAGCGTGGCAGCGAATTCCACTGGAGGAACACGCAGAGCCAGGGCAGGAGAGAGCCTGCTTTGATATCTTTAACATCTGATGCCTCCAGTTTCAAAAGCACTCGGAAAGTTTGAGATGGAAAAACTCCTGCAGAATGGCCAAAAATGCTGGAGAAGTGAAACAATCCCACGTTGTTTTGCTGCTCTGCCAAATGAGAACGAAGCTCCTGAATGCAGCATAAAATAATATTGAGGGAGTGACCCACTGAGCACACGTGGGGGGCCGGAGTTGCTTTGTTCCCACTCCGTGGCTCGGTGCAAATTTAGCTTTGAATAACTCACAGAGCTTCCCTGATTCATTCCTCGCTGCTGCTAAAGTGGGTGATGCTCATTTCCCTATGGATTGTTAGGAGCACTGGTGATTTATTATGTAAAGCGCGGACAAATTAATTCCAAGTGTTATATAGAAGAAATAAATAAATTCGGGATGATACAAGCAGCAATTACTGAAGGAGGAAAGAATCGAGAGCTTTCAGAGTGAGCATTGCTGGAGGTTTCATTTGAATGGGGAGCATGAGGGGTTGGGTAAGTGGCAGCTGGAAACCAGGAAAATGTCATCGGAAAGTGAAATAATTGAAAAGATATTAAAGCAGAGCCAGGGCTGGTGCAGCCGGGTATAAATGAAATAAGCTATTAGCTGCTCTGCGAGATACCAGCAGGGGAGAGCTTTTGTGAGAGCAGAAATGCAGCAGTGGCGAGGGAAAAACAGCCCTGGCAGCTCCTTTGTGGGGCTGGGAAACATGAAAAGGCCCCGAGTGCCTCCCAGACCTCAAATTTGTTGCTCTACACCCACCTTTGTGGGCGCCGTGGGAGAGCTGTTTCTTTGTGCTAAACCACTGCCTGTTCTCCAGCAGGTGGGTCTGCTGGGGAGCCCTGGAAATTTCCACAAGTTGGACAAAACTCTGGGATTTTCAACTTTTTGGTGAAGCAGAGAGGGAGGCTCGGGCCTTGGCTGAGGGGGAGTGACTGGCTCAGCATTCCTGCCCTGGAAAAAGGACTCAGCTCCTGCCTGAGAGGATCCAACTTTGCTTTGCTCTTTGCTAAACCAGTCCCTGAATTCAATTTGGCCTCAACTGGTGCAAATTTCTTACTCTGCCATGCAAAAAAAATCAATACAAAGCCTAAGACAGATGCTTGTGGAGTCTCTGGGACGACCCCACGTAAGGGAAATTTCTTTCCTTCTGTTGGAACCACGTTCCAACAACACCAACGGTGGGACGGTGTCCTTGGTACAGGCTGCAATTAATTAACGGGTAATTACCAAGGGAGGTTCCTGGCCAGGGCTGGACTGCACGGCCCCACATCAGTGTGGTTCCAGTGACACACCAATTTCCAGCCCAGACTGTCCCACCCCATGAATCAGCGAGATTCCTTGGACTCTAAACCAAACACAGACGGATATTCCACCGGCTCCCGGGGAGCTGGGGCCATCCAGAATGCAGGAACGGGAATCCAAAGGACTTTGCAGCCCTATCAGCTCTGGAGAGGGGCTCGCAGCAGTTTTTCCTGCTCCAGATGAATTCAAGGGCATTCAAAGCTGATATTTGTGTAAAGACATCCGGTTATGCAGAACCCAGGGCAGCGAACGCCTGGGGAGACGGGAGGTTTTGTTATCAGCAGCGAGCGCTCCGTTGGGTGTTGGGTTGGTAACCATCGCATGTGGAGCCATCCCGGGCTGCATTTGTGTACAAATTACAGGGAGGCTCATCCCGGGTCACAGACGGCATTGAAGTCACTCGGTGCCACCTCGGGCCATGCCACAGCCACGGCCTGCCCTGGGAACGGCTCTGCCGAGACGCTCGGCTGCAGCTGCACTCAGACTTATTAAAAACACAGTCTGGGCTTCCCAAAGGAAGGCAAGGACTGGGAGCGAGGGCGGGAGGCGCCGAGCCACGAAAGCCGCTCTGCTGCCGAGGGCCGCGCTCCGCAGGCGTGAAGCCGCATGGGGAAAATGTGACGGCGGGCTGGAAAAAGCGCGGTTTCCTCTCTTTTTCGGACGTCTCTCCCAGTTCTACCACACGTTTTTCTGTCCTGCTCCTCAGGCCCTGACCTTAATAGTGAGGGGAAAATTAGAATGGAGACTCAATTTATTCCAGGGATGGATTTTTTTTTCCCCTTGCCAGGAAAGGAGCTGCTCGTGCTGCTGTGGTTTGTGAGGGGGAAGTTTCTAGATTTGAAGTTTTTCACTTGAGACTGAGGCGGGCTGAGGCGGGGGGAACACCCACAGGGCTGCGGCCCCGCCAAGGCCGCTCCCAGACGTTGTCACCAAGCACGCCACCAC
>VRYO01001760.1:974605-1014270 GCA_009812075.1 Sialia sialis | reverse complement strand
CCTCGCGGCTCCCTCAGACCCCGCTCCCCTCACGGCACAGCGCGGGGATCCCCTGTGAGCACCCCCCGAGCCCCGCTGGGCTCCGCTCCGGGCGGCTCCCGGCGCGGTGCGGCCACAAAAGCGGGGCCGAGGGCGTGCCCGGCGCCGTGAGGGGAGAGCGGTGAGTCAGGGCGCGATACCGCCGGCGCACCGCAAGCAAAGTCACTTTTTTTTTGGTTTTTTTTTGGTGGAAAAGTGCGGGCCCGGGTGTTTTTGCTGGAAGATTCTGTGCCCGGGGAGCCGAGGGTGCGGGGCAGCACCGCGGGCAGCGCTGGCACAAGGGAAGCTCCGAGCGCCACAATGGATCGCCCTCGGCCGGCTTTGTGCGCCCGGCAAAACGCACCAAAAACACACCAAAAACACACCAAAAACACGAGCTGCTCCTCGCTCCCCCCCACCAAAGTCCACTTTTTGTGACGGGAAGAGAATATGTAAAGTAACGCCAAGGTTTTTATCCAAACTAGAAGAATGAGCATGTGTTGTACTGCCCTTATCTGGCAAAGATACCATATGGTATCTCCACATGTTTTGCGTTCATTTATTGCTGTATGATGCAATATTTTGCATCCTCTGGGGCTCTGGGTGATGCAGCATCTTACTTTTACTTCGTATGGAAAGTAACTCAAATTAATCCGTGCAATCTTCTCTTTCTGTGCTTAAACGTCCTTTAGTGAAAGCCTCTGCAGGAAAGTATTTAAATTCTTCAGATGAAGTTTCTTCCAATTGCAGTGAGAAAATCAGAGATCTCTTCATCTGGGAACTCGGGAATTGCTTTGTGTAAAAGTGACGATGACAAACATGAAAATTTCCAGCTAGAGCTTTGAAAATAAGTTATTGAACATGGATTTTATTTCTTAAATGATACTCTAAAAGTGCTGAATTTTTCCTCTTTTCGTACTTCTTAATAATAGTATCACGAGGCAGTAACGGGACCCAGGGAGAGCATTGCAGTGGAGAATTCCAGACCTGATTTTGGTGAGAATATTAAGGCTTTTAGTGTAGAGGTTAGATCTTACAACTGCAGCAATTAAGTTACAGATTACTTTGAATTATTAATAGCAGTGGATCATTAATATAAGATGCCAGTTTATCTAAATCCGTCCTAAAGTTCCTCAGCTGATTTTTCTTATTTTGAAACAAATTTGAGCAGTGATTGATGGCAGAATGGTTTGGGGGCAGAGGGAAATAAGCTTTGTGGGTGTGCTTAAAGAGAATATTTCATGCATGAGGAGTGGCACGAAAGAAGCTGTAAAAATAGTTTTGAGAGATATGTGTTCATTCTGAGTAAATCAGAATTGGACCAATAAAACCGTGACATGATATGAAAGGGGGAAATCAGGGAATTCTGTCCTTTTTCAGTTGAAGTTTCTTTATTGGCATGGGTTTAAGAAGGCTAAATTTGGGGTTATTAAATTTATAATAAAAAATCCTTGAGGATTTTTTCCCCTCAAGAAAAACTTTCTATCATTGTTCTGGATGACTGCAGGCTGAGCACTGCCTGCCCCAAGGATAAAGTCCATGTTAAAATAAGAAGTTATTCTTGCCTGCCTTCATGATCTTTAGGTAAAGGTTATTTCCTTTAAAAAGGACAAACCCCAGTCCCAAAATAGTTGTTTCACCTGGGTGTTGCTGCCTGTGCCACACTTTATTGATGCTGTTGAGGATTATCAGGACATCGTTTTTATAAAGCCAATAAAATCTTATTTTCTGACTCATTTAGATGCTCACTTCAGAAACTGCTAGCAGAATGTGTTTATTGAAGAGAACCAACAGTGTCTGTCTAGAGGAACACTAAATTGGGATTTTAGTGATTATTTTTTTCCGCTGTGAATGAGACGCTCACTTGCAATTTTTCCACGTGGTTGTGGGTGCAATCTAGAAAAAAAAAAAATTAAAAATCCGAAGTTGCTGCGAGTTTCTCCGCACAGAAAATCACATTTCAAGCCCAGTGTGGGATCTACCAGGGAAGCTCTTCAGGCAGAGGTAGTGGAAAAAGTTCTGGACCAAACTCTCAGCCCAACCCCTCGGCCCAGGGGCGGTGACTGCATGACCTGAGCACAAAGGATTGTAGCAGCCAGACTTGAGATGAAACAAAGGTAGGGATTAAAGCTTGAGAAACAAACCTGTGAAGCAGGAGAAAGGCTTCTGGCTCCGTGCCCCGAGTGTGGGGTTTGAGCCTTATTAAATTGTGATCAGGAACAAAATAGCATGGGCACGGCATGGCCGCGTTCACTTAGCAATTCCTCTCTCAGGGTGTTGTCACCAGCAAATTCAGGCGATTTTTCCCACAAGACATTGTATCAGGGTGCTGTAACTTGTATTTTCTGTGAGAACTTCCTGCAGGATGCCTAGGTAAGAGAATGTGTTACAGCGCTGAATCTGTTTCTGGGCGTGACAAAGAAAACTTTCAGCACTTTTTTATTCCAAGCCGGTGGTCTCTTTTAAACCAAGTGTAAATATTTTCTCTTGAGAGCCGATTAGGACAAAACCAGTGATGTATCTGATTTCATTTGGTTTCCTCGTGTGCTCCATGTTTTATTAACGAGGGAGGCTTCCATTGTCTAACAGGAATATTTTTCTGTGCCCTAGTGGCATTTCAGAGCAGTGAAGGCTGCGTTGTGCTGAATGTGCTCAGAGAAACCTGAGCTCTGGGATCTGAGTGCAGCTCATTTGGAATAACAGCCGGGCTTTAATTGATGGTGTGTGGAATTTTATTGGAAATATGAAACGTGGGGAAGTGACTTGGGCAAATAGAGCCGGTCACCTGTGGAAATCACAGGCCAGAGTTACAAGAGTGCCTGTTGCTGCTGGGGAGGGTGTGAGGATGGAAGCTCAGCCCGCAGTTCTGGGGACACTCAGTGCTTGCATCCTCTGCTGACACCGAGGGGGACGCACTGAGGGCCAGCAGGGAGTGCTCAAGGGAGCAAACACCATAAATGAGATAGTGAGAGTTGTGTCTCTACTGGCATGGCAAGGCTTGGAGGAGATGTGGGGAGGCAGTGAGGAAAGTCTCCCCTCTCCTCTGAGGAACGAGTGTGTGCTTGCTAATTAATCAGACCTTGGATTTCAGGCTCTCAAATATGATGTCATTACGAAATGGGGCGCCTGTGTTGAAAATCAGATAAAGTCTACTGTCTGTTTACCTTTGAATTGTCTGTCGGTGCAAAAGCAAAACCTGTGATTTCTCATTTCATAAATACCCCCCTCTGAAGCACTGGCAGTGATCGTAGCAGAAGCTTGTCTCCCTTTCTGTGTCTGAACCAAGCAGAGATTTGGCAGCTGAACTGTTTGTATTCCAGGCTTGGGGTCTGCTTTGTGGCAGGAAAGGGGGTGTGAGCATCTCCAGCTCCACAGGATGGATTTGTGTGGATTCAGGTCTGCCTTTGTCTCACCCTCTGCTCATTCCCTTATGTAAGCTCTGCTGTGGCACTCGAGCCTTGGAGCTCCATTGGTTTGTAACAAACCATCCCCGAGCTTCTTTGTCATCAATTTTTATTTATTTATTTATTTTTTCACCCACGGAGTAGCTGTACAATTTAAAGGCACATCAGTACAAGGAAATAACAGGACTGGAAACATGCAGTGCTGCCTCTCAGAGATAGTCTTGGCAGGGTTATTGCTTGATAATCTTATTAGATAAAGTCTCCTCCTTATGCAGCAGATCATCCTTGGAGGGTTTGATGTAACCTCAGCAGCTGAGAACTCCTCAGCCTGTCTTTGATATGTGCTTGGTGCAGACAGCAAGATGTCATGTGAGGGTTATTTCTTGGGAGTGTTGTGAAGGAGCCCTTTGTAAACTGAGGTGTAACCATTTGGCTGCATCCTGTGCCCAGTGGGTGCAAATCAGGCCTTCTCCTCCTGGCCAGCAAACTGGAATTCCTCTCAATTCTGCCTGGGAAAGTCCTCACAGCCAGAAACATCTTCAGTTTTTTCATCTGAGTCTGGTTGGTGATGCAGGGTCTGGTGATCCTGGTACAGAGATGGTCTCAAGTGTAAATGTTAATTTTTACTTTTTTTTTCTTTTTTTTTTTGCAAGTCATTGGTAAGTAAGCTTAAAACCTCCTGGCAATAATTTCCAGAGGGATTACACAGATGAGTTAGCTTTCCTCCAGTCAGGAATTGCTTCTGAGTAATGGTTGTATTTCCTGGCATCCCTCCTCCCCTTGCAGTGATTAACATCCAGACAGCTCTGACTGTCAGGAGAATTTGGAATATGTTTTAACACTCAGGCACTTCTCCTTTCCCCTCAGAGGCATCTAAAATCTGTGAATTCCCAAATTTCAGCTGGTGGCCCCTCACAAGCTGCGGGCTGGGCTGTGGTGCAGTGGTGCTTGTGAGTCACTCCCATGTCACACATTCCTGCAACAAAGGACAACTCTGTCCTCACTTTTCCCAGCTGGATTTCTCAGGGTGTGCATTGAGGGCTTGGAAAAGTCTGTGTCAGAGCAAACTCCAGAGCCTGGCAGAGTCAGGGGTGAAGGAAAGCTGGGGGTCCAAGGCTTGTCCTGATGTTTCCAGGGTGAGTGTG
The DNA here is from genome assembly GCA_009812075.1 of Sialia sialis. Classification (NCBI taxonomy): domain Eukaryota; kingdom Metazoa; phylum Chordata; class Aves; order Passeriformes; family Turdidae; genus Sialia; species Sialia sialis. The sequence goes on along the minus strand of VRYO01001760.1, from coordinate 1,009,703 downwards.
CAGGGATGAGTTCAGTGAGCAGCAGAATTCCTGCGAAAATGTACAAAGAGAGTGAGAACCTCTCTAAAGAGAGTTCAGTGTGGACATAAAGGTATTTGCTTGATGAGAAGTAACAAGATACAGAAATCCTTGCATCAGGTGAGGGAGGGGGTGGGAGTGGGGCAGGATAATCTGGCAGTGGGACAGGATTAGCTGCTGAGAAATTCTCATCATCCCCCTCCCAGGATTGTGACTCATGGCTCTGTCTGCTCCTTCCCTGCTACCCTGACCTCATCCTGCCCATGCAAGGAGCTCTTTATTCAATCTGCCTTGGAATGGGGAGAGCAGAGAACTCTTGGGTCTCTGGATGTGGATTTTTGATGGCTGACTTGTCCATTCCAGAAATCTGTATTTGGAAGGATCTAATTGGGGAATTCCTTGAACTCCAAGCTAAACAGTAAGCTGTGTACTCTGGGAAGCGACTGTTGGACTCTGAAGTTTGATTTTTTAAAGTGTTCATTAGCTCAAAGAGTCAAAAAAAAGAAAAAAAAACTCTGGACTGTTATTTTCTCACCAGTGTGTGCTCAGATTGTGTTTAAATGTTAAGTAACAAACACAAGTCCTGCAAGCTTTTGTGACAGCTTCTGGCCAGGCTGGACACACTGAAAAATCCACAAGCAGGACTTTTAGGACTGGGTAACTCTACTTGGCACTGCTTGCATTTGTTGCCTTGTTTTGGTGGATGTTCTTTTCCCAGTGAGTTCTGGAAAGCCTGAACTGAAAACAAGGTGCTTTTTGTCTGCCAGGGGAGCCACTTTGTTTGTCTAAGACAACAGAATTTAATTAAGGTGGTGGTTGGTTGCAAATTGATGGTTCATGGAAAAATAGTTTACATCTGTATTTGTTATCCATCTAATTTGATTTTTATCTTCAAAGTTCTTGGTAAATAACCTGTAACAAGCAGCTTATTGTCCTTTTAACAGTAAAAATACCCAAACCCAAAATTATGTTGTCTTCATGGGAGTTTCAATAGAGGTTTGACTTCAGGAGCTTTAAATACTTTATTCAGAATATTTTTTCCCTTAAAAAACCCCAAAAACAAACAGTTAATTTTTTTAAAACTTGCTTTGAGTAATTTGGGGTTTTTTAGGATGTGGATTTTTAGGGTGTTTGCTTGTGCTGAAGTGAAAAACATAAACTGTTAATTACAAAGATGTTTGTGTGAGAATTCTCTGGGAGCTCAGAGCTATTCCTTGTATTGTTGGCCACACAAAGGGCAAGGAACTTACCCGAGGAAAGGAAATGAGTTCTGCACACTGAATCTCCATATTAGGAATAAACTAAATATAGGAGAGGAATCCAGGAGTGAAGTCATATCTGTGTATTTTCCCCAGAGCAGCTAATGGCATCACTCAGTGCTACTGGAGCAGCCTCAGGTTTTTTGTCTCTCTTGGAGCTTTTCTGTTTTGGCTGGACTTTGCTGCTCTGTGCTTTGGAGAGCTGCTCTGCTGAAATGAAGGAAATCACTTTTTTATGTGGTTTTATCTAAAATAAAATCAAAGCAAGCCTCGGGAGATTTCTGTGGTGATCTGTGCATTAGTGAGAGGAGTTCTGGAGCTCAGGGACATCAGGACAGGTCCCAGAGGAGAAGCTGAGCTCCCATCTCCCAGGGCAGGGAAGTTCAGCCAGGGAGGGGCCTTTGGTCACTGGAGAGAGAGAGAGAGCAAGGCTTCCTGAAACCCTCCATCCTGAAATGCAAACTCCAGCCCCACCTCACACATCATGCTCCCCTCAGAGCTTCTGAGGGTCAGGTTTTTGGGAGGCTGAGAATTTGGGCAGGTTGTGTTCATTGCCACTCCCCTGTGTGGGCCCAGGCTGTGCTTTCAGCTGCACATCTGTGGCTCAGCAGCCTTTGAAGCTTTTGGGATGGCATTTTCACCTGGAACTCCTCTGGCTTCTGCAGCTCCTGGGAGGGTCCAGCCCAAGTCAGCTGGGCTGGAATGACCTGCAGGAGGAGGAGGAGCCCAGGGTGAAGCTGGAGCAGCTCCTGCTTGTTCTGTCTCTCATCTGTCTCTGGATGAGGTTATAAATCACCACAAACCCTGCTCTGGCTTTTCCTGTCCCTCACTGCTGCACAGGCAGAGGTTTCTTTGAAGGACTCTGAAATGTCAAAATGCAGATTTCACTCAGTTCTTCTGAGCCCCCGTGACAGAGTTTGCAATTCTTTCCTCTCACTTTGGTGGGGGAGGTTTGGAAATGGGGTTCTTGGGCTGCAGCCAAGGCACACACTGTACTTCAACAAATTTAATAAGTCCAAGGAGAGAGAATCACTGTCATGAGCAATTCCTGTTCTGGGTTGATGTGCTAGACACCCAAAGGCAACTTTGAGCAGTGTGAAAGAAAGCCTGGGTGCTGCAGAGTTAATTCTCTGCTTTCCAGAATATTGCAATTGTGTCAGGATGTGTCCCAGCACTTTCAGTCAGGGTGGCCCCTCTGATCCTGTGGAGTTTACCAGAGCAGAGATGTGCCAGTCATGAATAATTGTGCCATTAGTGAATAATTGGATTTTCCTGTGCCAGGACAGGAAGTGTCCTGGGTCCATCCACAATAATTTCAGCGTTTCCTGTTCCTATCATTAAAGTCATCTCTTCACTGAAGAAAATGGTGATTTGTATTTAAAGCAGCTTTGGGATTCTCCGTCTGATTCTCCCAAAGGATGAACATGGAATAATTCCTGTTCTCCAAAGGATTAGAAGCACTTAATTAAATTCTGCTGAACTGTGGAATTTACTTCCATACATCACGAGGATCCCACAGCATTTTCCTAAAGTTTTTCACTGAGAATTGGGCAATGATGAGCAGGAGTTGCAGGAGAATGTACAGGATGAGTCTGCTAATTATTTTCTTGGGAACAGCATCACAAGGCTAAAAATAGCATCATCCTAAAATGGTCAGTGAGTGTTCCAGTGCAGTGTGTGACACAGAGGGGACTTAGCAGAGAGGTAATGGCTTAAGAGGCAGCTTGGATGGGCTGACAAACATTCCTTTCCCTGCTGATCTCAAGTAAACACAGGCACCTGAGTTAATGATTTTTGAAGTATTTTTTTAGTTTTAAAGGAATTTCAGCTGAAGTGGAACTTGGGTTGGTTACAAATGGTGCCAGGGGTCATGAGAGGCTCTGGAAACTCAGGTTGGTTTGCCCTGGGTGTGTCAATGTCAGCATACAGCAAATACACACTAATTATCCTCGGCTAATTCGCTGAGAGAATTCCAGCTGTGGGCACTGACCTGGTGGTTTTTGTTTTCCATTTTCCTGTGTCTTTCTCAAAGGAATGGCTCTTTAAAGCAGCAGTGACAGCATTAATTCAGTACAGCTAAATCTGGGCAGGGTGTGGTGCTTGTGATTTAAGAGTTTACCTTCACACACACTTACCAAATTTTAAATTCACTTTCTAATGGCGTTTGTGATATCCTGACCCTCAGCAGGATGTGCTGTTGGTTTTTCTCCCCAATTCCCACCTTTCCTGCTTTTGTTCATCGTGGCAGGGAAGTTGTTTGGGCTGTCAGCCCCGTTTCTGTGCCACCCCTGTGATGAAAAGTTCTGTCCCTCAGCCTGGTGGCACCAGGAAAAGCTCTGCCCTGGAGGTGGCAGCTCCAGCTGGGGCCTGTCCTGGACAGGCAGAGGTGACAGGAGGAAGTGTCCCTGTCACTCAGCCCTCAATTCAATCTGGTGGAACCGGATTTAGTCAGGCCTGGCTCTGTTTTGCTCCCTGACCTGTTCCTCCCCTGCAAACACAAAGCCCCTCCCTTGTCAAACTGCAGGGAGGGTGACAGGACTGCAGCTCCACTGCAGATAAGCTTTGCCAGCCCTCACCACCTTGCATCTTGTTTTGCTCTTTGGCTAAGAGGAAAACATCAATATTCATCAATCTTCATCAATCTCTGAGCCCAGGGAGCCTTCAGGGTTTGCAGAGCACGGCTGAGCTGCTGCAGCATCAGGGAGCAGTTGGGATAATGGTGCAGTGTTTGTTCCATCGATCCTTCCCTCCTGCCATGGGTGTGACTATGACTGAGCTGGAAACACCCTGAATCAGCCCCAGCAATTCTGCCTGTTCAAGATAAAGGTCCAAGGATTTGGGCAGATGCAGCCAGATCCCATTCCACGTGTGGGACATCAAACCTCTCCTTGCTCATCCTCTTTCTTTATCTCAGCCCTTGGGTTTGCTTTGTTAGCTCACCTTAAACCATTTCCTCTCAAAACAGTAATCCTTCAAGGATTATTATTAATTACTCGTTTTGGAATGAGCTGACTGCTCATTAAACATGCACAATTGATTGTTATCTGCTGCTTTGAGGCAATGCCTTTGCCTCATGCTGGCTGCTCCTGCAGTTCTCTCAGCAGCTTTGCTTTTCTCTGGTAGAACTCAAGACATTTCAAGATGACTGAGTTCAGAATTTGAACACAGCTTCTCATTTATTCTCATTTTCCCCCATTCTGTTTATTCCTCTGGACTTTGCAGAGTGCAGATTTCCTCCCTGGGGGAGTGGGGATTTCCTTGGTGCTGCTCTCAGATGGCTCCAGTGAGAAATATTCTGTGGGATGCTTCTAAAATGTCTTCATCCAAACTTCTTTTACCACTTCTGGCATGTCAGATCTGGGAGAAATTCCCAAGAGTTTTGGGCAAATTAAGAAATGGTCTTCTGATGTTCTGCCCTTTCCTTTTGTTTTATTTTTGCAGGCAGGGACTGAGCTGTGTTACATTGCTTATCAGATGCACTTTGACTTTATTATTCTGACCCACTTTGGGAAACTTGTAGTGGGCTCCTTTTAACAGGTTAATATTTGAAACAATTTTGCAGAAATCTTTGGGAATTCTCAGATCTGTGCTGTAAAGGAAGAGTTCTGTGCCCTTTTATCGTTTCTTTGCTCGTCTGGCTTTTTGTTAGCCTTGCAATAAAGTTCATCTCTCCCTTGCTGAGGTAAATCCACACAGCTTCTCGTGTCAGGACTCAGGTTAATCTTTATGCAGCTGCAAACACAAACATTTCACAATTTAAGTGGATTTTTTTTCCTTTCCTTAGCTTTTTCAGCCACTCAAACAGATGTTTGATTACTTGTGCTCCCTGGGGTTTTGTTTTCTTGGAAAAAGTCTCATTGGAATGAAATCACTGCTCAGGGGAAGAGAAGGGAGGAGGTGCTTGAGCTAAGCTCAGACTTGCAGAAAAGTCAAGTTTGGGTTTTATTTCCTTTGCAAGGAGCTGCTGGGCACTGCCAGGGTTTCCCTGTGACTCCTCAATGAGGATTGCTCTGTGCCCCTGCCTGCAACTCTCCCATTCCTGTTGGAACTTCCTTTCCTATTGAATGCTTCTTTAAAAATAGCTTTATTTGTTTTCCTAGAGCCCTGCAGAGCTCTGGGTGTGTGCTCTGCTCTGCCTGTGCCACGTCTCACAATTAACAAAGTCCTTTTTGCCACCTTCCAGGAGATTTTGGAATTCAATTCAGTTATAGAAGGTAACACACAAGAGAATAATTCCCTTTTTCCTCACTGTGTGAGAGGTGTGGCACTTCTCCTCTGTCTGGTCCTAATCCCTACAATTAAAAACCTGAAATTCAGTGAAATTAGATATATGCTGAGGTTTTTAATACAGATCCTTCAGTGGTAATGGAAGAATTGGAAATTAGCCCCAATTGTAGGCAGCTTGGCATTCATAACATTTCCAATATTGCTGGCAATAACGATTTTTAGACTAGTTTTAAAAAGAATTTGAAATAAAACCCCAAAGTTTCTCAGTACAGAATGACTATAACATTTTTAAATAACAAATAACCTGTGCTGATGTTAGTGCAAGGAAGTCAACATTGAATATTTGCTTTGCTCTGATGCTGATGAGGATTAGACACCAAAGATATCCTGGAATTTTATGGCCTGGATTCAAAGACAAGGCAGGGACAAAGAACAGTTCTGGGATTAACCCCCTGCATGACAAACCCTGCCAGATGTCAGAATATTCTTGTAATGGGGAAAGTTTGGAGCTGACTGGCAGCACAGCTCTGTTCTAGCACAGAAATCAGAGCCAGGAGTGACTCTTGCAGGAGAATCCACAAAGTGGTGACCCTGGGGAGAGAAGCCATGGACTGGGGGAGAATCCAGAGATGGATTGAGAGAGAATCCAGGGACTGAGGGGGGATCCAGAGCTGGACTGGTGGGAATCCAGAGATTGAGGGAGAATGCAGAACTGGGTTGGGGGAGAATCCATGGATTGGAGGAGAATCCAGAGCTGGACTGAGGGAGAATCCAGTGCTGGATTGAAGGAGAATTCAGGGATTGAAGGAGAATCAGTGGATTGAAGGAGGATCCAGGGATTGAAGGAGGATCCAGTGCTTGGTTTGAAGGAGAATCCAGGGATTCAAAGAGGATCCATGGATTGAAGGAGAATCCAGGGACTGAAGAAGAATCCAGGGATTGAGGGAGGATCCAAAGCTGGATTGAGGGAGAATCCAGGGACTGAAGGAGAATCTGGGGACTGAAGGAGAATCCAGGGATTGAAGGAGAATCAATGGATTAAAGGAGAATCCAGGGACTGAAGGAGGATCCATGGATTGAAGGAGAATCAATGGATTAAAGGAGGATCCAGAGCTGGGTTCCGCTGCTGGGGAGGGGCTGGGCCATCCAGCACAGACACAGAATGGGCCCCTGGGCAAACAGTTACAGAGCAGAATTCCTTGGCTCCAGAGCACTGGAGCCAAAGTTTCTTGGCATTCTGAGTGCATTCCTTTTCCAGTATGTGCTCAGAATAACTTGGGACTTTTTGGAGCAGAAGTGGGACAAACGTTTGCAGACAGCAAAGTCTGGGCTCTGCTCAGGCTGTTGGGCTGTGACACTGCACCAGGGTCTGTTCTTAGCACTGAGTGTTATTGGGCTCTAATCCCCTCCTCTGACTCAAATAATCCAAAAAGCCTGCCTTAAACTGAAACAGATGCTGTTGCTTGGTTGTTCACTTTGAATGTTGCACTTGTGTTGGGAGAGAAGGAAGTTTTGGGATCAGTAAATGCCTCTGACCTTTTTTGGTTACTTGGATTTGAGCTTGGAGAGTGGACTTTAATGAAAGCCACAGGGCACTGCCATGCCTGACATTTTAAAGAACTTTTTGTGCAGTTCTGTGATTTTGAAGTAGCTTTGGATTCCAAGTTAAGTTTATGGGGTGGGGGTTTCAGCCTGTGCTGTTACTGCAGTGAACTCAGGCTTTGCCTGAAGTTTGAACACTCAGATCAGTCCTGAGTCAAGAATTATTTCTGCTTCCAAGCATGAGTTACCCTGAGCAGTTCAAAACATGTATTTTCCTTAGATGGGATGCAGTGTTGTGTTTTGCAATCCCTTTTTTCCAAAGGTAGATCAGATCTGACACGTGGCAGCAGAAGCAGCAGATAAACCTCTAATTTACCTGGAGGAAATATCAGTGAAAACACAGCCCAGTAAAAACTGAAATTTTCCAATTCAGCCATGCACCCCTCATTGTCAGTGATGATGAGATGTGTTCTATCACTGGGGAGCTCCCTGCTGCTTTCTGATGGGCTTTGTTGTTCTAGGACAAAGACTGATTGACACATTGCCTATAAAACATGGCTTTGGGATATTATTGAATTGTCAGTGAAGTCTGGATGTACTCACAGTTATGTCTCTCCTCACAACACCTGCAGCACAATCAATTCTCAGTTCCTTGCTCCCTGGAGCACTGCACAGGCAGAGATAGAAGCACTGAACTGGAAGATGACTCCAATTAATTAGCCATGCCTTGGAGAAGAAAGAAAAAAAGAATAATAAAGAGCAAAGAACAGCATTGACATTGGACAGGTGCCACTGCAAGGTGTGGCTGCTCACAGGAGGATGTTCCAAGATAACTCAAATATTGCTCCAGAGGTTTTTTTGAGCAGCTAGAAGACATGAAAGCAAAACTTTGCTAAATGTGGCAGTTGTTGTTTATTGCTGAATTCCCACCTGAATTCTCTGCTCTGTCCTCAGGCTGGCAGTGATGGGGAGAGCATAGGAAATTGCCCCTTCTCCCAGAGACTCTTCATGATCCTGTGGCTCAAGGGAGTCGTGTTCAGTGTCACCACAGTGGACCTGAAGAGGTAAGAATTTATTTCTTGGATTGATTGGAGCAGCCTGAGTTGTCGGCACCTTGGTGGAACAGAGGTTTTGTGGCTGACAGGCTGCTTTTCTGAAATAAAAAATCTGTCCTGATAAATGGCTGAGGATGTAAATGGTGTGTTCAGTGATGGTTTAACCAAAAATAATGGGTCTGGTAAGTTCTCTTGGATTTGTGCAGTGATGCTCTCCTGTAAAACTCACACAAAATCTTTTATAACCAAATATTGACTCTTCCTTTACTGACTTCACACCGACATTCCCTGAGCGGGGACAGATATTTTTAATCAAATCTCCAGTGATGGACAATGTCACACACAATGGGCAGCCTCCTCCTTTGCTTAATGTTTTTAAAATCATTTTTGTTACTGTGCAATAATAATGAGGTAAATCCAAGTGAGATGGGTAGGAAGAAAATGTAGAATATTCTGATTTTGTTCAGTGTCAGCCCCATAAATCACGATGCTGTCACCTAAATTGCAGCTATGAAATGAGCACCTTGGTGGCTAAAACCAGTGAGAAGTGAATCCAGAATGCCTCATTTCCTCAGGCTGGGCATTCTTATTTCTAAAGTGCTAAATTCAGCAGGGGCCTTGTGTTTGCTTTGGGTGTGAAGTCATGTTTTCCCAGCACTGATGGAAAACTCTGTTGGTCCCAGCTCTGCCAGTGCCTGCAAACCTGAATTTGAGGAATAAAGCCAAGAGAAACACAGAGTTCTGCCCTGAATCCAGCGTGGAGGGGAGAAATCCCTGCTGCACTCCACCTCTGGGGATGTTTTATGAGGGAGGTGATTTGTTTGGGTTTTAAAAATCCCTGAAATTGCTGCTTCAGTGCTGCTGAGGAGTGTTAAAGATTTCCATGTGTGGTGAGGGGCAGAAAGAGCTTTTGTCAGCTCGGAGCTGCTGTGGCCAGGCTGGGATTTCCCTGCAAACCTTGGTGCTGCCAGCCCCACAGAGCACACGTGTCACATCCTCCAGCAGCCTGCCTGGGCTTTGTGCAAAGCCACGAGCACAACCTGGCCTGGCTGGATTCTGATTTCCTTTTCCTTTCATGAACCTCCTGCACTTCCCGGGGTGGGCAGGAGGACGAGATATTTTAGGCTTGGAAGGCTTTTTACTGCTGAACCAGTTTGGATATCATTAAAATGCCAAGTATTCCTGATAAATTGGCTTTATTTTGTGTCCCCTTGGAAACTCAGAGTTAATTACATGGGGGAATGGGATGTAAGACTTAACTTTTAGCTTATAAATTGCTTGCAGATGTTTAAAGTTGACCTTCCTTACACAAGGAAAGCTTTCTTTTAGGTTTTTTTTTTTTTTTTTCTGTTGAGGAGGGGACAACACAAAATAAGTGCAAAATTAAAGATCTACAGGGGAGCAGGTCAAATAAACCACCTTTTGATTTTGCACTGAAGGGCTTCTCTGGGAAAGGAAACAAAGCTAATTCAGCTTGGAATGGGTTTTGATACAAACTTAATTCCTTTCAGACTTTATTTGGGTGTCCATAAACACAACTTGAGCACTGGGGATTGATCAATAGCCTGTGGCAGAGAACATCCCATCCAGCCAAGTACCTCATAGGAAATGTTTGTTATCACATGGGGCTGGTTCCCTTTGTTATCAGCACCACAATGATCATAGATGTTAGGTGGGGCCTCACTATTGCCACCAGAAACTGCTTTTATGAGCACATGATTGCAGCCACTCATCTCCACAAAACTGCACAAGCTCCAAGAGCAGAGCAGGAATTGTTTGGAACAGCTGAATTTATTTTCTTGGCCCAAAGCAGGGAAAAGTCTTTGCTTTCCTCTGCCTCACAAGGTCAGTGCTGCAGCAGAGCAAGGCCAGCTCTGGCTTTCTGAGGCTGCAGAGGTCATGGCTGGGTACAAAAGTTCACAAGTGAGGGGCTTGGGGCTCAGGAAAATGTGAGCTGTGCCCTGCAGAGCTGCACTAACAAAGGCACATTCTGCCCTGGCCAGCTCTGCTCTCAGCACACACAATCCTCACACAGGCAAAGGAGGAGGCCAGTCCCACCCTCTGCAAGGAGTCAGGCATTTCTTGCCTCTCTCTGGGCACACAGAGGCTCCATTCTTCCCTGCTGGCCAGCAGCATCTCAGTGCTCACAGCTCTGCCTTGTTCTGGGCCAGAGCTGCAGTGCACAAACCATTTGTGGGGCTTGGAACAGCACTCAGGCCAGCTTGCCTTCAGCTGAGAGCTGAAATCCTGCTTGAAGCATCTTCATTTGGAGCTTTTGCAGTTCCTTTGACAGGCAAAGCTTAAATAATGATATGAAATGTTAAAATGAAATATTACAGACCACCCAGAGGTGACTGAAACTTCAGCAGGGTTTCACATTGCTGAGGAAATGGAGTTTTAGTGCTCCCTGTTCCCCATGTTCCTCTCCACATCTTCATTTGTAGTATTTGTGTCATTTCTAAACGTATTGCATTTGGGGGGCTGGCTTTTGTCTGCTCCACAAGGAATAATTTGCATGCTAATTACTGGTTTGTGGCAAAGCCATGAGGTGTTTACACCCCAGCTCTGGGGTAGTGATGGCCAGATAATTCATGTGGCTTTGCCTCCAAAACCCCTGGTAAACTCGGGGGCAGGCACAAACCGTGTTGGAATTTTTTGGAGTGGTTACAGAAGGCTTTTTGTTTGGGTTTGGTTTGTTTTTTAAGCTTTATCTCTGAAGTAAAACTTCACTGTAACGTTAATTGCCTCCTTGTTTGACTGTTGAGGGAATTTGTACTCTGAGCCTTTTCAGGCTGTTCCTGTGTGCTTGTGCTGCTTCAGCTGGCAGGAGCAGCAAACTGGAAGTGAAAGCCTGAGCTGGGTTTGGGCCTGGGCTGGGGATTTTAATCTCTGCTTGCTTCCTCCTTAAGGATCCAGGTGAATAAAGTGCTCTGAGATGCACTCTGGCTCGCTGGAAAACTTTTTTAGTCAGTTCTTTGGAATGATGTTTCTGAATTAAACTTGCCTTTGATAGTATTCCTGCAGATCCGGTGGTCTTGGCCCTGTTTGTTTTTAAAATAACATTCCTTTTGAGGAATTTTATCTGGCCAGCATGGGGAACTGGAAGGGAGCCACGATGACTTCCTGTAATTGTTGGGAGTTACAAAGCTGTGTTTAAATGAAGTGTTAAGCTACTTAAAGCATTACCCCATGGCAGACTTGAAATCCTGAAACTCTGAGTGAGAAATAACTTCAACATTGAGAAGAGTTAAATTCTTGTATTCCTCACGTTTCCATCCCCTGGCTTAAAGCAGGGTGTGGAATATTCTGAAGTATGAAAATCACTTTTCTCACTCAGTCTTACAAGTAAGCACACTTTGGCTCTGTGAAAGGGACAGGATGAAATTCTGGCAGGGCTTGTTAATTCTGTAAGAAATGGAAAACAAGCTGGACTTGTAGGCTGGGCTCAGTGCAGAGTCCAGCTGCTCTCAGCCCTGCAGGGCTGGCTGTGTGCAGCACCACTTGATTTTCCCAGCCTGCTGTCAGCAGCATTCCTGGAGCTGCACTTGCAGCTTGCAGGAAATGCAGTTGCTGCATGCCTGCAGCTGCTGCACGTGGCTCAGTCCCACTGCAGGGCTCTGCATTGCTTCCAGCAGGAGCCACGGGCAGCTTGGGCCAGTGTTTGTTCCTTGCTGGTGGCCAGGCTGCTCTGCTCTGCCTCAGGGAAATGGTAATTAGAAATAGAATTAGGAATGGTGGAGTATTTCAGCTTTTTGCTGTTTCTCTCATAGTCCTGGCGTGGAGGTTCCTCTCCCAGGTGTGCTGCTCTTGTTTGTAAATCCTTTTACTGAGGAAGAATTTTAACCATGATGTCCAAACATCTGTCAGCCTGCCTGGAACCAGATCTGGGCGTGTAATAAATGGTTTATACGCTGGGCTGGATCAGAGCAGAGCAGCTCTGGGTGAGGGGGAGGATTAGCCCAGATTAAGCTATATATAAACTGTTCTGTAGGGCTGTGTGGTGTATGGATAGATCCCCCTCTCCAGTCAGCATTAATATGAGAATAAACACAGCCAGAGGTAGGAGGAGATTGTTTGTAACTGTTCTAAATTAATTGTTAGCAGGTCTTCTCAAAATGTTTAGCTGTAAACTCACTTTTTAGAAAGAAAACTGGTGGTGTCTGTTTAAAACTGAGGATGTGAAAACCTCAGCAGGGCTTTTGTGGTTGCAGCAATGAAATTCTGTCCTCTGCTTACACTTGATGGGTTTGCATCTCTCCCCAGGAAACCAGCAGACCTTCAGAATCTGGCTCCAGGCACTCACCCACCCTTCATCACATACAATGGGGAAGTGAGAACAGATGTGAACAAGATTGAAGAGTTCCTGGAAGATGTTCTGGCCCCACCCAAGTGAGTGTTCAGCTGATCGTTTGTCACCTCACATGGGCACACTTCTCACAGGGGGTTTCTGCCCTAATTAAGAAGTTCTTCATCAAGAATCTGAAGACATGGAGGATGGTTCTTGCTTGTCATACCTTCCTCCAGCTCCCTCATCTTTATATCAAAAACTGTTTTCTCCTTAAGATTATTTTAAAATTATTTTTTGTATACTTCACTCGTCCTTTCTGCACTTTTAAACTCTTCCTTTTGGTGACAGGCACATTTGTGTCCAAATAATGCAACTGAAGATGGGTCTGCTGTGCAAAACCCAGCCTGAACTATAGTGAGGATGTGTTTTAATGTGTTTAAACTCTCTCCAGACTCTTGGCTTTCTGCTCCTCAGCTGGCAGGCAGATCCAGGCACTGCCTTTAACACACTGAGCTGGTTTGTCTTTTCAGCATGGCAAAACTTCAGGCTTTTGTTCAAAGATGTGCAGCCCATAATTGAAGTGGAAAAGCTGTATTTTGCTTACAGATGTGTGGATTAAGGGAGCTCTGGTGCCTCTGGGCTGCTCAGACACTGCTTGTACCAAATGTCTGGTTCAGAGAGCAGCAATCAACTTTCCTCTGGGAAGGGCTGGCTTGAAAAACCTTGTTGAGTGGCACTAAGCAAGTGTGGAAAAGGATAAATTAGTATCAAAATGCCATTTTGTTAATAGATAATAGATAATAGTTAATAGATAATGAGCCTCATTCTGCTCCTTGTGCTGCTTTTCAGGTACCTGAAACTCTCACCAAAGCACCCAGAGTCCAACACTGCTGGAATGGATATATTTGCCAAATTTTCTGCATTTATCAAGAACTCTAGACCAGAAGCTAATGAAGGTGGGTGACTCTTGCTTTCACTGTCCTGTGTTTGTCAGAGCAGCCTCCCTGACTGATTTAGCTGCATGCTGGTGAACACTTGAAAGTGTCATCAATTAAAATCTTATTTAAATTTAATGTCAAAGATTTCAGCATTTGAGAGAGAACTTCAGTTCAATCAGAATTTCAGTGGGGTGTGAGTGGTGTGTGAATATCCCTAGCACTGGATCCTCTCTGTGCAACTCAAAATTCTTAAATAAAGGATAAATATTTCAACATCCAAAAGCAAATTTCAGGCAGAGTTTGTGTCGTGCCCCAGTGGTTGAGTTTCTGTGCATCTGCTGCTCTCATTTCACCTTTCTAGGACTCAGAGTTCTAAGCTAAGCTTAGTTTGTGTCACTTCCACTGAAGGATTAAAACCTTTCTGTGTGGAGGGAAAACAGGAGATTTCACATGAGGGATCAATAAACGGTAAAGAACTCACAGCTGGGCCTTGAAGTATTTCAATAGAAATAAATTTTATCCTCAAAGTACTTAAAGGGAAAACCAAACTCAGGGAATCAGGATTCCTTTGTGCTGCATTTCAAAGGGAGAGATGCTAAATATTTGTAAACAGTTGGGAAATAAAAAAAGGGATTTTATGGGGTGTGCTGCCCTCTGCTGCTGCATCCCATAAACCTGCAGCTGCATCCCACATCCTGCAGCAGCCTGGTTGCTCTGCTTTGGCCAGGGCTGTTTGCTGAGCATGTGACATTAAACAGATTATGTTTAAATGTATATAAACCTCAGCATAGCTTAATTCTAATCAGTTTAAGCCAGTTAGGCACAGCCTTAAGAAACTCACATAAGCCACTTTTTAAACCAAAAATAAACCCTTGTGGGCAGCCTTACAGTGTTTTAAATTAGTGCAAACTCCTGTATTAGCCAGCTTTTGAATAACCTGCCTGTGTGGGATATTTAAAGAGATCCTGGTGCAGTTTCATGTTCTGGTGAGCACAGGGGCAGCGCTGTGGGCCAAGGTTACAAATCCTGTTTGTGTGGGGGGTTTGTATTTCACATCTGCCAGTCTCAGTGTAATATCTGGTTTGGAATCCTCCCTCCTGTGCAGCCTTAGAGCGTGGGCTGCTGAAGACCCTGCAGAAGCTGGATGAGTACCTGAACTCACCCCTGCCCGACGAGATCGATGAGAACAGCCTGGACGACATCACCGTGTCCACGCGCAAATTCCTGGATGGCAACGAGATGACCCTGGCCGACTGCAACCTGCTGCCCAAGCTGCACATTGTCAAGGTACAGCCTGGGAGGGGAGTTCAGGGGAAATGCAGGAAGGAGATTTGTGGTCTGTGACATTGCTGAGAGCAGCTCATGTCAGTCTGTAAGCTGAGCTCAGGGTTTGGCTCACAGGGGCTCTGAGTGCAGCTCAGAACCCCATTTCCCTGCACTGCCCCCATGGTGTCAGGGAGCTGCAGAGCCCACGAGGAGGAGGAGGAGGAAGGTGAGGATCAGGTGAGCAGTAATGGCTGGAGTGAGTGTCTGCTCATTTCTGTAGAGGAAACTGCTCCAGAACAAAGTCAGTGAGAAATAAAGGGATTGTGTAAAAAAAACCAAGTTGGAATCTTGAGGCAGCCTGGGATAACCACAGGAGTGCAGATGTGCCCACATGAGGGTGGTTTGGTTCCTCTCCCTGCCTGCAGTGATGTGTGTCTGTTCTGTACTGCAGATGGAGCCACAGGCTCAGTTTGTGCTCTGCAGAGTTTCCCTGGGTGAGGACAACCCCAAAGGGAGCAGCCAGGGCAGGAGCATCCCTCTGGAAACTTCAGGAGTCATTCCAAGCGTCCAAGCTGGAAGGATGACTTCACAAGAGTGAGCAGGGCTGGAAAAGCATTTTAAATTAAAGATGTAAATTGATAAAGTAATTCTTTCATTCCAGGTGGTGGCCAAAAAATACCGCAACTTTGAGATTCCCAAGGAGATGACAGGCATCTGGAGATACCTGACAAATGCTTACAGCAGGGATGAGTTCACCAACACCTGTCCTGGAGACAAGGAGATTGAAATAGCTTACAGTGATGTAGCCAAGAGACTCAGCAAGTAATGAGCACTGCAGAGGACGGCGTGCTGCATATCCCATAACAATGCTTCTAACAGACTGCTCCTCTCATATCAAATAGCAAATGTTCTGTGCATGAACTCGCAGTTACTCCAGGCCACGGTGGATAGACCAGGTACAGTCATTCCCCAAAGTTTCAGACTTGATTCCAGCCTTGATTTCCTCACCTCCTCCCACAGCTTCCACCAAGATCCGTGCACTCGAGTTCCTGTTGCACCGGGGTGACTCTGGATTCTTAGTGTCAAGGCTTGCCTTGCCCCTGCTGCTTTTCTCTCTAAACATTTGGTCCATGATTTGTCCAGGAATTGGTTTAGGATCCTGTCTCACTGTATGGTACAAGGAATATTTATGTATTTTGGAATTTATTGCTTTTCCAGAAGATCTGTGTCACGTTGAACTGTACCTGCTTGTCTATCCTATTTACATAGAGAAGGGAACTTAGTATCCAAAAGAGCCATTTGCAAAATATTTGGCAATGTTTTGTTGGCTTGTTTTGTTGTAATTTTTTTTTTTAATTTCTTGGATTTGAAGTCATTGTAGTGGTTGAGAATGGACTCAATGTGAACCTTGGATTTGAATGACCTCAGCATCAGGGAAGTTTGAATCCAGGCTTGAGAGCTGGGACAGGAAGCTCAAAGCTCAGAGCTGATGTTCATTGTGTCTTCAAGAGCTCGAGGAGATTGAAACACCTGCATTGTCTGAATTTTGAGTTGCAGCAAACAAATAATTGTTAGGATTTCCCATCAGGAAACAGCAGAGTTGGAAGCTGCCCTCTGCTCACCTTAAGAATTGCAAGTGGCTTTCTTTTTGGTAGTTAAGAGCCTTTGTTTTGTATAGGTCTTTTTGGTGATTTTTACTTCAATCTGTTCTGTCATAGCCCAAATCCATGGGAGCTGTAGTGTCCTGACTCTGGGTGGGGAATAGCAGTGCAATGATGAGTGATGCAAAATGGACTGAGAGCCACGAGGTGGGAACCTTTTCATGCCCTTTCTTCCCTGAAGAAAGCTAAAGTGACCTTTAAAGACAACATTTGCCTTAAATGCGAGTAGGGGTTTTGGGTTTTTTTTTTCCTGAAAGGAAATCTGGGAATTTTGTAAAGAAATGTGGAATCCAATCCTTGCCATGGAATTGATCCCAGTTGTTTCTGTGCACCTGGACTGCAGTTTTGCATACTCATAATCATTGCACTACTATACTTAAATCTTTTTACAGCAACACTGAGGAATAGCACTACAATTTTTTAAAAGCAGTTTTCAAATGTTTCTAAACCAGGGAATAGTTTTCTTGTTTAAAATTAATGGTTTTGATGCATGAAATAAACTGCTAGGTTATTTTTAAAAGACCATCATAAACAACTCCAAAGAATGCTAGACTTATATGCCTATTTTTTTGTAAAGATACTTTTATATTTAACTGATTTTAGAAGCTGGAAAGTGCTATTCCTGCTAGGTTGTCCTTGGAATATTTAACGTTCTGCAATAACGTGGAAATGCTCACATAAACACTTTTATACACTAATTTTTTTTTTTTTTTTTTTTGGTAAGCACTGGCTTTCTGAAAACCAGCCTGACTTTTCTAAGCCTCCTGCTTTTGCTACTTTATGTACCCATGGAGTTAGAGGAGGAGAAGCAGATCCATAGTGGTGTACCTGGCTCTGTGGTGCCTTGCCTTCCTAGAGCCAGAATTCCAGCATCAAGGCACTTACAATCCTGTCACATCTCCTTCAGAGGCAACTCTCCCACATACACTCAATCCCTGTTCTGATTTGCTACAGGAATGTTTAGGCACAGAGGGAAAATCCTGGTTAGCAGAACCTCAACTGGAGCCCTTCAATAATTCCTGTATTCCAGTGTCACCTTCCCCTCCTGAATTAAATTCCTCTGCAGGGCTTCACTCTCTGCTGCAATGTGACATCTAGAAAAAGGAATGACTTTTTTTATTGAGGTAACAGCATTTTTAGTGACACACAGGGTGAAAAATCCCCAAAGCCAGCCCTCCTTGGTTTGGTGCTCCTGGCCATGGCAGAGCTGACAGAGCTGTGGGAATTGTGGGCACATCTTTGTGAATTTTTTTGATTCTCCTTTCAAAAAGTGATGAGGATGGTCCTTGGAAGTTGTGCTGATGGGCTTGGAGGAGCCAGGCTGTGCTGCTTTCCCAGAGAATTATCCCTGGAGTGCAGAGTGAGGAGTTCCACCTCCTCAAACACCAGCTCAGCCTCTGAGATAATCCATCCCTCTGCTGTTCAGGCAGCAAAAGCCATTCTCCTCCTGCCTCAGTATTTCATTGTAAACAGCTCAGGCTGTGTGTGACCACCAGCTCCCTCCTCTCAGCAGCCTGTCCTGGCTGCCTCTCAGCTTCCTGCTGCACGTTTGTGGTGGCAGGGGAGGGAGCAGAGCGCAGGAGCAGCTCCCAGCTCGAGAGGTGATCCCTGCACAGCGTCTGCTGTGGGCACAGCACTTTCATCTGGCCCCAATCACCAGCTCCACACTAATTAAAAAAAAAGCCCTTTCATAACTATGTTAATTCTTCACTTCTGTCAACTTGTTTACAATCTGATCTTTAAATGCATTTTTAATTTCATCAAACAGCAATTAATCTACCCCCTGTTTAAATTTAAAATGCTGCTTCTAGCCCCTTCTGCAATTTAAAAACAGCAGTTACCCTTTCAAGTAGGCATTCCAGTTTGCAAGTTGGTTGCATGTATTAGCATGCTGAATAAGTTACTTTATTCTCAAGCTGAAATATGCTTAAATTCGCATTAAAACAGGTGACTTGTGTATTTCCTGAGCACAAAGGGAAAATCCATCACCTGCACCCTGTTTTTGTGTGGGAGAACAATTATCTCGGTGCGTTATTATTTTGTTTTTTTCCCCCTTAACAAAGCTTTCCTTCTTGAGGAGATGCCTGCTGTGGAAGGCTGGCCTGCTGAACACGAGGTGTGTGGGACTTGTGCAACAATTCCATCCCCTCCTCAGCTTCCCTGCATGTCCCACAGGGACAGCCCCAGCTTTTACCTTTGCCTTTTCCCATCAAATCCGGGTTTTCTCCACACTGGGCACGTCCAAACTGATCAGAGCTGCGTGCAGCTCGGTGATAAGCAGAGAGATGTAATCAAAATTTTTATGCTAAAGCAGCAAATTAGCATTTGGTATCAAAGGAGCAGAGCCAGGAATAAATGGGAGCTGCTGGAGCCAAAGCCAGCGATGCCTATCTGGGTGCAGAACAAAAAGTGAAGTGCAGCCAGCTCTGCTGCTCTCCTTTGCACCTGAACCCTGAAAACTTTTCAGGAGAAGGCTGAAAAAATAACAAACCCAGGTGAGCAATGCTCCATCTGCCCCAACCCTGCACCACCAGCTCCTGGGTTTTGTTTCTGGAGGGGGTGGGAGCAGGATGAGGGGATGGAAACTCCCAAGACAGGACCAGGATTGGAGTGTGGTTTGCAGAAATACTTGAAGAGTTGATATCATTTGTTGTAGTTTGCTTTTGTCTTTTACTTTCTGGAACATCTTTTACAGATATACCAGTATACTGCTGGCAGCTATTGTTAAATAAAATTATATTTTCACTACCAAGCAGATCTTTCTCTTATTTCTGAAGATTTCGTGTGTGATCCAGCTTTGCAGGGTGCTGGGCTGAGCTGCACAACACAAGTTATTAGTAATTATTCTCCATTTTTGGCCTTCAGGTTTAGGGCTTTTTCAGTGATTTAAGGCAGAATTAGAGTTATTTCTAACATTATAACCACCCCTGGCTCAGTTTGGGAGCAGTTCTCCCCACAGAGCTCCTGCTTTAGGCCTGGCTCAGTTTGAGCTGAGCTTTCCCCACAGAGCTCCTTAGGCCTGGCTCAGTTTGGGCTGAGCTCTCCAGGCTGGTGCTGGATCCTTTCCAGAGCTGGGAAAAGAGAACTCATGATTCTTTGAGTCAAGAGAAAACTGCTGTGTTCTTACCACTGGCCAGGGAGATGAAAACAGTTGCTAAACAAAGATCAAACATGTGAACTTTATAAATAAACAAACAAAATTGATGCTGAGGGACGTCTCAGCTCCTTCGCCTGAGGCCAAGGGCTTGGCAGGACCTAGGGAATGACTTTGTCAGTTTGCACACGGAATTCTTGTTTGAAAGAGGCTGATTAAAGTGATACTGCTCCTCTCAACGAGCCCGGAGGCAGCACTGCTGAAAACATCCCTGTCCACGCATGGGGAATGTGGGGGAGAGGAGAAATCACTTCTGGGCTCAGCTCTGAAGGCTGTGAATGTGAAACTCCTGAGTGATGAAAAATGCTGCTGGCCCAGGTTTGGCTGGGAGCTGCTCTGATCTGGGCAGGGCCAGCCCTGGAGCTGCACCCTGCTCAGTGTCCTGCAGGAGGCTGCTGCTTGCAGAGGGAGCAGAATTTGTAATTTTTGGAGTTATTTGGAGTTTTCTTCTGTCTGGTGTGAGCTGGTGTGGGTCAGAGTCCTGGCTCCCACTCCAGCACCCCCATTCCTCCATCCCCAGCAGCCTCTCCTCATTTTCTCCCTTGCTTCCATGGCTTTGCTGCTGCCTCTATCCAGATGTTTTCCAAAGCAGAGCAGCCCCAGGGGAGCTCCAGCTCCTGGATGCTGCTGCCACTGTGGGATGAGCCCCAGAAGAGCCCCCAGTTTTCTTCCTGCACCATTTCCTGCCTGAGGCTTTGAGCTGCATTCGAGGCTTTGCTGCCTTCAAACACAGAGCAGGAGAGCTGGAGCCTGTGGACAGGCACATGCAGCTCCTGCACAGCTGCTGGAGGTTGTCTGGGGGTGAAGTTCTTGTTGGGAAGAGCCTAATGAGGAATGGGATGATCTGGATCCCTGGAGTTGACTTTAGAGGCCATGAGTTCATTCCTTGTCTCCATCAGGCAGGCTGTTCCCATTTGTTGTGAAAATTTCGGGTAATTAAAATTAAAATGAACTATTCCCTTTTCTTTGATTGTGTGTTTTATTCCATTTCAATTAATTCAATTCCAAAAATTCAAACTCATCATTTCCTTTGGAAGATCGTGGTGGCATTTCCCATCTGAGAGCTGAGTGGGGGAACCTGGCGTGGCCCAAAACCTCAGACCAGCCCCAGCAGCGTCAGGAGGCTGCTGGGGTGAAGAGAAGAGCTGAGGTTGCTGCCCTGGAGGCTGCTTGAGGACAGGGACACGTGCTCTGAGCAAATTGGCTTTTGTTAGCAGTGCTGCTCACAGTGCCTGCAGTTTATCAGCTCCTCTGGCTGCTGGGAGCCAGGATCCAGCAGGGTCACCGAGCTGAGATTTTCCATCCAGCCTGGCTGCCCTGGCTGTGTTTGAGCACAGCTGCAGGATGGAGCTGTGCTGTTCTCCCTGTCACTTTTTGTCACTCAGGACAACTTCAGCTGCTGCTTGGCTGCCTGGTGCCATCAGAGGCACAGGAAAGTGCTGGGAGCTTTTACAGCTCCTGCTTTGGGGGATTTGAGGTGTGGGCAGGCTTGTGCTGCTTCAGCTACTTCTGGGTTTTAATTTCCTCAGGCAGTAGCTCTTGTAGGGACTGGGAGTTCCTGCAGTCTGTGTTTGGTTGGTTTTGAAGGCAGTGCTTGGCTGCACCCACTCACCCAGGAATCAGATCCACAACAGCACAGCAACATTGACTGCAGGCTCTGTGCATGGGCTTGGTGGGTTTGAAGTGTTCAGGGAGAGATTTTGGGATTTCTTCTTTAATTTCCCAGCTTTTTGTGGCCTTGGAGCCAGAGCCAGCACCAAGGAGGAGTGTGAAATAATGCTGCTCTGACCTTTGGGTCAATTCTTCTCTGGGAGCTTTCTTGAGGAGGGGAATTTTGCACACTTGCAGGCAGCTCACAGGCTGCAGATTGTCCCTGGGTCCCTCCAGGCACCCGGGTGTGACATCCCAGCTCAGGCACTCTGAGATCCTTTTGTCCCAGTGAGCAGTGAAAGATGCACATGAGCAAAGCTTCTGCAGCGTGACTTGCCCGAGGGGGCTGTGATCCAGAGGCATCAGTGGCCAAAATCCCTTCTCAGGCTCCTTCCCCTCCAGGCCACCCTTCCCTGATGAGCAAAACTTGCTCATCTTTCCCAGGGAACCTCTGCTTTGTGGTGGCTGCCCTGCCTGAGCCAGCTGGCGTTTCACTGGATTTGGGGGTGATGAGAACCCTGCTGAGGGCTCCTGAGGGCAGCTCCTGCTCCAGAGCTGAGCTGCAGGTGCTGGACTCTGGCTCCAGATGCTTTCAAGGCTGTGCTAGAGGAGGGAGAGGCTGTTGGAAGCTCGGGATGCTGGAAGAGAAGGATCCTGAGTATCCTAACACGACTCAGAGCCTTTGAAGTGCTCTCCTGCCATCCCTCCAGGAGCAGCACCTTTCATCCCTCGCCAGCATCTCCCAGCTGGAGCCATGAAAGGGAAACTACAGAAGCCATAAATCCTGGCTGGTAACATCTCCAGTGGGGAGATTTCACAACGAGCCCGAGCTGCTGCAGAAGATAAGAGAGGGCCTTGAATCCCAGGCAAGTCAGGGCTGGTTCCTGGGAGGAGCTGAGCTCCACGGCATCGTTGGGGGTCCCTCCAGCTTCCCTGGGTGCCCTGGGGTGAGTCCCCAGCCTGGGGCAGAGCTCCTCAGCCCTGAGCCCCGGGCAAAGCTGAGTTTTGGATGGAACAGCCCCTCTGCATGGTCCTGCTGTGGTTTTGCTTCTCCACAAGGGTTGATCTTATTGTGCCTGCAGGAGCTGGACTGACAAACCCCTGTTCCAGCAGAACCCCCTGTGCAGAAAGGCCAGGAGGGAATCCAGGAATCCCCAGGATCCCTGCTCTGGGCACTGTGGCTGACAGGGGATGAAAGGAGAGGGAGCTTTGGATCTTTGGATCCTCACACTCAGAGAGCAGCCAGAAGGCTCCCGGCTTCATCAGCAGTGTTGGCTCAACAGAGGAGAAAAACAACCTGAACTGCCAGCAAATGGGAGAATTCCTGGGAATGTTTCCTGGACTGAATGGGAATGTTGTTGTGGGCATGCTGGAATCAGTGCTGGGCTCCTGGTTTTATTTACAGCCTTGCTGTGCTGTGATCCGTGCCCAGCCCGGGGTTCTGCACCGAGTTCATGCTGGAGCAAACCCTTGGCTCTGCAGGATCTGCACACCCAGCTGTGCCCGGGGCTTCCTCAGCTTCCCATGGCATTTCCTCAGCCCAGCACATCTCCCTGGAGGCATGGCCAGTGGGGCAGCGAGGCCAGGGACACACACGGGAGGATTGGTGGCACCACAGCCCCAGGAGGTCCTGAGGCTCCACATTGGGGACTCTGTTTCATCCCTGGTTCCCACACAGCACAGGGAAAGCCAGGCCCTGGAGTGCTGGCTGTGCTGGGACACAGCTGCCCTGCAGTTCTCTGAGGGGGTGGTGGGAGAAGCTGGGACTGCCCCAGAGCTGGGAAATGGGGCTCAGTGAGACCTCAAGGCCTGGGGAGAGGCTGTGGGGTGAGGGACACGGAGCAGCTCCTGTCACATCAAACACAAAACCTGCAAACCCCTCCTGGGTCCTTGGCTTTGCTCTGCTCCCTCTCTGGCTGATCCTTCTGTGATCCCCTTGCTCTGAAGCCCCCAGCAGCCCCAGCCCCAGCTCCAGCTCTCCCTTCCCAGCACAGGGCAGAGTAGATCCGCTCTGGAATTTGGCTCTGACACCCAGACAAACCCCAGGCTCTGAGGAGGCTCAGGCTGTGTCTAGGAATTCACAGCAGCAGCTGTTGGGGCAAACCTCATCCAGGCAGGAGCTGCCCTTGCCCTGCAGGGATGACTTGGCTCTGCCAGGGCTGTGCTCACTCAGACTTTCTTGGAACAGGAGCCTCGGAATCAGCTCCACTCCTGGGATCTTGCCCTGTTTTTGAGCTGCAAACCAAACCCTCAGATTGCTGCTTTATTGATGATTGGGGTGCAGGATGAGCCTTTCCAGTAATGCAGAGGTGTAAAACAGTCCTGGCTTGCTGGAGCAGGTGATGTGGGTTTGGGAAAATTGGGATTTCTGGGTCTGCTCCTGCCTGGGGATCCCTGTCAGACCCACAGCTCTGTGCACTGCAAACCTTCCCTGTCTGCAGCATTCCCATCTCTCACCCCCTCTGCATTTCCAGAACAGTGCGAAACAGAGGGGGACATTCCCAGGAAAAATCCCGGATGCCCCAGCAGGATGGAGAGCACAAAGCACCCGGGATCTGCTGCGTCCTGAGCCGGGACCCGGCAGCAATTCCCGGCCCCCGCAGTGTCCCCAGCTCTGGTGGCACTGGGGACAGGCAGAAATTGGGGGCTGTTTGCAGGCTGTGATGATGCCGCCGGCCTGTGGAGGTCAGCCTTGGCTCGGGGAACCTGCCCAGCTGCTGTGAGGCTGCACATCCCCAGCCGAGCCCTGCTGCTCTGCTGCTCTCCTGCAGCATCCTCCTGTCTCTGACTGATCCTGGGGAACAGCACAGGGACCTTTGGTCTTGGCTTGGAGGGATGTTTGTCCCCCCATGCCAGGCTCTGCCACCCTCTGTGAGCTGTGCCCACACTCTGGAGATGCAGAAGTGACCACAGATGGACACTGGGATTCCTCTTGGTGCTTTGCTGTGCTTTGGGGTGATTTTTTTTGGAGGAGTTCTCAGGATCTGAGCAATAATTCTCCCCATTTCCCACCCAGGGAAGCCAGGAGAGCTCAAGCAGCCTCGGAGGAGGCTTTGGGTGGCACAGGGAGCTCCCTGGGTGACTGTCCCCACTGCAGCTGCCACGCCAGGAGCACGTGGAGAAGCTGGATCCCTGTTTGGGACGAGCTCGTGCTCTCTGCCATGCCCAGGTTTCTCTGGATGCCACAGAGAGCGTTATTAAGCAGATGAAAGGCCAAGGAACGAGTTTGCTGTGCTTGTGCTTGCCCAGGGCTGAGCTTTCTGCCCCTCCCCAGGTTTTGGGAGCATCCATCCTGCATCAAAGCCACAGCAGGGAGCTCAGGAAGGGTCTGTGATGCTGCTGATGGAGCAAAACCAGCGAGTGGTGGGGCTGAGTGAGTGACAATTTCATCTTCTGCTTGCTGCTGCCTGCTCTACCCAAAAAAAAGGAAAAAAGAGGCAGCCCCCTCCTTCCTCGCTGACTTGTGCATTTCTCCTTGCACATGTTCCAAAGAGAAATGGCCCCAGCAGGAGCGTGGGCAAGCTGTGACATTGCTCTGCTCAGGATCCCGGGGTTTGGGGCTCATCCTGGCCAAAATGTGGGGACAAACTCTTGGAGCTGGGCTGAGCACAGAGGGAAAGGAGGGATTGCTGCTCCCAGCACCCACAGCTCCTCCTGCGGCTGCAGATCCCGAGGATTCACCCCTGAGAGCAGAGGGGAGCATGGCTGTGAGCAGGAGAGGATTTCGAGGAGCAGAAAAATCCCCGTGGGGCTGGGGAGCCTCGGTGGCACCGAGCTCAGGGCTCTCTGCTCTCTGCTCTGCCTGGGGCTGCTTCTCCATGGTCTCTGGAACCACTGCCAGAGCTCCTGGGCCACTCAGATCCTGCACAGCTCCTGCTTCTGCAGCTCCAAGGCAGCCCCAGAACCAGCAGGGATTGCTCTCCAGCCCCAGAACCAGCAGGGATCCCCCTCCAGCCCCATCCCTGGGGATGTGCAGCCCCAGAACCAGCAGGGATCCCCATCCCTGGGAATTTTTAGCCCCAGAACCTCCACGGATCCTCCTCCAGCCCCATCCCTGGGGATGCTTAGCCCCAGAATCACCAGGGATCTCCCTCCAGCCCCAGAACCTCCAGGGATTCCCCTCCAGCCCATCCCCGGGGATGTGCAGCCCCAGAACCATCAGGGATCCCCATTCCCGGGGATGTGCAGCCCCAGAGGGAGGAAGGACACCCTGGGCACGGGCAGAGGCCGGGCCAGAGCTGCTGGAGCCTCCCCCGAGGCTTTTCCTGCCCTGAGCGAGGAACTCGGGGCTGGAGGCTGCGAGGTCAAACCCGAGAGGTTAGAGTGGCTTTTCCTGGAATTCCACGGAAGAGAGGAGCCTGGTGTGGGATAAATGAAGGGAGAGGGAGCAAAACTGGAGAAACCAGGGCTGGGCAGAGGCACCAAGCCCACGGAGGGCTCTGCTGTGCTGAAATTAAGGTTGGATGCTTGGAGAAAGCCGCAGCTGCTGGGGCAGTGCCCCTTTGGGTGCAGCCGGTGCTGGAGCAGCCAGACACTGCTGGGGTGAGCAGGGGGTGCCCGGGGGCAGGGAACAGGTTGGGTGACTCCAGCCGGGCTTTGTGGGCTCGTCCTGCCCTGTCCCACCGTAAACACGCGCCTGGATGTGGGACAAGAGTTCACATCCACGCTCCTGAGCTTGCCTGAGAGCTGCACAGCAGAGGGTTCTACAAATGAAGCTCTTCTAGGGCTGCGATTTCAGAGAAATATTTTTTTTTTTCCCCCTTCTTTTCTTTCTCCTTTGCTAAAAAAACCTTTTGTGCACTCTGGAGCGAGGCTGTCGTATTTCTTGGAGTCTCCAGTGACTCCTTCATCCTACAGACTTTCTGGAGTCCTCCTTGTTAGGCCGAGGACTGCATGATTCATTGTGTGCTGGAGATTTAATACTTCACGGAAAACAGGCCCAGTCCAAATTTGTTTTCTTTCTTTCCCCCTCCTCTCTTTTTTTTTTTTTTTCCCCTTTCTTGGCTACTCACTTACATCCTGGAATTTTTCTTTATTTTTTTTTTCACAAGATATAAAATAAATACATTCCCAAATATGTCCAGGAGGAAATGATCCTGTTGGATTTTTGGTTTTTTTTAAGGCTGTTAAAAACAATTTGGAGCTGTTCACCTCTCTCAGGGGCTGTTTGATGGGAAAACTCTCTCCTATCTCTCCTGGATCTCCATGAGCAGCTCAGCCCCTGCAGCATCTGGAGATGTGGATCCCCAACCAAAGGCTTTTGGGGTTGATTTTCCAGGATGAGATGCAGATTTTTAACACCAAAAGGGATTTTTGGTTGTCCCATCCTGGATCAGCAGGTGATTCTCAGGTCTGATGTCACCCATGTGCTCCAGCGTGGCTGGGATTGGGATTTTCCCAGGACAAAATCCTCTGAGGGGCAGTGAAATGGTGACCTGACCCAGGGAAGAATTAATTGAAGTCTTTAATTAGAGGCTGCCTGCAGTGAGGTGCCTCTGTCCTGCCCCAGCTCCTCTTCATCTGCATTTCCCAAATCCCTGGGAATGAATTCCCATCCCTCTCGGCCACGAGCTGAGCATTGATGTTTCAGAGGAGCCCAAGGCTGGGATTCCTGGGATTTGGTTCTGGGAAGGAGCTCCCAAAGCACCTCCTGACCTTCCCTGCAGCGCTGCAGGAGCCTCAATTCCACCAGGGCCTCAGCACTCCCACGGCAGGGACGGCCTGGAGCCCATTCCTGGATTTAGGATCAGCCTGGAGCCCATTCCTGGGATTTAGGATCAGCCTGGAGCCCATTCTTGGATTTAGGATCAGTCTGGAACCCATTCCTGGGATTTAGGATCAGTCTGGAACCCATTCCTGGGATTTAGGATCACTCTGGAGCCCATTCCCGGGATTAAGAATCAGCCTGGAGCCCATTCCCAGGATTTAGGATCAGCCTGGGTCCCAATCCCAGAATTTAGCTTCACTCTGGAGCCCATTCCCGGGATTCAGGATCAGTCTGGAGCCCATTGCTGGGATTCAGTGTCAGCCTGGAGCCCATTCCCATTCGGGATCCCTGCAGGAGGGTGGATGAGCCCGCTGGGTGCTGAGGATTCTCTGCTGTCCCCCGGCCACCCCACACCCGAGGGGACCCGTGGCAGAGCTGCTGTCCCCGAGCCACCCCTTGCAGCTCCTCGGCTCCCAGGAATGGTTCCCACCCCTCCCTGCAGGACTTTGGGGCACCGCGGGAGCCCCAGCTCCTGGTGGCACACAGGGGACATTCGGGAAAGGCGTCCCTGTCCCCAAACCCCCCAAAACCACAAAACCCGGGCTGGGGCAGGGGCAGCTCCGTTCTGTGCCGTGTTTGGGATTCTGAGCCCAGCAAGGAGCAATCCCAAGGCTGTGCCCACCCTGGGACAGACCCGAGGTCACAGCCAGGTCCTGCAGGTGCATCCCACCCCTCCCTGGGACAGACCCGAGGTCACAGCCAGGTCCTGCAGGTGCATCCCACCCTTCCCCATGGCGGCTCCCGGCCCCGCCGCCTCCTCCCAGTCTGCAGCCATCGCGGCTCCGGGGCTCCCATCGCGGCTCCGGGGCTCCCACCGGGGCTCCCACCGCCGCTCCGGGGCTCCCCCGCTCTCGTGCCCAGCCCCGAGCCGCAGTCCCGGCGCCGGGGGCTGCAGCTCCCGCCGGGTGTGGCTGCGATCGCTGCGGCCACCGAGCTTTAATCCCGGCCTGAGGTGACTCAGCGCCCCCGGGGTTCGGGTTGAGCTGGCTCTCGCCGCACTGCACATTGCATATATAGATATTTATGTATTTATGGGCAGTGGGGCTGCGGGAGCAGCGCAGGGCCCTGCCCAGGCACCGCAGGCAGGCAGAGATCCCCAAGTTAAGCGAACCTGTCTGACCTAAAGCTGGGCTCAGACACGAGCCCAGGAGCGGTCGCTGCTGCGGCTGAGGCAGCTCCTCCAAGCCGGGCTCGCTCAGGGGCTCTGGAGCTTCCCCTGATCCCGCACACCGGGTCCTGCTGCCCCTGATCCGCACACCGGGTCCCGCTGTCCCCATCACCCCCTGGCGTGTCCCCATCACCCCCTGGCGTGTCCTCATCACCCACAGCATCCCCTCAGTTTCTTTCCACCTGATTTCCCCATTTGGGCTGAGCTGGCGACCGCGTCCCCTGCAGAGCCACCAGCCCAGGTCCCCTAAAGGGTTGGAGATGCTGAGAAGTCCCAAATCTCCCTGGGTTTAAATTTGGGCTCTGTCTGTGCCTGCTGAGCGCGCTTGGCTGCTGGCGGGGATGGAGCAACTCCCAGCGCACATGTTGGTGGTTTTGAGGGCTAAATTGGACCTTGGGAATTAGCAGCCTTGTAAGTCAATAACAACATGTCCTAATGAATGCAAGATGTCCCCAGGAAATGAAAGCTCCTCGGCTGGACTGGGATCCTGGGACTGGGGGAGAGCACCAGTAAACAAGCAGGAATGCTTCAGCTGGAGATGAGCAGGAGATACAAACTCCACATCTCGGCCTTGCAAACACACCCCGAGTGTGGGTGGCGGCGGCGGGGGGAGCCCGAGTTGTGAAACGTGGCCGTGTGTGACTCCCGAGTGTCCCCTGAGTGTCCCTGGGGCTGGGATGTCCCCTCAGCAGCGCGGCTGGGGTGACTCCAGCAGCTCCCTGAGCCTCCAGAGCCCGCCCTGAGGAACCTCTGTGCCTGTTCCATCCCTGTCCCCTCCCTGTTTCAGTCCCATCCCTGTCCTCTCCCTGTCCTCTCCTGTCCTGTCCCTGTCCCCACTGCGCACCCTGGCCATGGCTGAGCCGTCGGGGAGGGGCAGGAGCAGCTGCAGAGGGGAGGTTTGGGGCTGGGATTGGCTTTGGGGACCTGAGAGGGGCTGGGTGACACGAGCTGTGGTGTCCCCTGGCTGCCCTGGTGGCAGGAGGAGGCTGAGGGGGGATCTGGGGGCAGAGCAATCCCTGGTCCTGCTCGTGGGGCAGCACCAGTGCCCTGTCACAGGACAGGGGACTTTGTCCTCACAGGACAGGACAGTGAGTGGCCTCATGGATCCCTCTGGGAGCTGTGGGGCCTGTCCCTCACACCAGAACCTTGTCCCCAAAGCTGTGGGGACTGTCCCTCACACCAGAACCTTGTCCCCAGAGCTGCAGGGCCCAGCACCTGCGAGACCTCAGCATCTCCAGCGAACCTGGGAAGGGCTGAACTGGTTCCAGTGTGTGAATCCCAGCGCTGGGAGCCCCGGGGCCGCTGAGGAGCGGGATGTCCCCGGCGGGAGCAGGGCAGGGAGCCGGGAATTGCCCAATCCACGCGCCTGGAGAGGAATCGCTTTGTGCGCAGAAAAAGCCTCGCTCTGCAGAGGCGCTGGGTGTGTGCGCGTGTGGGAGTTCAGACTCCGCAGCAGCAACCTTGGATGCCTGGAAAAATCTCCTTTGTGCATTTAATTAGCGGTAAACGGCATTTGCATGCGAGATGCCTCTCGGTCTGAAGCTGCCGGCTGATGAGCGACTGCAGCCCGTTTGTGTCGGGAGCTTTGTTCGCCTCCGACCGCAACGGCGCTGCCGCAGCGGAGCCGAGCGCTTTGCATTTCAAAGCCGGGCAGGTACCGGGGTGATTTCACAACCGGGACTCGGGCCCGGCCTCCCCTCCCACTTTCCCTGCCAGCTGGGGAGGGGTCCCTGCTCGGCCAGGGAGCGAGCGGAGCCCCCAGAGAGCCCAACCCGGGCTTGGTGAGAGTGGGAAGGGCTCGTCCAGGAGGGAAAAGCCTGGTGGAGCTGGGAGGATGCGGAGGATGCTCCATGGGCAGGGGTCAGCGCATCCCTTCCGCCCTCCCCGCACCTCTCCCGGGCTGTGCCCGCTGTGCCACGTCCCCAGGCCAGGCTGGGACCCCCAGGCGCTGCCCAGACCTGTGTTGTGTGTGTCCTGTGGTCACTGCCAACCTTCCCAGAAAGCAGCCGTGTGGCTTTGGGTTCAGCTTCCCTTTGTCCTGCTCTGTCCCCTGCAGTGGCCGTGCCAATGACCCGGGTCACCCCCGGGCTCTGCTTTCCTCTCTCTGTCCTGGCAAAGCCCAGCGGGACTCGGGACAGCCCTGGCTCCATCGTGGCCCGGGAGATGGGAATGGGCAGAGCAGGGCTGGAGCAGAGCGGGGTGCGGATCCCGGGGGTCTGGGGCACACAGGAGCTGCTCCTGTCCCTGCTCCTGTCCCTGTCCCTGCTCCTGTCCCTGCTCCAGTCCCTGTCCCTGCTCCTGTTCGTGCTCCTGCTCCTGTCCCTGCTCCTGACCCTGTCCCTGCTTTTTGCTCCTGTCCCTGTCCCTGTCCCTGTCCCTGTCCCTGTCCCTGTCCCTGCCCCTGCCCCTGCCCCTTGCTCTTGCTGCTGGCCCCAGAGAGGAAAAAAATCCGTCCCTGCTGGGAGGGGAGGATGGGGAACATCCTTTCCTCCCCCGGGAGCCGCAATCCCGGTGGAGATGAGTAATCCCCTCCTTCCCCAGCTGTCCCTGCGGGCTGGGAGAGGATTCTGTGCACGCTGGTGGCCCTGGAGCCGCCGGGACCAGCGGGGTCCAGCCGGGATCCCTGCCCCGAGCCTGGCTCTGGAGCTCCTGGGAGCCTTTTGGGAGCTCCAGGACTCGGCTGCAATGTCCTGGCTGGGATGGGAGGGGGAAAAGGGCCCATCCAGCCCCTCCACCCTGCTGTGGATGTGCCCTGCTCAGCCCAGCCCTGCATTCCCTTCCACCTTCCTGCGGTGGCAGCTGGCACAGGAGGGCTGGAATTTCCTCCTCCTGCTCGGTCCAGGCCCAAAAGGCCTGGCTGACATTTTTAATTTGTTATTTTATTTAATTATTATTGCTTTATTTGCATTTCTTTGGCTTTCCAGCCAGGCTGTGGCCAGCAGGGAATTAAACTGGACTTGCTGTGCTCTGGTTTTCCTCGACAAACCTCGGCCAGTCCAGACCTCCCTGAGCCTCACCTGAGGCTTGGGGCTGTGGTTCCTCACACAAAAATCATCATTATTACCCTGCTTTTTGCTTTTAAAACCCAGAATAAAAATCCCTTTGCAGCTGTGAATCCTCATTGGGGCTGCTCCATGGATGTGGAAATGGAAATTCTCTTCTCCCCAGGTTTTTCCCAGCACAGGCAGAGGGAAGCTGGGCTGGATCCTGGTTTCCAGGCTTTTCCTCCAGTCCCAAATCCTGTTTTTTTTCCCCTGAGCATCTCCCCGTGCTGCTTGGGCAGGATTTGTTCCCCATCAGAGCTCGTTGGGTCCTCCTGGAGCCGCCCTGACTGGGGGGGTGAGGCTGGAGAATAAAGAGTTAAATTTGCTCCCTCCACCTGTATATTTTCCCAACCTCCCGATAGCAATCGGGAATGCAGGAAGGGCTCTGGAATTGCCAAAACTGTGCCACGAGTCAAACGTGTACAGCAAAGTTTATTTGTGAAGTTCCAGCAGGCTGAAGCATCTCCTGTGAAGGGCTGAGCTCTTTAAACCTGTCCTGGTTTTGGGTTTTTATTTCCATCTCTGCCTTTTAAAGTCACCAGGCTTGGGAAGAGGGAGAGGATTCATGCAGAGGGGCTTGGTTTTAATCTAATAAGGGTTTTTTTCCTCTCTGTAGGAAAATGCTGGAGCTCTTCAAGGCACAGATCAGCCCCGGGCTGGGTCACAGAGGGGGCTTTGATTGGGATCATTTCAGCTTTTTGGAGCCTTGGGAGGGAGCTGGGGGCTCAGCTGGGACTGCCCAGCTCCAGAGGGGCTCAGCAGCCCCGAATCTCTGGGATGCTGTGAGGGATGCTCTGATGGGATGCTAGTTTGGGATACTTGTTTGGGATGCTGGTTTGGGATGTTGATTTGGGATGTTGATTTGGGATGCTGTGTGGGATGCTGGTTTGGGATGCTGGTTCAGGATGCTGGTTTGGGATGCTAGTTTGGGATGTTGATTTGGGATGCTGTGTGGGATGCTGGTTTGAGATGCTGTGCTGGTCCATGGACTGCAAGGTCCTTGGCCGTTAACCCAGCCCAACTCCACGTGCTAATTAATAATTAATAATTAATAAAGTTCCTCAAATCCCCAGAGGCTCCATAGGGATTTTTTCTATTTTAAAACCTCTCTACTCCAGCAGCAGCCCCCCGTGCAGGGGGGACACATTACAACTTCTTAATTAGCGATTAAAAAACGAGCGATGTTTGGATTTCTCGTGGCAGGGGGAGCCGGGCGCGGGGTTTGGCTCCTTGCTCGGGGCTCTGGGCATTCCCAGCTCGGAGCCAGCCCCGGCTCCTGCTGCTGGAGCCTGCCCCGAGTGCCAGGGGAGCGTGTCCCGTCCTTATCCCGTCCTTATCCCGCCCTCCCCTGCCTACGTGAGCTCTGGCACACTCTGGCTCTCCGGAGCTCCCGGAGCCCTGGGGCAGAGCGGGGATGGACAGAGCGGGGATGGACAGAGCCAGGATGGACAGAGCTGGGATGGACAGAGCTGGGATGGACAGAGTGGGGATGGACAGAGTGGGGATGGACAGAGCGGGGATGGACAGAGAGGGGATGGACAGAGAGGGGATGGACAGAGAGGGGATGGACAGAGAGGGGATGGACAGAGAGGGGATGGACAGAGCGGGGATGGACAGAGAGGGGATGGACAGAGAGGGGATGGACAGAGAGGGGATGGACAGAGCGGGGATGGACAGAGCCAGGACAGGCAGAGCTGGGATGGGCAGGTCCATCCCAGGGGCTCTAAAGGCGCGAGGAGAAGCCGCGACCCCGCCTTGGATGGGCTCGTCCCTGCCTGGGGAAGGGCAGCCCCATGGCTCCTGTGGAAACACATTCACGGAATCAATCACATCCCAGGGAATCCTGGACTCATGTCCTATGGAACATCCCATGGAATCACATCCATGGAATCACATCTATGGAACATCGCATGGAATCAATCACATCCCATGGAAGCACATCCCATAGAATCCCATGGAATCATGTCCCATGGAATCACATCCTATGGAACACCCCATGGAATCACATCCATGGAATGACATCCATGGAATCACATCCGTAGAATCAATCACACCCCACAGAATCACATCCCATGGAACATCCCAGCCCCTCCAGATCGCTGTTGTTCAGCACTTGGGGGACAGCTCCAAACCCAACTCCAGACTCAGCTCCAAACTCAACCCCAAATCCAACTCCAAGCCCAAGCTCCAAACTCAGCTCCAAACCTTACTCCAAATCCAACTCCAAGCCCAACTCCAAGCCCAGCTCCAAACCCCGCTCCAGACTCAGCTCCAAGCCCAACTCCAAATCCAACTCTAAGCTCAGCTCCAGACCCAGCTCCAAGCCCAGCTCTTCCCAAGACGCTGGGTCAGCACAGCGGGGCTGGAGCCGGGTTTGGCTCTCTCGGGTTTATTCAAATCCCCGTACTCCCCGGGGATGAGCTGGGTTTAAGCCAGGCTGGGAGCGCTGCAGGTGCTCGGGGCAGCGGGGCCGGGCACCCGCGGTGGCACCGGGCCACCACAGCCTGGGTGGCCCTTCTGGGGCGGTGATTAATGAGCGCTAATTGAGCTGGGGCTGCGCTGCCACCCGGGGAGGGGCAGGGACAGCGATAGGGGCGAGCTCGGCGTGTCTGGGTGCCCGGGGCCCGGCACAGCCGGCCCGACCAGTCCCACCTGCCCGGCACGGGGCACAAATTCGGCACCAGGGCTGGGCTCGCACCTCCTCCTCTTCCTCCTCTGCCCAGTGAGGTGCAGGGAAAGCTTTGGTTTGGGGTGTCCTGCAGGAAAAAGCACAAAGCCACCCCAAAATGCCAGCTGGGGTGGGATTTGTGTGAGGAGGGGAGCTGGAATTAAGCTTTTTTTAAATAGGTAAATAAAGCTGTGCAGAGAGCCCCGGGGATGGCCGGGCCCTGGGGACATTCCCTGGGCTCTGGAGGGGACAGGGGCACCTCAGCTCTCTCCAGCCCTTTAAATCTCAGGCCAGAAGCCTGCTTCACACTCGCTCAAAAAAATGGAATTAAATCACATTGAGGCTGATCTCCTATAAAAGGGGATTTAGAAAAGCCATCAGCTGGCGCTCCCAGGGTCAGGGCAATAAAATCATCTCTTTAGGCAATCTCCACAAAACTGGAGATGATTTAGAGGGTTGGAAATGCATCTCAGCTTTCCCCAAAACAGGGCTCAGAGAGGTACGTGGGTGCCTGCATGTGCTGAGTGACCCTGCTTCCTCTCCATGGAAAAAAAATAAATAAATTAATAATTAAAATCCTCCTTGAAAAAAAAAAATTCCTGCAGCGTTTTCCACCCATTTCTTTTTCCCCCACGTGGATTATCTCCTCTGGTTCCAAAGCCACAAGAAAATATCATCACATTTTTAAAGAGAAACCTCAAGGTAAATAAAGGAAAGGGTTTGGATCTGCCCCCAGCCCTCGCCACTTCTATCAGGGAGAAAAACAGCGGCGATAGAAGATAGAAAGGTGGAGAACATTTTTGAAATGTTCTGAAAACATTCCATCATCTATAGGAATCAAAGCCTCATTGAAAGCTACAGAACCCCTCACATTCGAGGGTTTTAATGAAAACCAAATTTATTTTTTTCAGGCCCTGTGTTTTTCTTTGCGAGGATTTCCAGGGGAATACAACTGGAGCAGGGGGAACTTGGCTGCAGTTCCTCCTGCCCCAATAGGGCCTTCACTGTGGGGCTTTTAAAAATGGTTTAAAGATAATATGGCCTCGTATTTTTGGACTTGTCAAAGCGCTCCGGATCAGCTCTGGGTTATTTTCCAGTGGAAAATAAATGATGGAGCAGGGCAGGAGGGGAGCTGGAGGTCTTGGGTGCCTGCCATGAGAGGAGGGTCCCGAGGTCGGGCAGGAAAGCAAAGACCAAATTCTGGGCTTAATCTGTAATGGTGTGGAGCTGGGCAAACCTCCTGCCTCCCATGCCAGGGAAAAAAAACATTCCTGAGCTGTGAAGTGCCCGGCCCCAGGAGCAGAAACCTCTGCCCACCCTCCTCGGAAAGCAGCAGGGGTTGTGTCCCCGTGAAAAAAATGAGAATAAAACCCCAGTTCTGGGTCAGCTGAAA
>VRYO01001760.1:949913-968149 GCA_009812075.1 Sialia sialis | reverse complement strand
TTTTTTTTTTAATGTCCATCATCAGACACCATTAAAAAACCCAACAGCTTTAGCCTTCTTTATCTACAAAGATCTCTGATCTCATCTCCTTAGTCTGGTGTTATTTTACCCTGCACATAACAAGTATTAGAAGCATTATTAAGAATCGTATCCTTCAACACATTTAAGAATTATATTATTATAACAAATAAGACCAAAAATT
Source organism: Sialia sialis (assembly GCA_009812075.1). Classification (NCBI taxonomy): domain Eukaryota; kingdom Metazoa; phylum Chordata; class Aves; order Passeriformes; family Turdidae; genus Sialia; species Sialia sialis. The sequence continues at coordinate 967,947 of VRYO01001760.1, read as the reverse complement.
AGATTTTATAGTTAAATATTCTGTGAGCCAGACAAAGGGGCTTTACTGTACAAGCGATTGTGCATTTTTTTCTTTAAAAAAAAAAAGCAAATTATAGTGCAAAGCAAAAAACATTGGCCTGTCTCGTGACCATTTGCATACAACAGAGGTGCATCTATTTACACCTTCACATGACAATATGTCATAAAACCAACATCATTGCCATTATTTTTTATTATTTTCTCTTTTAAAACTCGCTACAAACAGTCTTAAATTAACCTACAGCTACGAATGCCTTGTTTCCTTTGTGCTTTCAACCAGTGGGATGGGATGACAAATGCAAAAAGGCATCAGAGCAAGGACAGGCTGCCCTGCCCAGCTCCAGAGTGCTAAGGCAAGTGGAGGTTGCAGTTTTGCTGGGGTAAGGCATTTAAAAATAAAACAAAAATATTATCATTATTATTATTAATATTATTACTGAAAAGAGTTGTTGTTGTGGAAGTGTGAGTGGTCATGGCAGCTGTCCAGGGCAGCCAGGGGCTGTGGTAGTGCAAGTGCAGCGCTCTGTGCTGAGGTGACGGGCTGCCAGCTGGGAGCTGGGGACAGGTGACACGGCTGGGACAGGTGACACAGCTGGGACAGGTGACACGGCTGGGACAGGTGACACGGCTGGGGCGGTGTGACAGGCACAGCTCTGGGGGCTCCGTTTTCCTTTTTTATGGGAGAAATGGGAAAAGCAAGCCGTGGTTATGGTGGCACTGGGGCTGTGTTCTGAGCTGTGGGATCTGTGTCCCCCCAGCCCCGATTCCCGAGCCAGCAGAGGGCACAGCTGGCCTGCAGGAGGTGACAAAGCCTGGGCTGTGCGTCACAGCCACCCGCAGCTGGCCTTGGAGGAGCCCACAGCCCCCAGCGTGGCCCTGGGTGGTTGCAATGGGTGGTTGCAAACTCTCTGGTGTCAGCTGTGAGGTGTGTGCTGCTTGTTCCTGCAGTTCCTGCAAATGCCACCCCCATGCACCACCAGTGGCACCTGGAGTGTCCCCTCTTCAGTTTATTCCTCTACAGGACATCCCTGTGCTCACCTGGGGGAAGGACAGGAGGGTGAGGGGATGGAAAAGAAACAACTGACAACATTGCCAGCCCCAGGAGTGGAAAGTGCTCCTTCCCCCAGATCTCAGAGCTTTCAGGATGAGCTGACACGCGTGAGTCAAAACAAGAAATTGTGTCAATCCTCTCTGGGTGAGAACACGGGAAAGGAGCAGAGCACAATGGTGCTGCTCTGCCACCAGCTGTGAGTGCTGTCACTCGGAGGGGACACCTGGAGGACGGTGGCAAGGCCGTGCCAAAGGCTCCTGAGCCCCTTGGAAGTGCATCTGAAAGGTCTCAGATTGTCCTGAACGCCGCCTTCGCTTCAGCCACACCACTGAGGTTTGCAAGGGGAGCCAAGAGCTGAACGCTGAGGTCAGGACAAGAGAGCAGACAAACAAAACAAAAAACATCTCTGTGAAAAGTACATCTCGTGTGTAAACATGGAGGGGAGGGCTCAGCCAGGCCGGGGCTCAGCCACATTACTGACTGACCGACGACAGTGACAGCAAAATGAACAACACAGCTTCTGTCGTCAACAAAAAATAACAATCCCATCCCAGCTCTGGTTCACGTGGCTGACTGAGCCCCAGCGCCCCTGGCTGTGCTGCAATCCCCATTGCTCTTTGGTGCTCAGGGACCCTTCACCAGCAGGGAGGGAAGGACAGGACGCAATGGGGGTTTTTTTCTTTTTTTTCTCCTTTTTTTTTTTTTTTTTTTGCAAAGTTCAGTCCTCCTGCACTGGCAGAGACGTGGCTCGGATGACTCCCTGGTGTTTTCTCTTCTCTGAACCATTTTGCAGAGGAAAGGTGAGATTCTCCTCCCTTCTGAACGCTTTGTGTGGGGAGGAGGTGCGAGTGAGATGAACGAGAAGCGTTCTGCAAGTACCAAACATCTGATTCCACACGTCCTTGGGTTTTTTTTTTTTTTCCCCTATGTACAATCCACACACCTAAAACACACGGGAGGAACCACATCAAGCGACACATTCAAGCCCCGTGGGCATTCACCTTGAAATGCAACGAAGATCTCAGTCCAGCTTCGCTTGATGTTTGCATGCACAGGATCCTTTGGGTTTGGAAGACTTGGGTTCACCTTTTCCCTCGGCATCGCTTTGGTGGCTCCGGGAAGGAGCTCAAGAGCTCTGCGCCTCAGTAGGGTCTCCAGACAGACTCATCCATCCTGCCCGTGGTGCTCATGGCCGTGGGCGAGTTGCTGTGGCTCCCATCGGCGTCCACGCCATCGCTCTGCGCGCCAAGCCCGGCGCTCATCAGGCTGTTTCCCGCCGAGGCGCTGCTGCACGACGACAGCATGCGCGTGGGCGAGCGCTCGCCCCCGGCCACCATGGAGAACTGGTAGGAGCCCGAGGACGTCCCGTAGTACAAGTGGTAGGGAGAAGGGTTGGCCTGGAAGGGCCCGCTCTGGTTCTGCGTGGAGCTGGGGTACGGGGGCGGCAGGTAGGTGTGGTGGAAGCGCGTGGCCGTGGGCATGCTGCTCATGCTGATGCCACCGATGCCCGTGGCCGAGGGGGTGGCCGTGTAGGGGAAAGCGGCGGACATGGCGCCGGGGTAATGCATCCGCGGGTCCGAGAAGCGCGTCTCGGTCAGCGCCGGCAGCGCCGGGAAGGAGCGCTCGAACTGCCGTGGGTCCGAGAAGGGGCTCAGCTCCGACGTGCCTGCGGGACAGCGGCTGGTTAGAGTGCTCGGGAGGGAAAACGCCTCTTGGAAAGGGCTGAAGGATTTAAATAAAAACCCTAAACCCGCTTTGTTTAAGTTGTTCCCATTTCCTATCCTAAAATTTGTTTCCTATCCAAGAAGGGACACGGCCAAGCAGGGAAGGAGCACTCGAACTGCCGCGGGTCCGAGAAGCGGCTCAGCCCCGACGTGTCTGCGGGACAGCGGCTGGTTAGAGCGTTCCTGAGGAATCAGGAGGCAAAGCACCTCTTGAAAAGAGCTGAGAGACTTAAATAAAAAACCCTAAACCCGTTTTGTTTAAGTTGCTCCCATTTCCTGTCCTAAAATTTGTTGTTTCCTATCCAAGAAGGGACACGGCTAAGATGACTTCTCATAGGGGTCTATTCATCTCGGGCAGATTAAAGCAGCACATGCCATAAACACAGAAAAAAGATGTTTAGCCATGACATCAGCTGTGTAGTAAATAAATGGAGGCAGGCCCCAGACAGCCGGGGCTGGGATCATCCATCCCTGCTGTATACACACACACACACACACACGGAGACAGGCAGGAAAAGCTGGAGCCCAGACCAGCCTGCTAAGCCTTCTTGTGGGTGGCCTGTTCGTGCTGATACCATCAGGGGATGGAGCTGATAAACACACAGCTGAAAACTCCCAAGCCAGGAGCCACACTATCCCTGGGCTTGAGTTCTCTGTGTATTTTTCTCCTTCCAACAGGAGAAGGAGAGTGAGAAATTCAGAGCTGGGGGAAGGGAGGTTCAGAGCAGTGTGGTGGGGAGGGTCCCCAGTGTTTCCCAAAGGGTCTAAACCCAAAGGAACTGGAAAGGGACCTTGGCTTTGCATCCCCTCCTCCTGCAGGAAGCCCAGCTTAGAGGTGGGGATCCACAGCAGAAGGAGAAGAGGAACTGGAGGCATTCCCGTAGTTCTCTCAGCTTCCCAAGGCTGACAGAGCCCAGGAACCTCTGGCCTTGGTTCATCAAAGCAGAGAAATGAGGTTTGCTCTCCAAGGAGAGAAGTGAAACCTCTGTCCTTCAATCCTGCTCTATTTTCCTCTAGTTAAAAGCAGGGCCTTTCTCCTTTGCTGGAGCCTCAAAAGTGACTTTTTTTGGTGACATCATCTGGGTTTTGTATCCCTCAGAGCAGGAACTGTGAGGTGAGTATGCTAAACACACCTGTTGGCTTTGGAGATGCAAACACCCATCCAGAGAGGATTGTGTGGCTGCTCTGCATGCACAGGGGACGTGTGTTTCAGACCTGTTTATTCCAATGAAGCATTTTTAACTTCTCACGGCCTGAAGCATTTCCCCAGGAGAAAACATTCAATTCAATCCCTTGCAGCTACCCAGTGACTCGGGCACGCTCTGGAGGAGCAGGTATGGAGGGGATTTGATGTGAAGCTGCCTCTTGTGATCCCAGGTGAGTCCTTGAGCCGTGGAGGGAGCAGGGGAGGATCCTGCCTCCCTTCCTCCCTCCCCTGCAGCCTTTTTGCGGGCGCCCAGCAGCGCCTGCCTTCCCACGCAGGCTCCACGGAGGGGAAAGGCGGGGGAGCACCTGGTTTGTGAACGTGGCTGTGGCTTTGGGGAGAGATAAGAGAGGAGCAGCTCAAAGCTGTCCCGAACCACACTGCTCTGCACACACAGCGCCCGTGGAAGCGGCTGCACCGTGCTGGGCTGCCTGGAAAAAGCACAAAGGTGGGGAAAAAAAATCCCCAGGACACACAGGGATCCATCCCTGCACTGGGAGCTGAGTTTTGGAGACCAGCTCTGTGAGAAACAGCCCGACCACAGCCCCATAGTGGTGCTAGAAATCCAGCAGTTTTGAGATTACGACAATTGTTCAAACCTGCTCTAAACTAAAAATTAAAAAAAGCACAGGGAGCTCACACCCGTGACCCACTGCAGCCTGGCCTGGGCTGCAGCATTTCCCAGTGTTAAAAGAACTAATAACAAACTGAATAAACCGGACTGCAACCCACAAAAAAAACTCTTTCAAATTTGTCATCTCTTCAGAACAGCAAAAGGTTTTGTTACTTAGAATTTTTGTGCTAAAAAGTGCTTTGCCTGTTAAACAAACGGGTTTTTTTTCCACTTCTCTCCGAGAAAATATTTCCTCCAACCAGCCAAGGAAAGAACGGCTTAAATCTGTTTCCTAAAGAAGCCCCATTCAAAAGTTTTCTCCCAAATTTACCCTAAGCCAGAACAACTCAGCAGCCCTGCACTGAGAAAAAGCAGCCTCCAAACCCCCCAAAAACGCAGATTGCTGCTCGCTGCCTTCCCCATGGCAATCCCACACCGCGCTCCTTCATTACTTTTCACAGCTCCATAAATAATATTCCATAAAATGCAAATAGAAATCCAACCTGAGCGCTCAGGGCACATTTCCCTTTTCCTCTATAAGGCACTCAAAGAGGGTTTTTTTGGTTTTGGTTTTTTTTTTTTTTTTAAGAGGCTACGTTTTGTTGGCCTGAACTTGCACCGTTTGGCAGTGGGTCCCTGCTATTAATTTAGAGCATGTAAAAGTGTTAATTACGGGTTGTGTGTGATGGGCAAGGGGGTCTGGAGACGCTCGGGTGGGCACAGAGGGAGCTCTGCCAGGGGTTCAGGATCTGGGATCTGTGAATTTGGATCCTTCAAAAAGCGAAACCCTCAGCCCCTCAAATGGACACCGTGAGGCGTCTGTGTGGCCACAACCAGCTCGCTTTCACCCCCGCCAGCCTTGAGCTCTAAGACTGGCCCAAACTAAAGCTCCAGCTTTCCCTGACCAGTCTGAGGCTACAAATAAACCCCAAAACCACTGAAAAAACAAAAGCGCGGTGGGCCCGGCCCGAGCAGGGCCCGCCTGAGGCGCCGCGGGCCCGGCGCCAGCAGGGGGCGCCCGGCGGGCCGGGCAATGGCGGGAGGAGGCGGCCGCCTCAGGCCGGGGCCTCGCCATGGCCTCAGGGCTGCAGCGGTGTCCCGCGTCCCTCAGCTCGGGGCTCCCCTGTGTCCTGTGTCCTTCACCTGAGGGCTGCTGCTGTGTCCCATGTCCTTCACCTCAGGGCAGTCCCTACATCTTGGTCCTTGCTTCAGGGCTTTCACTGTCATGTATCATTCACCTCAGGGCAGTCCCTCCATCTTGGTCCTCCTTGCCTCAGGGCAGCCCCTCCATCTTGGTCCTTGCCTCAGGGCTTCCACTGTCCTGTATCATTCACCTCAGGGCAATCCCTCCATCTTGGTCCTCCTCGCCTCAGGGCTCCCCTCTGTTCCGTGTCCTTCACCTCAGGGCTTCCCCTCCATCTTGGTCCTTGCTTCGGGGCTTTCCTCTGTCTTGTGTCCTTCACTTCAGGGTTTCCCCTCCATCTTGGTCCTAGCTTCAGGGCTCCCCTCTGACCCATGTCCTTACCTCCAGGCTGCCCCTCCATCCTGTCTCCTTCACTTCACAACCATCCCTGCAATTCATCTCCCTCACCTTGGCACCCTCTCCATCCTGGCTCCATCACCTCAGGGTTTCCCCTCCATCCTGGCTCCATCACCTCAGGGTTTCCCCTCCATCCCATCTCCTACACCTCAGGGTTTCCCCTCCATCTTGGTCCTCGCCTCAAGGTTTTCTCCTTCACTGCCCCTCCATCCTGTCTGCCTGAAATCGGAGCCACACAGCCCCAACCCCTGCCCTGCATCTGAGGAAATCTCCACTGAAACAACCCCAGCGAGATCCAAATAAAATACGGCCATTAACGCCCTCCATAACCACCTAACTCAGCAGCAAGGACCCCCTGTCACAGGCAGGATCAAACAGCAGCCTGGAGCGAGCAAAGCCAGGGAAAAAGAAGTGGGTGAAGCTTCACCCTCAGACCCCACATTCCCTTTAGAATCACAGCTGAAAATGGGCTTAAAAAAATCCCGTCTTGCTGTCCCCTCACACATCTGCTCCGTAGTGCTGCCTCTGAGGATTTACTACGGTTTTCCCTCGCTTACTCTCCGTCCAGTCCCCATTTGCTTTTTTGGACCCTGGCAATCCGAGCTTGAGTACTTCAGTTGTCCAGTTGCCAATCAAAATATTTGAAGGAAATGTTTATTTTCTTCTCGAAATCACACCAGCTGCTGCACTAACTGAATAAGCCCATTTAGCTGTAAGAATTTAACCATTGTAAGAGTGAATTGAGTCCCCCAACTACTCCAAAATCTGACCCAATCTATCAGCGGAAATGTCAATGTTTTGGATGGGAGTTTGGGGAAGTGTGGAATGTGTATTAAATAAAAGCCATGTAAAGGTCAAAGCCCTGATTAGTAATGCCACTGTCTCCTCCTTAGGGCTGAGCTGCCCTGGGACCGCAGAGGCCGGGACACACCCCATGATTTAATTGTGCAGCTGCAATTTGCACCTTTTGAGGACCCCCAAGTCCCCCCACAACACGTGGGGCTGGAGAGAAAAATGCTTTGAAAGCTGCTCAGCCCCTTTCCAGATAAAACAACAGCGCTGCAGTGACACAGCAGCTCTCTCCCCACCTCGGAGACAATCCAGGTCTTTGCTTGGGTGGGTGGCCAGGAGATAAATGCAAAGAGATGGCAACATGATGGGTCACGGTGGCAAGGGCTGGCCGTGAGGTGGGGAGGGCTGGTTCCTGAGGCTGCCAACCACAGAGGTTTCTCTGGGTGTGTTCAGCCGCCTCCCTGCAGACCACGATGGGTTTGGGAGCTGCCTTGGATGGAGTGGAACTGGTCCCTGCAGCCTGGCGGGGTCAGGGCGGGTGGATCTGCTCTGAGGTCCCTGGAAGCCTTCGAGGAGGCGAGGCAATGGACCCTGCAGATGGTTTTAGGGATTGATGTGCATCCATCCCAGGGGAGCAGCGGGTGCTGCCACCACCTCCTGACCCAGGAGCACATCTGCTCTGCCTGGAGGGAAGAAAGGGCAGCAAAAGCCACGTCAGGACCTCTTCAAAGCTGCAGTGGTACCCAGACAAGCAGCTCAGGCCAGGCACGTGGCAGAGCACAGCCTGGAGCCTGGTGTAGAGCAGGATCATCATTATCAGATTGTCTGGGGCCAGGCAGCGACGTGTGGAACCTGAGCAGCTCCTCAGACACCACCTGGTCCCCACCTTAGAGATGTGGGGAGCGCACGGTGGCTGATGAACCATCAGCATTAAACCTGAACTTGTGTGGATGTTGCACAACAAGCAACTCACAGTGTGCGAGACACGCAGAGAGTAAGGGGAATTAAAGGGAACTTGGTAGTGTGGCACTCTCCAAGTGTATAGAATATAAAATATCTCCAGCCTGGCCGTAGATCACTGTTCTAATTCTGCGCATATGTGTTCCTTACAAAATTGTCATGAAAAATCTACCCCAGGGGATTCAGCCTGCTTTCCTGTCTTACTGCACGATTGACGACAGTGTAAACACTGATGAGACTTTGTGCTTCTGTCTATGACACGTGGGGACAGACATTCCCTCTCTGGGTACACCTCTGGCTGGTTTTTCTCTGCTCATTTCTGTCACTTTTGGATCTCCACATCTCTGAGCATTTCTCTGATCTTTGTCCCTCTCCGCTTCCTTCCCTGATGGCAATAACTCCATGTGGGAGCACAGAGATGGGCAGGAGAAGGAGAGAATCTCCATGGGAAGGTGCACGAGGTGCATCTGATCTGTGAAGGCCCAGCTCATCTCTAGAGGAGGCGCCGCTCTCCTCCCACCCACGCGTGTAGGCACGCTCTCACGCCTCTGTCACGTATGTTAACAAGTTCATTTGTTTCCAAGTCAGAGCCAACTAAAAAAGAAAACGGCCCCTTCCTCCCTGCCCACGTAAAATAGAGCAAAATATATTTTGGGGGAGGAGGGGAGGTGTTGAAAAAAAAAAAAGAAAGGAGGGTGTGAACAGCATCCGTTGTTACACGCCCATGGAGCCCTGCTCTGTATCTGATAGAACCAGCTCACAAACTGGGTGCACGGACTTCCTCTGCAGAGTCTGACAAAAAATGCAAACCCCAAACCAAAACACAACACCACACAGGTCCTTATCACAGCATCGCCAGGCACCACCTCGACACTGCCAAGCACGTTTGCTGCTCAGTTTTGTGATTCTCCCCAAGCAGCGTGTGCTGCCGTGCACAAACACACGCGGCCCCTAACCCACCCCAGCGAGCAGCTCAAACCCAGCTCCTGGGTCCTCTCCCACCCCAAATCCACCGGGCAGGGAAATTCTCAGGTGTTCCCAGCTCGGGGAATTGTGCAGCGCATCTCAACCTCCTCTGCAAACCCTTCCAGGTCCTTTGGGATGCTCCGATTGCAGAGAATTGGACCATCCTTCTTCTGGGCAGGACCCTGCTCCTAATCCCAGTGTGGATTTGTGCAGAACCAGTTCAGCCCCATGTCCATGTCCTGCAGAGCTTACATCAGCTCCTCTGCCTCGCCGTGCTTACCCCGATGTATTTACACAGAGCCATCAGCTCCGCTCCCCGCCTGCCCTTTGCTAGACTAAACAAGCCCAGCTCTCCCGGCTTCCTGCACAGCCCGGCTCGGCCCAGAGCCCTGTGCCCGCATCCCCTGGCCGGCGCATCCCGCACTCCCCGCTAATGAATAACGGTGCTAATTGGGTGGGCTGAGCGCTCCCCTCCGCCCTGCCCGCGCCTCGCTCTTTACCTGCTATTCAAAGGGTATTAAAACAAATTAACAAGCCCTGACTACATGAAAGGAAGCTGCTGGATTTACAACCCAGCCTGCAGCTAGACCACCTTGCCTGCCGAGCAGGTTTGGGCCAGGCCACGCGTGCCATGGGAATCCCACTGAGAGGGGCAATGGCGCGGGGGGCTCCCTGGGCTGGGGACTGCCTGCCCCGCACTGCAAAATCTCGTGTTCCAGGCAGGATGGCACCCCTGGGGAATCCTTGCTGTGCTGTAGGGATGCAGCACCCCGAGCTGTGGCCGGGGGATGGCCACACAAACACAGCCAGGACTCTGTCCCGGGATAAACTCCTGCCCAGCACCGCTCCGTGCTCCACCTGTGACTGTTCCGTGCCAAATTCACTGGAGGGACATCACAGACGTACAGGAGAGGAGCAGAAAAGCTGTTTAAAGACAGACACAGAAGCCTGAGAGCAGGCAGGAAACCCATCTCGAGCGTGTTCCTTCCTTTGAGGCTGAAGCTGAATCCCACAATATGTTTTCTTCCCACTAATGCTTGCCTAGCTTCCTTTGGAAACAATTTAGTCTCTGCCCGTGGTAGAATGTTTTTATCCATTAAGAAACGGATATTTTAAAGAAACCATAAGTCAATCTGGACAGGGATTAGGAAGCAGCAATTCAGTGTATTTGCTGGGCCCATAATTCAGGACTTAACCTCAGAGCAGCCACGTTGCATTTCGGAAACAATAGGGGCACTTGCTGCCTATGCCAAGAGGCTTCTTAAAAGTAATGTAATACTTTAAAAATGTATATTTAAAAAGAAAAAGAGAGAGAAAGACTTTATTTTAAAGGCATATGATGAAGCATTCTGCTGAGGATAAAAATGTTGGGCTGACCTGAAGTAATGGATTGGGAATGAAGCTGAGCTAATTCCAGATCAAGGAGATCTAAGGCTCTTCATCCGTGAACAGTGTCCCAAAAAATATTCAGCAGGTATTAGGGCTGTCAGAGTCTTGCAAAAGGATCTGACATTTACTGTCCTGCCTGTGAAATCCCTGTCCTCACTGTGACATCCCTGTCCTCGCTGTGAAATCCCTGTCCTTGCTGTGAAAGGGAGTTTGGCTTCTCTGGAGTGAAAATAAGAGTGTGCAGGGGGATTTGAAGCACATTAATCCAAACAGCTCGCTCTGCTTCCAAGGAGACCCGATCTAAAATCCCTTTGCAGTTGTCCTGGCGAGCACAAGGCCCCTCATGCTGCTGGACAAGGCACACAGTTGCTTTTGAGTGGTTGAAGATGTTTCCACCACAGACCTCAAGCGTGGGCGGTCCTGCTCTGCTGTGCTGGGAACAAAACTGCTCAGCCTGAGCCACGGCTGAAATGTGGGCAAGGGAGCACCCAGAGATTTGGGGGCTGCTGTGTCTGTCACCAGCCCTGAGACAGGGAGCCCTGAGAAGCAGCTGAAGGCAGACAGCAGAAGTCCCTTTAACATCTTGCTTCACTTCTGAGAGCTACTAGATTTTTTTTTTTTCTAAGCTGAAAGGCAAAACTCGAGCAAAGCAGGCACGCAAGGCTCTGGCTTGGCGTGCCCCTTAATAAGGAACCATTTCAAGGCATCCTAATGACAGCTTGGTGTCTCGCTGCGGGGATGGCAGAGCTGGGATTGCAAACACTCAGATTTTCCAGACCTCTCTGGAGCAGCATTGGGCCAAATCCTCAGCAGAGGCTCTGCTGGGTTGAAGACAGCAAAGCAGAGCTGGATGGTGGCGGGGCCTGGGCCAGATTCTCATCACAGCCATGGGGGCTGAGCCCAGAGTTACCCCCAGAGCAGCAGTGGAATGAGATCTGCTGTGTGCAGGGTTACCCCATTCACAGAGCAGCACAAAGGAATGAAATCTGCTGTGTGCAGGGTTACCCTACCCACGCCAGAGCAGCAGTGGAATGGGATCTGCTGTGTGCAGGGTTACCCCATTCACTCCCAGAGCAGCAGTGGAATGGGATCTGCTGTGTGCAGGGTTACCCTATTCACAGAGCAGCAGTGGAATGAGATCTTATGAGCCCAGAGTTACCCCATTCACCCCCAGAGCAGCACAGGAATGAGATCTGCTGAACCCAGAGTTACCCTGTTCACCCCGAAAGCAGCAGTGGAATGAGATCTTATGAGCCCAGAGTTACCCCACTCACCCCCAGAGCAGCAGTGGAATGAGATTTGCTGTGTGGGTTGCCTGTGTCCATCCCGTCTGGGCACAGCCATGGGAAGGGATCGAGTCTCTGCCCATGTGAGTGGAGCAAGGCAAGGGCAGAGGCACTGAGAGACCCTGGAGTGAGGGAGCAGGATCCCACCCAGGAGCCGTGCTCTCTCCTGCCGTGTTTCCTGGCATGCCCTTCAGAATCCATCGCCTTTCTCTTACCCGGAGCCTTTTGGTTTGAGACCATTTAACCTCAGCGTGATCGTTTTACATGGGGGCTATTTATAACCTCCAGGGGCTGCTTTACTGAAAGCCTCTGCGAGTGGCTGAGGGCCAGAGGCTTCTCCCAGCTCTGTCCTTGCCATGATCTCCACCACAGCTTTCCCTGCTCAGGAGGAGAGGCTGGGCTGAACAAACAGCTCTCCCAAGAAACCCAGTTCTCCCCAAGACAAACACTGTCTCCTGCCTGCCTGAAAGCCCAAACCCCACGTGCTGTGCTCAGGGATTTGAGGTTCTGGGATCCCCCTGCAGTGGCTGAGGCTGTTCCTGAGCTGCTCCCAGCCCTGCTTTTGCCAGGAGCAGATTAGGAAATTTGTGCAAGCTGCTTTGTCAGCAGAATAGCGAGGCCCGAGCACCTCCAGCACACGAGAGAGAGGGAAAAACCTCCCTGTCCCCCTCTTAAATCCCTGCACAGAGATGCTAAAACACTTTAACCATGAAAGATAACGGGGTGGATGAACCCCAGGCTGCCCCATCACCCCTCCCTGTCCCCCCTCTTAAATCCCTGCATGGAGATGCTAAAAACACAAACCTTGGGGAACAGCCAGTGGAAGATAACGGGGTGGATGAACCCCAGGCTGCCCATCACCCCTCCCTGCCGAGATCTCATTCTGCTACCCAAGAACGTGCCAAGCTGTGAGAATTACAGGCCTGTTAACTCCTGTGTTGTTCTTGGCATGGGCCGGGCTCCACTTGCTTGGGTAAAAATTACGATCGTTGTGAATAAGCCGTGTGTGTGAGAGAGAAAGAGAGGGTTTTAAAATGATGATTGTGATTGGGCATAGCCAGGGCTGTGTCAAAAGGACAGGGCTGAGATGAAAATTACTGAGCTGCTCCTGCTCTCATTACTCTGGTGGGAACCCACAGTGATTTTAAGACGGTTCCTCCAGCTCGGGATCGAGGAGCCAAGAGCAGAGCGTGCACAAACCGCCTTTTGCAGCATTCCTGCCACTCCGGATTCACTCCACAGCAATGATTTCAGAGGCTAATTTTGTGTGTCTCCACTCCTGCTGTCACTTGACATTTGGGAATTTGGCAGGGGAGGGAGCTTGTGGCCAGCTCCATTTTTTTCTCGTTGAATTTGTGTCATCACCTGATTCTTCGCTCCAAACGACGCTCTTTGGGTTTCTGGCACTGCAGGGGGCTGTGCTAATTTAAAATACAAATCTTTTTTTCTTCCCCCAAGAATCTCTTTCTTTATGACACGGCCAATGGGACAAGCCTAGAAAAACTCTTTCTCTCTCTCTTGCTTTTTAAAAAAAAACTCCGAGTGAAAATCCCACACAAAACACCCGTGTTCTTCTCATAAACCCTGCTAATATCAACGAAAATTCCAAGTGTGGAGATTTGCATTTCAATGAGAAATAAATTAAATTTTCTCTGTAATTTTGGGTTGGGAGGAGCGGCGCAGCTTTTACAGTTCGGGTAACGTTTTCAAACATGTTTTCACACCCAGAACCCCTCTTTGCCAATGACGCCGAGGCTTTCAAACAAAATCCCTTCTGGAAACACCGCACGAGGGGTTGAGGAGCTTTTCCTATGAAACTCTCCCAGAAGGGGCACTTCTCTACCAAAATTCCAAATCCAGACAGCTTAAATTACAGACAGCTATTCCTTGAATCAGTATCTCTGCTGATTTCTGGAGAAAAAGGACCAGTGAGACTAAAATTGCAAAGAAAAGCAGCACAGAAAAGGACAGAGCGATCTCTTAATTCACCCTGTGTGGGAGGATGGAAGCAGCACAGCAGCTGAGCTATTTTTACATCTCTGGCTCAGTTTGGGACTGAAACGCCAGGAGTGCAGCCTGCTCTGTCCCAGGTAGCTCCAGTGGCAATCCCTGCCCGGTGCTGGCAGCGAGCGGTGGATTCCTGGGGAACGCCCAGGGACTCGGGCGCTCCTTGCCGCGGGCAGATGTGGGAAGAGCAAAGCTGTGTGTGCCCGTGCAGGTGTGCATCCGCGTGGGGAACGAGCAGGAATCACCACGCCTGGCAGCCGTGCCGTGATAAGGAACCGTTGGCATTAGCATGGGAAGCACGGAACCCTCCCTGGCTCTGCCTTCAGAGGTGCTGCTCTCACCTCCCTCATGCTCCTGCTGCTCTGCTGTCCCTCAAACTCAGATCTCATGGTGCAAAAAGCGATTTAATGGTGCAAAAGAGGCCAAGAAATCCATACGAGCATCTCCCTGGCTCTGCCTTCATGTCAGGGGAGCTGCTGCCTTCCAAGGTGCTGCTCTCACCTCCCTCATGCTCCTGCTGCTCAGCTGTCCCTCAAACCCAGATCTCATGGTGCCAAAAGTGACTTTATGGTGCAAAAAAGATCAAGAGATCCACACAAACCTCTCCCTGGCTCCTTAACTGGGCTCCAGCTCTAAAATGCCACCCAGGGGGTTGTTCCCACCCACACTGGGGCTCGGGGGTGACCCTGGCACAGGAGTTACCTTGGATGGGAGTTTGAGCCTGGGAGCCGAAGTGGCTGGGGGTGCTGAGGGATCCGCGGGGGTTGGGAGTTGTTGGGGTGACTCTCATGGACTGGCGCAGCCGTTCCAGCTCTCCGTAGCGGTCGGTGAAGGGCTTGGCTTGGTCTTCCAGCTTTTGTCTGTGCCCTGGAAGGTGATAAAAGAGTCTGGTGTCTGATCAGCTCCCGTCTGGCTGCAGCAGCTCCCTTTGGTTACGCAGGGAGCCAGCACAGCTCTGTCTGTGTTTGCTGTTACTCGCATGGGACAGGGGGTGCCAGTCCCGGGACAGACGGACACAGTGACCCCGGGACAGACGGACACACAGTGACCCTGGGACAGACGGACACACAGTGACCCCACGGGAGGCTCCAGATCATCCAGAAAGTCTCCAGGAGCTCAGGATGGCCCTGAATGAGCAGCCCCCACCAGCCTCTGAACACGGAGGGGAGACTTGTGCAAACCAGAGGACTGGGGATCCAGCAAACTTTGGATTTTATGAATTTTCTGCAGCTTTTACTCACTGCATGAAGAACAAACTCTCGCCTAACTCCAGCCCCCTCCCAGCTGTGCCCACCCAGCTCGGTCAGAGCCCAGGGGGTTTGGAGGGACGGGATCAGCCCTAGCTGCTGCCACACCTCGGCCACCTCACTTTGCTTCTCTCTGTTCCTCTTTCCTCCCCATCAAACGGGCAGACTCCTCACCCACGTCCCCAGGCAGGGCAGCAGCTAATGAGCCTTCAGAGAGCACTCCCAGCTCCTTAGGTAGCAGCTGCTGGCACAGGGCAATAATTATTAAATGTATGCTAATTGTCCCGAGGCGAGAGGCGCATGAAACGCACTCGATACATAACTTTCACATTTCACTGCGTTAATCATCGCCAAACGGGCTGGCTCTGGATTCCAGCCCCAGTTACACCCGCACAAAGCTGGAGGGGCTCCAGAGGAGCCTCGGTTTTCCATCAGTGCGGGGTTCCGAGCTCTCTGCACCTGCCCCGGAGCCGCCGTGCCCCGGTGGCACCGCCGCGTCCCGGCTCGGGGATGTGCGGGCACGGAGCCTGCCAAGAAACCCTCCAAGAGCCGAGCCTGGTCAGATCCTGCAGCCCGACATCCTCCGAGCCCGGCCCAGCTCTTGGTGGCTTTTGAAGAAGGGAAGGAAAGCGAAGCGGCGCGTTTGAAAGGCGACAAACGCCGGCACCTCTCGGCAGCGCTGCCCTGCCTTCCCCCTCGCATCTGCAGAGCTCTGAGAGCGCCTGTCAGCTCAGAGCAAAGGCACACAAAGTCCCGCACTTCCCCCTCTTTAAATCCAGCCTCTGCTGTCTCCCGATGTCCCCCTTGCTCGGGGATGGGAGGGGAGCACATCAGCTCCAGAGGGGAGCTGAGCTCCAGGGGTGTCCCAGCAGAAATCCCCTCTCCGGCGCAGGTCCTGAGGGGCTTTGAGCCCTCTCTGCTCTCTCCACATCCCCTCCAAGCTCTGCCATCCCCAAATTCCCTGTGAGCCCTCCCTGCTCTCTCCACATCCCCTCCAAGCTCTGTCATCCCCAAATTCCCTGTGAGCCCTCCCTGCTCTCTCCACATCCCCTCCAAGCTCTGTCATCCCCAAATTCCCAGGGATGTGAGAGTCCAGAACGTGCTGGCACCAGAGAGGAAAACTTGGGGAGGACGAACCCAGCAGAAAGCAAAAACCCCGGCAGTATTTTGAAAATGTGTTTTCCCTGCTGTGTGAAGCAAACCAAAGAAACCTCAAAGCAAGATCTTGAAGGATCTCCTCTCATCCCTGTGTGTCCCCAGACCTCAGGCACCTCTGCATTATCCTGTGCAGCTGTGAGCAGCATCTGTCACATGCTGCTTTCTGCAGGGGAAAAGTTTCTGCACTGAGGTGCCTTGCTTTAGCCCACATTTTATTATTTCACTATACAATTAAGCTCAGAAGAAAAAAGTAGGGTTATATTTCACCTTTACCCAGTTTTCTTTTCGGTTTTTTTTTTTGTTGGTTTTTTTTTTTTTTGGGCAGAGCTTCGCAGGAAAGCCAAAAGGACTTCAAAGACCAAGCTCCTCAGAAATCTAATGAAAATTAAATTCCCTTCCTCTATCTCAGCACAAACCCTATGCTGTGGTGGTATCTGGCATGTGACGGGGAAAATCCTGAAAAAATATATCAAGTGATCTGTGTGCTGATAATGTTTTTAAAGATTATTCAGCCGTGCAGCCCCACCAAGGGCTTCATGTGGCCGTGTCATGCTGAGCTGTGGTTGCTCCGCTGTCTGGGTGTGGGCACAGCCCCGTGGGCTCTGCCAGCCTGGAGCAAACACCCTCCTCAAGGGCCTGGTTTGTGGGGAGACCCAGCAATTCCCAGGAAAAAAACCCTCCAAACCTTGGGAAGAAAGTGGAAAACTTGGTGGAATTGTAAGGGTGGTGGGGTCAGGGCTCTTCCCAGCTCCTCTCCACTCTGGGTGCCACCTTGTCCCCACGTGTGGGACCTGGCAGCCCCAAACCCTGTGGGACCAGGCAGAGAAGGAGTTAAAAACCACCAGCTTGGCCTGGCAGCCCTCTTTAGCTCCGGCTGTCTCCCCAAGACTTCCTGCCGCTTGTCACTTAGGGCTGGGGACGTCAGCCTTTGTCACGCAAGAGAGAATCGCTGTTAATGGGTTTCTTTCATCAGAACGACCTGAGCTTTTTAATTTCTGCAGCGGTTGGCTTCATTAAAAGCCCTTCCCCATCTGCCCACAGCTGTCACGGAGAGGAAACCAGCGAACAATAGCTCATACCTTAGAGAACAGGAAGGTGGTTTCTACCTTCACCCAAGCCCTGACTCAAAGCCTCCCGAAGCAGTGGGTGGAATTTTCACTCGACTTCAAACAGCCCCAGCCCTCATCCCAAGAAATGTGTCTGAGAAACCTTCACCAGCCCGGCCTGTGGATTTCGGGGTGCAAAAGGCGCTGTTGGGGTTGCAGATTCTGCACTGCACTTCCAGGTTGCAGGTCAGTATTTCTGGAAACAGCAGAGCCCAGCACCATCAGATGGTGGCAGCTGCTGAGCTGGGGCACTCCTGGCCAGCAGAGCCAGGGTTTGAGCTGGGTTGGGTTCCAGAATCGGGTATTGAACACGAGATGATGTAAACATTGACAGATCACCTGCCATCCTGATGTCAGAACATATCAAACATCCCACTGAGCGCTCCCCAGCTGAAGAGCCGACGGGAATTCGACACTTTAGGCCGGTAATAAGAAGCATGCTGGAAGTTTTGGGTGTTTCCTTGGAATGCAGACAGCCAAGCAGTGTGTGCCACAGCAGCTCAGCCCCTCAGAGCTAGGATTTAAAGACATGCTTTCTGCATTAAAACGTTTCAAAAAACAGAGCTCTGCTCTCCCTTCTAGGAGCGTACAACCTGATGTTGGGATGGGGTTTCCAGGCTGTGCAGGGGGAGTTCCACAACGCAGCTGATTTCCTCAGATTACTGACATGCACAACACAAAGTGGATCAAAGGCAGAAAGGGGCTCCAGGACCTTCACGGCTGGAGTGCCACTGAAATCTCAGCGCTGAGAGGTTTGATTCAGAGCGAGCTCTGAGGGGTGAGTGGAGCCCCAGCTGCCCGGGTTCCCTGCAGATGGAGTGAGATGAGAGCTGAGGAGCTGCGCAGGGCTGGGCTCGGGGCTCAGAGCTGCCTGTCAGCTCCCCCCAGCCCCGTGCAGATGTTGGGAAGTGGCTGGGCCCTCCCTGGGAGCGCTGCTGGCTGCAAGCTGGAGCGGAGGAAACGCCGAGGGA
>VRYO01001760.1:886996-911716 GCA_009812075.1 Sialia sialis | reverse complement strand
ACCCAGAGAAGGGGATGGGGACACCCGAAAAAGGGGATGGGGACACCCAGGAGCAGGGACAGTGACACCAGGGACAGGGGATGAACTCTCCAGCACCCGAGGAGCCGCTTGCAGCAGAGAGGAAATCCCAGCTGACCTCTGTCTCAAACCCTTCCCAATGTTTTATCTCCTCCCACACGAGGAGATATCAATTCTCCCCTGAGAATTCCCCTGGATCATCCATCAGGAGTTGGGGACAGAACGCTGCAGCAGCACCCAGAGTTGTCTCTGCAGGGCAGGGAATTCACCACACCCCAAACTTGGGGAGAATGCACTCAGGACGTGGCAGGGACGAGGTCTGGAGCTGTGGGAGGGGAGCAGGAGCGGAGCCTGCAGCTCCTCAGCAGCGTCCTGCATCCCAACAGGCTGAGAAACTGCAGAGATGGATTTTGCATCCATCCTTGTGGCTCCTAGAATCTCTGCATAAGCCACAATGTGCCCTTAATCCCACAACAAAATCAAGTCAAAGAGCAATTAATATTCTGATACCTGTGGCTGGCTGAAGTGATGTAGAGCTGAAGATTTCTTTTTCCATTTCACTCCAACTGTGGTTTTGTTTTTTTCCAGCCATTCTCTGGTCAGTGGTTTTAGGGGCACCAAGGTTCACTTTTGTGGGTAACCTCCACTGTTAGCTGTTGATTTAATTAACTCAGGCTCCTCTTCTTGACCATACCAACCCAAGCAGGGCTGGAGAGCAAACCCAGCTTTGAGGTCGGGGTGGGGGATTGACTTTAAGCTTTAAATAAAACCTCTAAAAATTAAAAATGCTACTCTGGAGGACTGGGCTGTGCCATTGCAGGGGAGCAGGGTCGGTTGTTTAATCCCAAACTCCATTAGGAACTAATTCCTTGCCTAAGTTTGAAGCAAGAGTGGATGGATGAGGGAAGGTGCAGCCACGGGGATCTGAGAGAGGCAGCACCCAAGGGCAGCTCCTGCTGCTTTGCTGGGATTTGTGATCGCCAAAAATCCAGAATATTGGAATTTCTGGGCAGCTTGGACACCCCCAGAGCCCGGGGGAAGGGACCTGCTGTCCCCAGCTCCGAGCCCAGATGGGGCTGGGAGAAGATTCCGAGTGCTGAGGGTGAGGATCAGTGGGAGAGCAGCCCCAGCAGGATTTGGGGACACAAAGCCAGCAGGATTTGGGGACACAAAGCCAGCCCCAGCAGAGCCTGGAGCACCCAGGGCTGCTCTGAGGAACCTCTGACCTTGGCCAGCAGCCCCAGCCCCGGGTGAGCCATTGGCCCTGCTCAGAGCCTGCCTTGTTTTTAGCAACCTTGTTGAAATTCAAATTGATTTGTTATTTATCCAACTGACAACAAAGAGGGAAGAAAACAGCCCTAACTCAGAGCGCTGGGGAGATTGAATTCCTGTATCACTGTCAGCTGCATTAACTGACTTCCTGGACCTAAATTCAATTAGGGCAGCATTCCCCAGCATTAATAAATCAATACCCATGCCATTTTGATATATTTTGAACGTCTTTCATTATCCATTTCGGGGCAGGGATTAGTGCTGAACTCGAAGTTAATGGGACGTGACAAGGAGGAGCGGGTCGGGTGGCTGCAGTCGCTTTGGTGGAACAAAAGAGCTGCTGAACGTCCCTGGAGAGGACGATCCCGGCTGGGAGCTCCTCAGGGTGGCCCAAAACTCGCAGAAAGGGTCTGGGGTGGAAATAAAGGCAGCGGGATTTGGGAGGTTCACATCTGGAGCTGCCCCAGGTGAAAGGTTTGGATTTGGGGGAGGCTCTCCCGCAGCGTTTGAAGGGTTAATAAAAATGAGGACAGGGAATTTCCACACGGGCACATGGGATGGGACAAGGGGATGGATTTGAATGCACAGAGAAGGAATTGGGATGGGATTTGGGGGAGAAATTCGTGGGGTGGGCACGGGGATCCCTGGCAGTGCCCGAGGCCAGCCTGGGACACCCTGGGACAGTGGAGATGTCCTGGGACAGTGGAGATGTCCTGGGACACTGGACATGTCCCTGCCCACTGCTCTGGGATTTCAGGTCCCTTTTCACACAGCCCATTCTGAGATGCCACAATTCAGTGACACTGCCATCTTTAACCCTAAACACAGAGCCAAAATGTAAATAAAAATTAAAATTATAAATAAAAAATGATCCCCAAATCCAGCAGCTTGGCTGGGATTGCTGTCCCCAGCCCCCTCAGGCTGCAACCGA
Organism: Sialia sialis; assembly: GCA_009812075.1. Taxonomy (NCBI): domain Eukaryota; kingdom Metazoa; phylum Chordata; class Aves; order Passeriformes; family Turdidae; genus Sialia; species Sialia sialis. The sequence continues at coordinate 909,495 of VRYO01001760.1, read as the reverse complement.
GGATTAAAGGGGAATTTCTGCATTTTGGGTTACAACACAGGATGCGATCAAAGGTTCTGTTCTATCACCATCTGTTGAGGGTGGGGCAGTGATCCTGATCTCCATGGGATATCTCCTGCTAATGGTCCATCCATTGAAACCAGGTGGGGCGGTGTTATTTATTTCCAAAGGAGAGATCTCCTGTTAATGGCCATATTTTATAAACCAGCTGGGGCAGTGTTCTTTATCTTTTCACAACCCATCCTTCCTGCAGAGAGTTCTCTTCTGCTCATGGCCATTGAGTCCCACTGTGGCACTGATAAAATTACTGCATCCCATGGGGAGATGCTCCAGCCAGGGGGAAGAGCCCAACATTTCTTAACAAGATAAAAGCAGAAAATTTGAGACACTAAGGCAGCCCTTGTTCCCCTGGACACCAGAGGGAAACCGGACTTTTCCACATCATCACTGAATCTCCAGAGGGAAACTGCCCCTTGTCCAGGAGCACTGCTCCAACTGAAGCACATCTGTCACTGCAGGAGGATGCAGCCACCATTGAATGGCACTGCTGCCAACACCCTGACTGACTGACGGCTGTCAGCTTGGATTCTGACTCTGCCAGGCTTTGGGCTTTGTTCTTTGTAGTGCTGTATTTCTATTTTAATTTTCCTAGTAAAGAACTGTTATTCCTATTCCCATATCTTTGCCTGAGAGCCCCTTGATTTCAAAATGATAATAATTTGGAGGGAGGGGGTTTATATTCTCCATTTCAAAGAGAGGCTCCTGCCTTTCTTGGCAGACACCTGTCCTCCAAACCAGAACCAGGGAGGGCTCAGGGATGAGAGCCCGAGCATCAATCACTCACCCGAGCATCAATCACTCACCCCGGCCCTGCAAAGCCCCCGTGAAGCTCCTGCTCGTAAAGCAGCGCCTTGCAGAGCTCAGCTCGCGCCTTAAAAGCTTCTGATGGGCCTGGAGGGAGCAATTCCTGCAGCACCTGGGGATGGATAAAGATGGAAAATAATCGGAATGGGCAGGGCTGGGAGGAATTGGGGTCTCTCAGCCCTCGGGGTGGGGATGGGGAGGGGCTGCTCGGGATTTGGGGGCATTAAAAGTGGGAAGTGTGGGGTCTGAGGTGGCTGCTGGCTCACAGACTGTGTGTCCCCAAAAATCCTGGACAGAGGAGGGTCCTGACCCTCCCCTCCCACCCCAAAATTTTCTCGTCTGCCAGAAACTTCCAAGCTAAGCCTGAGAAAATCCCAGTTTTCCCTCTGCCCACCCATGAAATGAAAATGTGCCATTAGGAGCCAGGGCCGCCCTTTGAAATCCAGGTGTTTCCACTTGCAGGGGCACCAGGAGCTGCCAGAGTCCAGGGTTTATGAAGATTTTCCATGCTTGAGCTTGGAAAAACAAAATAAATGCATGGAAGGAGCCCTGAGAGGGTAGGCCAGCCCCATCCTCTGGTAATTCATTAAATTCTTCCTCCTCCCTGGCAGCTGCTGATCAAGGGAAGGAGCAGGAGGTGGAAAAATTTGGGATCATTTTTGATCAAAACCGTTGCAATCCCAACAAAAAAACCAAACAAGTGGCTCTTTTTTCCAAGTGGCTTCCACAGCCTCATAAAAAGGGAAATGACCCCATAAAGCTCAAAATGACCCCATAAAGATCAGCCTGGGTTGATTTGGGGGTCCCCAAAGGGACTGTGCCATAAAAGGCAGCGCTGGCACCCCCAGGTGATGCTAAAACCGAGATTAGGATTAACCCAGCAGAGTCTGAGCCGCCCCACGAGCTCCTCCTCACAGAAATTTGGGATTTCATCCCCCCCAGTCTCCACAGGGCCAGCTCAACCATGCCAGGCTGCTCATGATCCTGCCCAGCTGTTCCCAAATTCTTCCATCGGGGCTGGGCTCTTCCAAACTTGAGCTTGGTTTTGTGCCAAACAAATCTGGGCATTTTTTGTGCCCACCCTGAGCGATCTGAGGCATTTTATGGTTCCTGTAGGGTGGGAACTCAGCTGCTGTGGGGTTTTTACTTCACTGGAACACGGAGAGCAAAGCAAACAAACAAATGTTCAGTGAAGCCCGGGCTCAGAGAGGATTTTCCACCTCGGTCACAGCAGTAAAACCTCTCCTGGATGTGATGGCAGCCCCTGAATCTGGGCAGAACAGACCTAAAATCAGAGTCAGGCACCCCCAGCTCTGCATCCCCAGGGGCTTTCCTCACCTGCACATCCTCCCTTTCCCAGCTCCAAACCCCTCCCTGCACCAGGAGAGATCCCAATCCCCTCCAGCAGCTCGGGGCAGCCTCCCCAGTGCACAAATGTGGGAATACAACTGGACAGCAGAACAGCTAGTACTGCTCAGCTTGTCCCAGCCGATGTGGATCTGTTAGCCATAGTAGCCCACAAGCCTTGGCGGGAGTGAGTAGGCCCAAGCCTTGGTAGCGGTGAGCAGGCCCAAGCCTTGGTAGCGGTGAGTAGGCCCAAGCCTTGGCGGGAATGAGTAGGCCCAAGCCTTGGTAGCAGTGAGTAGGCCCAAGCCTTGGCTGGAGTGAGTAGGCCCAAGCCTTGGTAGGAGTGAGTAGGCCCAAGCCTTGGCTGGAGTGAGTAGGCCCAAGCCTTGGTAGGAGTGAGTAGGCCCAAGCCTTGGCGGGAGTGAGTAGGCCCAAGCCTTGGTAGGAGTGAGTAGGCCCAAGCCTTGGCGGGAGTGAGTAGGCCCAAGCTTCGGCAGAAGCAAGCGGGATTTTGGAGAAGGAATGTAAAAGATAAGAAGGTGCTTGGTACAGAGTGCTTAGCATGCAGTTTTATAGGGATTTGCAAGAAATATTGTATCTACCTGGCTCGCTTAAATGAGGCCTAGATTAAGAATGCTATCTAGTTACAATTAAGCAATATTCTTTAGTTACACCAATATTATTAGCGAGCTATTTTTAGTAACAATAGAAAAAGTATATAAACTTTGCTTTGTGGATCAATAAACAGCTTCATGGCTTCTTGCAAGCAAATCATGAAGACCCCGTCTCTTCTTTTCCACCGCCATCACACAAAAAGGATTTATTCCCGTTGTGTTTAATTCCACATCCCCAGCAGCCCCAGCCCCTTCACCTGCCCCCCTTCGTGCCAGGTGAGACCCCAAACCCAACCCCCACTCCAGGGCTGGTTCCCCCAACTTCCGCAGCCGAGCCCACCCGGGGCCAGAAAGAGAAGAAGAATCAGGAATGGCTCTGCCCAGAGGTGTTGCACAACCCTGCAAAAAGCAGAAGCCTCCCTTGCAGAGAAACCTGTGCTGGGCAGCCCCCAGGAGCCCCAAACCTCTCTGCCCACAAGAGTAAGAATTCAAGAATATTCTGAGGGGTGAATCCTGCTTTGAGCAAGAATTCAAGAATATTCTGAGGGGTGAATCCTCTGCCCACAGCCTTGAGTAAGAATTCAAGAATATTCTGAGGGGTGAATCCTCTACCCACAGCCTTGAGTAAGAATTCAAGAATATTCTGAGGGGGTGAATCCTCTGCCCACAGCTTTGAGTAAGAATTCAAGAATATTCTGAGGGGTGAATCCTCTCTGCCCACACCAGGGATGCTCCAGGTTTATTCCTCGCTGCCACCAGCCAGGGAGGTGATGCAAACCCTGCGTCCCTGCCCAAGAGAGCTTTGATTTCTCCTGTTTTTAATTAATCTAAAATGCAAAGCTCGTGGCAGAAGGAGCAGGGGAGGTCGGGCACAAAATCCTGGGCATGGAGATGCAAACCAGCCAAATCTTCGATGACCCTCCAGGGAGAGGAATAAAACACTGAAAATTTCCTTCCAGAAATAGCCTAGGCAGTTCCTGAATTACCAGGGCTTTAATGGAGCTGCTGAGCTGGCAGCACACCCAGAGCTGCTCCAAATCCACAGGGATCAGAGCAGGACAGGACACCCAGAGTTCCCAAACCCCACAGAGTTGTCCCAACCCCACAAGGATCAGTGCAGGACACCCAGAGCTGCTCCAATCCCAAATCCCACAGGGATGAATCCAGGACAGCTCTGGGACGGGGATCCCTCCCTCCCCTCACCCCACAACCATCCCATAAAACCCAACCCCAGAAACAGCAGCAACAACCCCCACAACTTCAATCCAGCCCAAAATCTTCATTTTTTCCCCCCAAACCATCCCCTAAAACCAAGCCCAGAACCAGCAGCAACCCCCACAACTTCAATCCAGCCCCAAATCTTCATTTTCCCCCCCAAACCACACTGTCCCTCCCCTCCCTGGCTGGTTTTTGAGCCTCCCCTCCTTGCCTTGGTTTTCAGACGTGACCTTTTGATTTCTCGGCTAGAGTGTAAATTACATGTCGCCAGCATAAAATATTAAATCCAATTTATATTTAATTATTGATGTTATTATGTATTCCATAGTAATGGCAGCAGGAAAAAAAAGGAGATCTCCACCCCACCATTAAAGAGCTGGGTTGCATTAGCAGCTTCTTGAGGTTAAGATTTCTTCCTCTGCTCCTTCTTAACCATAAGATTGATGGGGATGGGGGGGTTTTGTAAATAGTCTTCCAGAAATATTTTATCTGATTATTGTACCTATAAAAGGGAGCTGGGAGGGGGAGAAGGGGCTGTTTTAAACCACTGGTGATTTGCTCAGCTAAAGGGCAAACAGCAACCCCAGTCCAGGGAAAGAGGGGCTGTGGAAACCAGGCTGGGTTTAAGGAGAGAAAAAAAACAAAGCTGGTGGGGAACCACAGTGGTTTTTCCAGCTGAGATTTAACCAGTCTGTTAAACTCCAGCGTGAGGTTTTTACTAAAATATTAATCAATTCTGCTTAGACTTGATTAAGGTAATTTTCTCCCCATTTATATTTCATGTGGGAGCCAGCCAAGGTGTGCAGGGCTGGGTTTGTGGACAGGGCCAAGCTCATCCCGCCACCCCAAAGGGCCACAAAAATCCCAAAAAAACCCCAAATCTCCTTCACCCCTCGCCATAGCAAAAATTCCATTTATTCTGCAGCTCCCAATAAAACCAGCACTAAAACCAGCACTGAAACCAGCATCTCCCCCTGGCTTTCAAACCCAAATCAATAGAGCAAATGGAGAGAAAAGGGCTGAAGAAAAGTCAGGAGCAGGAATCCCCTGGGGCTGCCAGGAGCCACTAAGTGCTGCGGTGTCACCGCGCTGGGTGACACCTCCGGGAGCTGCCAGCCTCAGGGGCAAAGTGTCCCCAAGCCTGGGGCTGCACCGACAAGGAAATGGATCCCTGGTGCTCCCACTGCCGGCTGGAACCATCCCTGATACTTCAGTTTCTCTCTGGAACCATCCCTGATACTCCAATTCCTCTCTGGAACCATCCCTGAAATTCCCACTGCTCTCTGGAACCATCCCTGATACTCCAATTCCTCTCTGGAATCATCCCTGAAATTCCAATTCCCATTCCCCACCTGGAATCATCCCTGATATTTCAATTCCTCATCTGGAATCATCTCTGATACTCTCATCTCTTCCCTGATATTCCCATTTCTTGACTGAAATCAACCCTGATATTCCCATTCCTCACTGGAATATCTCCTGAAATTCCCACTCTTCACTGGAACCATCCCTGGTATTCCCATTCCTCACCTGAAATTCCCATTTCTCACCTGGAATAATCCCTGATATTCCAATTCCTCCCCTGATATTCCCATTCCCATTGCTCACTGGAGTCATCTCTGATATTCTCATTCCCCACCTGAAATCATCCCTGATATTCCCATTCCTCACTGGAATTATCCCTGACATTCCCACTCCTCCCCTGCCATTCCCATTCCTCGCTCAGGACACCCCAGATCTGCACAGGGACCCCCAAATTCCTGTGGGGTTCCCATCCCAAATCCCTGTGGAGTTCTCATCCCAATCCCAGTGGGATTCTCTCTCCTCTCCCCGAGCTCTGGAAGCCAAACCCACCCTGGCAGTGTTCAGGGCACAGAATCCTCACTTTCTGCTGGAAAAACTCCAATTTTGTGTTAGAGGGGACACAAAGGGACACTGAGGGGCATCGAGGGAGGCCACGGTGACAAAGCCCGGCCACGGTGACAAACGCTGGCAGAGTCACCAAGCCGAGCTGACCCCTCCCTGCCGGGGCGTGCTTGGAAACAACTGGAATAACTCTGAGATAACTCTGGGATAAACCTGGAATAACCTCGGGATAACTCTGGGATAAACCTGAGATAATTTTGGAATAACCCTGGAATAACAACTCTGGAATAACCCTGGAATAGCTGTGAAATATCCCTGGAATAACTCCAGAATAATCCTGGAATAACTTTGGAATATCGCTGAAATAACAACTCTGAAATAACCCTGGAATAACCCTGGAATAATTCTGGAATAATTAATTCTGGAATAAGGGGGACGCAGTGCCCCGGCGGGGTTGGGGACGGGGACAGGGACAGGCAGCTCCTCCCTTTGTGACACCCGGGATGGGAAAACGGAGCCGCATTTTGGGGAAGGGGGAGCAGCCGGGGAAATGTCCCAGCTCGGGGAGACCAGGGGGGTCAATCCCAAAAATCCCCAAAATCCCAAATCCCGCTGCACGGGATGAGCATGCACTGGCGTAAATCCCAAAAATCCCGCTGGGGATGTTCACTCCGAGGGGTAAATCCCAAAAATCCCTCTGAGGATGCTCATCCCGAGGGGATAAATCCCAAAAATTCCGCCGGGGATGCTCGGGATGCTCATCCCGGCCCATCTGGAGCCCCAGGCTGGAGCCGCTTCCCCCTCTCCGCCCGCCGGGCTAATTTTACCCGGCCTGGCCGCTCCTCGTCACTCCCCCGCCGCGCTCCAGGCACGCAGCGCTTCTGCAAAGCGAACAGTGCAGCAGAAATATCCTTGGTTTGTTTTGTTTTATTTTGTTTTTGCTTTATTTTGGGTTTTTTTGTCTTTGGCCATTCCGAAGTTGCGCTTCCAAAGTTGGGAAAAAATTACGAAGTAGCAAGAGGCTGGAGGAGGGGAATGGAAATTAAATAAAATAAAATAAATTAAAAAAAAAAAAAAAAAAAAAAAAAAAAAAAAAAAAAAAAAAAAAAAAAAAAAAAAAAAAGTTGACAAAAGCAAAAATAATCTCAGGGCTCTGGGGGGTGATCGTGCTCCAGGGCGGAAAAAGGGAAAAATTCCAAATGTGGAAAAAAAAAGAGTTTGTGTATTAAAAAATAAAAATAAAAATAAAAAAAAATAACCAAAACAAGGAAAATGTGATGCCAGCCCCAGCTGGGGGTCCTGTCCCACAGCGGGGCTCTGGTCTGGGGGAAAATCCACAAATTCCCTCTTGGTTTTGGCAGGTCGGAGTAGAGCAGGGAGGGGAGGGCAAGGGGAGGTGCGGACCCTGAGAGGGACAAATGGCGCGGGTGGCCAGGAAGGGACAAATGGCCCGGTCAGGGTGACTCGGATGGCCCAGTCAGGGTGGCTCAGGTGGCCCAGGATGGGGTGGCCCGGTCAGGGTGGCTCAGGTGGCCAGGAAGGGACAAATGGCCCGATTAGGGTGGCCCAGGATGAGGTGGCCCAGGTGGCCCGGTCACAGTGGCCCAGGTGGCCCAGTCAGGGTGGCCTGGTCAGGGTGGCCCTGCTGGCCCGGCCACGATGGCTCAGGTGGCCCGGTCAGGGCAGCTGGGTGGCCCAGGTGGCCCGGTCAGGGTGACTCGGGTGGTCCAGTCATGGTGGCCTGGGTGGCCCAGGTGGCCCAGGTGGCCCGGTCAGGGTGATTCAGGTGGCCCGGTCACGGTGGCTCGGGTGGCCCCGCGGGCCCAGCACGCGCCCGCAGCCGGTGGCAGCTCCGAGCAGCACCGGGAGCTGTCCCAGCCCCTCTCGGGGACACCTCCAGCAGCCCCCGACCCTTCCCGAACCTGCGCGGATTTCACATCCCGGGCACAAACCGGGCACAGGGAACCGGCACCGGCGAGGTTTGACCCCGCGGCACCGAGCCAATCCCCGGAGCAAAGCCGGCCCGGAGCGGGGAGGAAACGGCCCCAGGCAGGGGGGAAGCTGCGGGCCCTGGCTCGCACATGGCCCCGGAGCGAAAGCCAAATGCAGAAGGAAGCAGAAGGTGGCGGCGGAGATACCGTGACTGCCGGGACTGCCGGGGAACCGCGGGGAAGCGAGCCCGGCCCGGCCCGGCCGCTCCGAGCGGGACGGGGGAAGGAGCGCGATTGCAGAAGTGACAGCCACCGGGTGGTTTGTCACCTCAGAGCGATCCCCGAGCCCAGCTCGGCATCAGAGTCCAGCATTTCCCAGCCGCGAGGCGGGCAGAGCGGGGATGGCAGCTCGGAATTCCAAAAAAATCCTCTCTCAGCCCTCTGCTCACCCCGAAATTCCCAAAAAAATCCCCTCTCAGCGCTGCGCTCACCTTGAAATTCCCAAATTCCCTCTCAGCCCTGTGCTCACCTTGAAATTCAAAAAAAATCCTCTCTCAGCCCTGCGCTCACCTTGAAATTCCAAAAAAATCTCTCTCAGCCCTGCGCTCACCTCAGAATTCCCAAAAAAATCCTCTCTCAGCCCTGCGCTCACCTTGAAATTCCCAAATTCCCTCTCAGCCCTGCGCTCGGCTGCGTTTTCCCCACACTAAACCACCCCAAACTCTTTCCCACTGCGGATTTTTTTTCCTTCGGTGCCTTCCCCGGCTGGCACAAAGCTCGAGGGGCTCCCGAAATAATACGTGAACCTCCCAAAATTCCCGGGGCTGAGGGATGCTCCGGGCAGGAGGATTTAAATTCCGAATTCCCCCTGGAATTTAAATTCCGAATTCCCTCTGGAATTTCCGAGCAGCCCCAGCTTGCTCGCAGCCCTGCTCCGCTCCTTTCCCCAAAATCTCGCCATATTAAGCATCTGAACTGCATCATCCGAGGAGTGTCAAATTGGTTTTAAATGGTTCTAATTATAACCAGGAAGTTTTAAACTGTGTGGGTGGAAAGGAATGCAGCAGATTAATTTAATAGCAGTTACCACGGCACAATGGTGCTTCAATTATGAGTTCTTTCTGACTGGGATTTGTTGCGTTTGTTTTTTGCTGCTTTTTTTTTTTTTTCCCTGTTAATAATAAATGTCACAAATGAGAATAGACACATTACTTCATCAGATGCTTTGGCATATCTCGTCGCAGAGAGCCCTTTGTGCAGAAATAGTAGCTGAAAGGGTAATTTTATAGGGCTTAGCACTCACTTAACACTTGAGGGGCCAAAGCACAAAGCCAGGAAGCTGCACCTGCTCCCCCGGCCCCGCCGCGGAGCCACAAAGCGCCGGGAAATGTGTGCGAGGCACGAACGCGGGCCGAGCATCCTGCCCGGGCGGCTGGCGAGCGCATGGCGAGCGGGATGTGCGCTCCCCCCAGCCCCGAACCCCGAGCGGGGGGATCGGGGGGAGCGGGACCCGGCCCGGGCTCCCCGCGGAGCCTCCGGGGCTTTGAACAGCGCGGCGGTCCCGCAGCTCCCCGGGCGGCTTTGGGGTTCACGGAGCCTTCCCGGGAGCGGGATGTCCCTAAAAAGGGACAGCAGAGTCCCACGGCACATCCCTGAGCGCCCCTCCGAGCCCTCATTAACGCCCCGCGCTAATTGTCCCGTACCCGGAACGCGGCCGCGCTCCCTCGCAGAATTTTCCTTCCCCTCGCTGCTGGAAATGTTCCCCAGCTCCTGCTGCTGCGGAGGCAGCGAGCGGGCCCGAAATCGCCTCGCTCGGGGCTCTTCAGTCGGGGTTTTTAGTCGGAGTTGTTTCGTCGGGGTTATTTAATCGGGGATATTTGTTTTGTCGGGGTTATTAGTTTAGTCGGGTTTTTTTTAGTCGGGGTTGTTCTGTCAGGGTTTTTTAGTCGAGGTTATTTCATCGGGGTTATTTGTTTTGTCGGGGTTATTTAGTCGGGGATATTTGGTTTTTAGTCGGGTTTTTTTAGTCGGGATTTGTTTTGTCGGGTTTATTTGTTTTGTCGGGGTTTCTTAGTCCAGGGTTGTTTTGTCGGGGTTAGATATTTAGTTGGAGTTTTTTAGTCGGAGTGAGTTATTTAGCCGGGTTTTTCAGTCGGGGTTATTTAGTAAAGGTTATTTATTCAGTCGGGATTATTTATTCCGGGTTATTTAATCGGGGATATTCATTTTGTCAGGGTTATTTAGTCAGAGTTTTTTTGTCGGGTTTTGATTTTTGTCGGGGTTATTTTGTCGGGATTGTTTAGCCGGGGTTCTTTTGTGAGGTTTGATTTCGTCGGGGTGATTTTGTGGGGTTTATTGATTTAGTCGGGGTTCTTTTGTGGGGTTTATTTATTTTTTCAAGGTTATTTTTCCCTGTGAGAGGTGAATTCTGGCGGGTTCCGAGTGGGAGCAGCTGGGATGGAGCGGCGGGAGGGAGGGAGGGAGGGGAGGATGCAGCGGCCCGGAGCCAAAAACACCGAGAATCCACCAGAAAGAGCTTTAAAAATCAAACCTGTGGCTGGGAGGGGACAGGGGACACCCCGGGGACATCCAGCACCCAGCAGGGTACCCAGGGGGGCACTGGGAGCACTGGGAGCACTGGGAGCAGCTGTCCCTTGTCACCCCCCAGCCGCTGAACCCCACTTTGGGGGCGCGCTCCTTTACCAGCACCAGCATCATTTTAGTTATGATTTAATTAATAATTAAATGGAAAAAAAATATATAATTAAATTATAATTAATGATAAATTTTAAAAATGAATGATTTAATGGCGCCTGCAGTGTGGTCCCCATGCCAGAGACATCCCAAATGTCCCCGCTGTGGGACAGGGAGCCCGGGGGAGCTGGAAACAGCAAAGCCCGGCCCAAATCCCCCAAAACCCGACCCAAATCCCCCAAAATCCGGCTCAGTCTGGTGAATTGTGCCCGCTGCGCTATCGAACCGTGGCCTGCAGGGACCCGGCTGCCTCAAAACCCCGCGCAGGAGGCAAGCAGGGAGATTTATTCTTTTACTCCTGTGGTTTGCAGATAGTTTATGACACCGGGCTAATAACTGCCGAACCAAAATCCGCATTGATCCGGGGGAAACGTGACGTGATCCTGGAGCCCGAGCCCCGGAGGTGCCGCTGCCCTGCAGGGCTGGCTCCTCTCCCCCGGGCTGTCCCCAAGAGGGGACAGCAGCGAATCCCGAGCAGCCAGGGCACCTCCCGTGCCACCCTCGCCACTGTCCCTTGTCCCTCCCCAGCAGGTTGGGGACAGCTCATGAATCGTCGCTCGTGGCATTGCCAGCTCCATCCCCGCGGGTTTGGGGACACCCCCGATGTCCCCACGGGCGCTGCTGCGGGAGGGGACAGTCCCCGAGGGGACACGGGGAGGTGGCGCAGCCCCGGGCTGTGTGCGGTAAAAAATCCGGTAATTTCCAACGGCGGTAACTCCGCCGGGTTCCGGCTTCTAAGAGAAAAGATGAGGCCGGGCCGGGGCTGGGGAGGCTGGGGGAGATGGGAGAGGTGGGGGAGCTGCAGGATCTGGGTTTGCTGGGGGAACTGGGGGAACTGGGGGAGCTGAGGGAGATGCTGGAGCTGCCGGAGCTCCCACCCTCGGCAGGCTCGGAGAGGAGCGGCCCTGCCTGGAGGGCAGGGATTGATCGGCTTTGGGGCTGGGGGTCCCAAACCGTCCCATTCCCCAGCCCATGGTGATCCCAAACCATCCCATCCCAAACCGTCCCATTTCCCCCACTCCTGGTGATCTCAAACCATCCCATCCCAAACCATCCCACCCCATTCTCCCAGCCCATTGCCCCAATTCCTGCTCTGATCCTGGGCTGGAACATTTCCCTGGGCAAGGCAGCCCCTCCTGAGGGACCAGGGACACCCAGCAGGACCCTCCCTGTGACCCCAGAGAGTATTTCCTATTTTCCCATCCCAGCAGGACCCTCCCTGTAATTCCAGGATTTCCCATTTTCCCATCCCAGCAGGACTCTCTGTAATTCCAGGATTTCTCACTGTTCCCATCCCAGCAGAACTCTCTCTGTATTTCCAGGATTTCCCATTTTTCCCATCCCAGCAGGTCCCTCCCTGTAATTCCAGGATTTCCCATTTTTCCCATCCCAGCAGAACTCTCTCTGTAATTCCAGGATTTCCCATTTTTCCCATCCCAGCAGGTCCCTCCCTGTAATTCCAGGATTTCCCATTTTCCCCCTGCCTCTGCTGGCATTAAAGAAAAACCACTGGCATCTCTGAGCTCCAGCTCAGGACCTAATTCAATCCCCTCCTGCTCGCTCTGGAGGGCTGAGCATTAAACTGAAACCCTAAGCCAGGCCTGCAGTCATTTGGCCGGGCAGGAATTGATTTTGGCCATCAGCACTTTCTCATTTTCGATGGAGTCCCCTCTAACCAGGTTAATTCTGATAATCCCATTAGCCAGGTACTTCTGCCTCTGCAGCCCAATGATTTTGTGTCTGAGCTGAAAGATTGAAAGGGAAGCCAAGAGGACACAGACCTGTGGTGGAGAGGAACCAGCCTGACACAGAACCAGCTTCTCTTCCACCTAAAAACCAAACTCTCCTCACATTTCCCCAAATTTCCCCACACACAATCAAATCCATCCCTAATTCATCCCCCAGCACTTCACATCCCCCATTTTTGCTGGGTTATTGTTGTTGTTATTACATTTTTCTCAGGTTCTGGGTGAGTTTCAGGCCCAGTTTTGCTCTCCTGGACCCAGATCAGAGATTTTCCCGGGGATTCTGATCCCAGTGTCCCACTGGTCCCAGCCCTGTGAGAATTCCTGGCACTGCCCCTTTTCCTCCAGCACCCAGCAGATTTGTCTCAGCTCTGAGATTCCCCCAGGGTGGGGCTCCAAAGGGGAAGAATTTCAAATTTTGAGGGATAAATCCTCTCTGGGAGCACACAGGGTGCAGCTGGGAGCCCTTAAATTTCAATTTTTATATTTCCCAGACCCTGCACTGCATCAGTTTATAACTCTGACCTCCACATAAAGCTCACATTGAGTTCTCCTCATGGGTCAGGCACACAAAAAAAATTATTTTCCAGCCCCAGAAACGAGGACACTGCTGCAGGTTCAGCCCCAAAAAGTGCAAAAAAAAAAAAGCAAATGGAGAAGAATGGGATTTCCTAACCTGGAATTGGACAATGAACCCCAATGTGGAAAAGAATCAAACTTGTAAAAGTGTGAAACTCCTGACTCATCTTGGGTGGAACCTCAGCTCCTGTGCTGCCCAAGGTGAATCCCTTAAATTTCTAATAAATAATTCTAAATATTTTAATAATACTTTAATTCAGCCTCTCAAGACATCACAGCTGCAGGTGCCCAATGTCCCCCCAGCCATTTTTTCTGCTTTTTTCCTGATTTTTCCCTATTTTTCTGCTTTCTTTCCCCCGCTATTTTTGCAGAGATTATTTTTGTCATTTTGGGCACAGCAGGGAATTGTCCCAAATTCCCAGATCCTGGTGCCCAGGAGCTGTCGCTGCCATCCACAAATGGATTTTTGGGTTTTTGGATGTCTGTGTTTCTCTGCTCCGGCTCTGCCTCCCCTGCAGCACCCAAAGAAATGAAAAATTCCAGTTCCATGTGGAACAGGGGCCGGAGGAACTGACTCATCTGGGAAGGGGAACAGAGTCCCTCATCTCCCCCAAGCTCCTGTCTGGGATCTGCAGCTCCTGGCCTGAGCTTGGGGGGGTCCCAGAAAAAAAAAGGTGTGACCCCAAACCCTGGGGACAGGAACAGGGAGGGGTTGGGTGAGAAATTCTGTATTTTGGGTGTGAAAATCCATGTTTTGGGTTTGCAGGCCTGGGGTCTGGAGGTGAAATTCCATGTTTTGAGTGTGTAATTCCATGATTCAGGTGTGTAAATCCATGTTTTGGGTGCTTGATTCCATGATTTGGGTGTGTAAATTCATGTTTTGGGTGTGCAATTCCAAGTTTTGGGTCTGCAGTGCCACAGCTCGGACCTGCACCACAGTGGGTGACATTTGTGTCCCCTCAGCTCTGTGATGGTCACTCCAGTGTCCCTGAGCTGTGATGGTCACTCCTGTGTCGCTGTGTGTCCCCTCAGCTCTGTGATGGTCACTCCTTGTCCCCTCAGGTCCCTCCTGTCCAGCTGTCCAGCTCAGTCCAAGGCCCTCCCTGCTGAATTCCCCCTCTCCCTGTCCCTGAATTGTCCCTGTCCCCGTCCCTTCCCTGTTCCTGTCCCCATCCCTGTCCCTGAATTGTCTCTGTCCCTGTCCCCATCCCTGTCCCTGTCCCCATCCCTGTCCCTGTCGCTGTCCCTGTCCCTGTCCCTGTCCCTGTCCCTGTCGCTGTCCCTGTCCCTGTCCCTGTCCCTGTACCTGTCCCTGTCGCTGTCCCTGTTCCCATCCCATCCCTGTCCCTGTCCCTGTCCCTTCCCTGTCCCTGTCCCCATCCCTGTCCCAAACCCCAATTTCTCACCAAGCCCATCCACAGCCGCTCCTCCCTGCCCCAGGCCCTGCTGTAAAAAATACAACTCACTCTTTAAAACTGTTTGTAAAGGTTTCATAAGGGATAAAAGGGGCAATAACACCATTTCCTGGGGTGTTTTTAATCCCTCAGCAGAAAGCAGAGCTGAGCCTTGCTCATCACTGGGGCTGGGATTCCCTCTGCTGGAGCCACAGCTCAGGATAAAACAGCTCAGCGCCACCATTCTGCACCCAAACGGGCTTGCGGAGCTTTTTTCCAAGGAAAACAAAATTCCCGAGCCCTCGTGGCTCTGCTGTGCGCGCAGGAAGGTTTTACACAGAGATTAAATTTGTAATAAATCTCCATTGAAGGCTGGGAGAGCCCGGGCCCTGCTGCAACGCCACGGAAATTGTTATTTACTTTGCTCAGAATTGCGAAAAAACCTTGGGAAGCTCTGGGAAGCTCTGGCTTTGTCCCTGCTTTGGGACACCTGAGGGATTTCTTTTTGTTTTATTTTTTTCCCCCGGATTTCGGGAGAATTCCCGCCGGGGGCGGCGGCAGCACCTCCCGCCCGCTGGGGGGCGCCCGTCAGGACGCGCCGGAATCCGAAAGCACCGGAAGCCAGAAGCACCGGAAGCCAGAAGCACCGGAAGCGGAAGCGCATGAAGCGGAAGTTCCTGGAACCCGGAAGTTTCTGAACACCGAAAAGCGGAAGCGAGGCGCTGCGCGATGGCGGCGGCGGTGTCGGCCCTCAGCAGTTTGGGGGTGCCCGAAGATGATGTTGGGGTGAGGCGGGGACGCGATCGGGCGGGGCGGGGGTTCGGGATCCCTCGCGGGGCTCCGGGCTCAGTGCGGATCCTTGCAGAGCGAGGAGGAGGAGGAGGAGGAGGAGGAGGCAGAGCCCGGCCCGTCCGCGGCGGCAGCGGCGGAGCAGCGGCGGGAGGAGCGGCTCCGCCGGTTCCGGGAGCTCCACATGAAGCGGGTACGGGGACGCGAGCGGGACGTGCTTGGGCTGGGGGATCTCCAGAGCTCCGTGACTGCTCTGGGATTGCTCCGGGATTGTTTGGTTTGGATCTGTGCCCCCCGGGGGTTCGGGGTTGTTCTCTCCCGGTGCTCGAGCGCTGCCGTGTGTGCTTCCAGTACGAGGCGTGCAAGCTGAACAGCCAGGAGGTGGTGGAGGAGGACAAAAGGCTGAAATTGCCCCCGAACTGGGAAGCTAAAAAAGCTCGGCTGGAGTGGGAGCTGCAGGTGCAGGAGAAGAAGAAGGTAAAAAAGTCCCACAGCCTTACAGAAATGTCACCCCCAAATGCGCGTGTGCTCAGGAACTCCCGAGTGTTCCAGTCCTGTCCTGCACAGGGGCTGAGCTGGGGAGCTGGAACTGGGCTGGGGTTGTACTGGGATTGGGAATTCTCTATGCCCTGCAGGAATTGGGAATTCTCTGTGCCTGCAGGAATGTGCAGCCAGGGGTGAGGACTACGAGAGGGTGAAGCTGCTGGAGATCAGCGCTGAGGATGCTGAGAGGTGGGAGAGGAAGAAGAAGAAGAAAAATCCCGACCTGGGCTTCTCAGGTGACTGCTCATGGGGAACACCTCAGTTGGTGTTTTGGGTGAAAAGTGAGATCAAAGCCTTAGTTTGTCCTGGTTCTGGTGCAGATGTGGGGAACAGGACTCAATGTTTAATTTTTTAAATAAAAGTTTAAAATAAAAGGGACAACATCTGCCAAAAGCAGCTTTAGCTTCAAACAATTTCCTTATACATTTTTACAGTACAGGGGTTAAATGTACATTCAAACAATTAAAATAAAACCATAACAATAATAATAATGATGATGATGGTGATGATATAAAATAATAAATAAAATATTTTTTTATTTCCTCATCCCCCAGACTACGCGGCGGCGCAGCTGCGCCAGTACCAGCGGCTGACCCGGCAGATCAAGCCCGACCTGGAGCAGTATGAGAAGCTCAAGGAGCAGTAGTGAGTCCTCATTTCATCCTTGGGGCCCTCAGCAAAGCCTGGGCTCTGAAATCCTCCCCCCCTGGCACTGGGGTGATCAGTGAATTGAATCTCTTCAAAGTGGAAGGAATGAGGGTTTCAGTTTCCTGGGCACTTTGGGGTTTTTAGGCAGCCCAGTTTGCATTCAGACAGATTCAGCATTTCAGGAGAGTTCTGTGGTCCCTCAGAACGATGGAGAGCCTGGGTTTAATGACAATTTGGGTTTCATATTGCCAATATTTACATTTTGGGTTCCTTATTGCCAATATTGACATGCCAGCAGCCTGGGATGATGGGAGGTGGCACTGAGTGGGCTTTAACCCCTGTGGCGTGTCAGAAATCCCTGCTGGGGTGTCAGAAATCCTCTGTGGAGTGTAAGAAATCCTTTGTGGGGTCGCAGAAATCTCTGCTGGGTGTCACAAATCCCTACTGGGTGTCAGAAATCCCTGCTGGGTGTCACAAATCCCTTGTGGGGTTGTCAGAAATCCCATTGGGGTGTCAGAAATCCCTGCTGGCTGCGGGAGTCCCTCCTGGCTGAGCGTCCCCTGTGTCCCTGCAGTGGGGAGGCTCTGTACCCCAGCTCTGACAGCCTCCTGCACGGCACCCACGTGCCCTCCAAGGACGGCGTGGACAGGATGGTGGCAGATCTGGAGAAACAGTGAGTGAGGGGCACGGGGAGGGCAGGGCAGGGCTGGGCTGGGCTGGGGGTCCTGCAGCCCCAGGCTCAGCCCCTGCTCCCCCCAGGATTGAGAAGAGGGAGAAGTACAGCCGCAGGAGGCCCTACAATGACGACGCCGACATCGACTACATCAACGAGAGGAACGCCAAGTTCAACCAGAAAGCCGAGAGGTTCTACGGGAAATACACGGCAGAGATCAAACAGAACCTGGAGAGGGGCACGGCCGTGTGAGCCTGGAGCTCAGCTCACACAGAACAAAGCCTGAATCCAGCAGAGCTCAGCTCACACAGAACCTGGAGAAGGGCAAGTGAAGCTGTGTGAGGATTGTGTATTATATCCATAGGTTTTTCCCCCCCACTTTTTAAATAAAAACATAAAAATATTCATTGACTGTATTGAATTCAAACTGACTTTCACCAGAATTGATGATGTAAGCAAACACTAAAGGAATTTCTGCAGGGTAAGACATGGAGGGCACAGCCTGCCTGGGACAGATCTCTCCTGGCTCCTCCGGTGCAGTTTGCAGGCAATTTTTAGGACTATTTAATTTTTATCAAAAGCAGATTGTAGCTGTTGCTCTCTAGGCTCGGGCTGTTTGGTGTACCAGAGGTAATTTGCATAATTGGGCTGTAAATAGCAGTAGCACGGTTCTGCCATTCCTGCTCCAAATAAACTTTGGGAGTTGGTCTCTGCTCCTCAGGTTTGGCAGCACAGTCACATTCCCAGGCAAGGCACCAAGCCCAAGGTGGAATTCTCCCCCTGGCACCAATTCCAAAGCTGGAATTCCCTCTGGCAGTGCAGCTCTTCAGCGTCCCCCACAGGCACAGGATCAACTCAGGATCCTCCCCCATTCCAGGGTTTCTTACAGAAGCTTCCAGACACGAGCTGTCCAATTCAGTTTCTTTTACTGATTCTTTATTTATACAAAACCCAATTTTAATCCGTCACTCCTGGAAGGCTCCTGGCCCTTTTCCTTCCTGCCTCCCAGGGAGGCTGATTTTGGAACAAACCAAACCAATCTAAGCCTGTCATCTCGAGTTCAGTGTGACATCCGTATGACACCCATGTGACATCCATGGGACTGGCAGGAAGCTGAAATGTGCCACAGTCCCCAGCCCAGTGAGGAATGAGCACAGGGACAGCTGACAGTGCAAAACTAAACTTTATTCACTCCAAGTAAACAGTTCCACAATGTAAATCCAGGTGTTGAAGGAACAGCTACTCAGCTATGGTTTAGAAAAAAGTTACCCACCTGCAAGTTCTAGTCCAATAAAGCAATACAAAATATTTACAAATATACACAAGATTCCCATCTGTGGCTTCTGGATCTGTGTGCTCTCTATCTGAAAGAGAAACCTAAGATTCCAAAAATTAAGACTTCAGAATAAATACTCAGTATTAACAAATGTTCCAGCCCATCAGAAATCTCCATCTCTACTGAGGGGTGAAGTGCTGGCAGTGACTCCATCAGCGTGCCCTGAACAGGGAGCTTTTGGGTGAGAAGTTGAGGAATGTTTTCTTCTCCTCCCTCTTGACAGGAACCCACTGCCCATAGGGGCTGCCCTTCCTGTCCTCCTCCCTGGCTGGGGAAACCACAGGTTCCTTCACCACAGCATGGCTCACTGGCTTCTGCAGGGCAGGCTTGGCCATTGTGTTCTGAAAAAAAAAAAAAAAATATGGATTTCCTGTAAGAAAAGGTGCTAAAACCAAAGGGTTTATCTGTGCTGATCATATAAATCATATAAATGTTTTTTCTCTAGCTCTTGGAACTCCTGATGCTTATACTGGGTATCAATCACATGCACTTCACACAGGAGAAATCCCTAAATGCAAAGTTTGCATTACTAAAAATGTAACTGGAGAGAAGCTGTTTTGAACTATTTCCGGTTTCAAATTGTTCAGGTGGAGGGTAAACACTTATTTCAGACACTGCTGAGGGGTGTTTAGGGTGCTGTACAGAGAATCATGGTCAAACACTGAATTCCTTCTGCTGTCACTGTTAATGAGCTCTGATTTGGGGGACGTGAGGCAGGAGGGCTCGTGCTGGGATTGAGTCACTTACATTAGGGCTGAAGGAAATGCTCCTCTGGATTGTTCTCTCCGTGGCAGCCCTGGTCACGTCCTCAGCTGCACTCCCAGCTTGCTAAAGAAGAGCAGACACAGCTTAGGGGATCCCTGAGGCAGGGCAGGCCCAGCACAGCTCTGTGTGGAGTGTTCAATGTTCAATCTAAGGAAGCTGGAAAGCTACAGCAGAGCTGAGCCCAGCAGGGCAGAGCACCTGGGCAGGGCTGAGCCAGGCCCCAGGGACAGCTCTCTGAGGATCGGGGGCACAGCACAGGCTGTCACAGCACAGGCTGCCACCCCAGAGCAGTGACACAGAGTGGCAGCAGCTCTGCACCCCCGTCCTGCACAGCTTTGGAGAACAACAATCAACTTATCTGCAAGGGATGCAGGCCTCTTCTTCTGTACTCTCTCAACATCTGCAATATATTGCATATGTTCATGAAAGGGATGCCTGGAGCATTTGTGTCAAACCCTCAGCAAATTCACTTCCCTTTCCAGCAGCAGCACCTGAGCCACACAGCTTTGTATTTACAGGCTCAGGGTAACACACCACGACAGAACCAAACTAAAATTCAACTTGAAGCTGCTCCAGTTTCTCCCTCCCTTCAATTCACAGCAACTACAGCCCACAAAGTCCCTTCATTACCACCAGATTTTCTTCCTCATGTCTGGAACCATAGTCATGATTTCTATAAGACAGAAATAAAGTATGTAAAATGCATTGTGTGCTTGGGTATGGGATTTCTGGGAAACAGTTTGTTGCACATGAAAAGCTTTTAACAGTTAAAACAGGCAGAAAGATTTAACCTTAAAAAAAATTAAAAATAACCCCACACTATTTACTAGGTTTGGCAAGGAGACTCCTGGGTTTAGGCCAGAAGGGCACAAACTTGTGGAATTCATAGGAAATGTCCCATCAAGTCTCCATCCTTCCCCAGCTGTCCCTACTGGACACTCAGGGATCCAACACCTCAGACTGGGCCTCTGTGCTTCCAGCTTAGGGCAGAGCCTCGAGGTTTGTGGAGTCTGAACTCCAGAGCAGAATGCAGCACAGCCATGCAGACAGGAGTCAGAGGTGTTTACCTGCAGGGAGGACACTCCTCACTTACCTCAGCTGGCTCCCGCGCCTCCTCCCGCTCCTGCTTCTCACTTTTCACCTCTCTGGCAGGAGCAGGGATCTTCAGGCTGGCTGGCAGGACAATGTTGTCTGTCCCCAGAGCTTTGGCAGCATTGGCTTTTGCGATTTCCAGGAGTTCCCTCTTGTCTGGAAGGGGATGGAATGCAAAAGGAAATGCTTTGTGTTACATTAAAATCCACGTGTACCAGCCAAGCCTAAAATCTGCAGCTTCTGCAAGAACCAGATGGGACTGATCTCATCACAGCCTGTCCCTGTGGTAATAACGTGTGATAAATAATGTTCTGATAATAATAAACGATAACGTTCTAATAAATAATATCCTGATAAATAATATTAAGCAATAATGTTCCTATAAATAGTAAGTAATAATGGTTTGATAAATAGTAGTAAGTAATATTTATCGAACTACACCAAGCTTTTCCTTCACTTGTGTTTACAAACCAGGCAAGCAGAGGAGAATCTGCCCAGCTCAAACCAAACCCATCTGGCACAGCAGCCCCACAGAACCTCCAAACCAATTCCACCCCACACACACACCCCCAAACCCCCTGTACCTTTCTCGCTGAGGTGCAGCGGGGAGCGGCTGCGGGAGCGGCTGCGGGAGCGGCTCCTCCAGCCGCGGTACGCCTCGGGGTAGATGGTTCTGCCGAAGCCGTAGTAGCGGCGGCCGCGGGAGCGCGAGCGGCTGCGCGAGTACGAGCGCCGGTGGCAGCCCCGGGAGCGGGAGCGGGAACGGGAGCGGTGCCGGCGGTAGCGAGGCCGGTAGTGCCGGGGTCGGTAGTGCCGCCGGTAGCGCCGGTAGCCGCGGGAGCGAGAGCGGGAGCGCGAGTAGGAGCGGGAGCAGCGGCGGGAGCGCCGCGCACGGGAACGGGAGCGGGAACGGGAACGGGACCGGGAGCGGCTCCAGCTGCGAGAGGAGCGGCTGGAGGAGCTGCTGGAGCTGGAGCTGCGTGAGGAGCGGCTGCACGAGCGGCTGCACGAGCGGCCGGAGCGGCCCGGGGAGTCTCTCTGCTTGGGCGAGCGCAGGCTCAGGTCATCCATGAACTCCGTCATGTCGGCCGTTCTTCCCTCCGAGCTCCTGGCCGAGCTCTCAGCGCCCGCCTCGGCTTTGGCCGCTGCTCTGCAGTGCCCGGTCTCTGTTCCTGTGGGAGGACAAGGCAGCTTCAGCACTGACGGAAGTGACAATCCCAGCCTGATGGAAAAACGGGATCCTAGCTCCTCATCCCAAAGGGATTTCGGCCTGGAGCTGCTCAGAGCCTGCCCGGGAGCAGCTGGGCACGGAACTGCTCCCTAAACTCAGCTCCTGCAGCACCTTTCCCTTGGGATCCCTTTCCCTGCAGCTCAGAGCCAAGCATCCAAATCCATCAGATCCCGAGGTGACACACAGGCAGCAGGGCCAGGGAGAATCAGCCCAAAAACCCCAGCCATCCTCCAGTGACAATTCCAGTGACAATCTCGGTAATTGCAGTAACAAAAAGCCATCTTCCAGCTCTGCAATCCCCTCTCCTGCAATCAGTCACAAACTGAAATACAGGGTTGTACTGACGAAATAGAATTTCAGTTTAAACCGTGAGTGGTTCTGTGTGGAATTTTGGAGAGAAGTAAGTGCGTCTGGGTTTTAAGGAGGAAAATCTTGGCATTCCTGTAAAGAATTGTCAAGGTATTTTATCTCCCATCTAGCCAGATACAGCCCATTGTATCTGTGATACAAAATACCCATTTTACTTCCAGCTCAGTACAAATGGAGCAATCTTCTGCTACAGTTACACTGAGGTTTACTCCAACAAGATAAAAGCATCTGTAAGCACAAGGCAGCTAACATCTTTCCTGTATCGTGTCACAAAGCTCCACGCATCCACCAGTGTATGCAACAGGCTGCTGTTAAAAACACTGCAGGTGAACAGTGCAAAACCGGCTGGTGATTCAGCGCCGGGACTCGCGCAGCACGCAGCTCTCCTTATGGCCGTGTTAATAATTAATAATTAAAATGGCTGTCCCAGACTGGCAGCCATTTTATGGCTACAAAGGTTACTCAGGGTAAGGATCTTAGCACAAGACTTAAACCCTGAGTTACGTAACAGGTTTACAGTTTAGGGAAGCTCGCTTTGACACGGAATTTCTCTTTAGCGCTCAGGGCAAAGCGAGGTTAGGCAATAAATCCCGCACTGAAATCTGGAATGAACCTGCGGGACAGGTATCAGACGCACCTCCCTCGCTGCTGCTCCACGTAAAGTTTCACTATTTCACCCCTCGGGCAGGGCCAAGGTCACCCGGCCGGGACGGGGACAGAGGAGCCCCCGAGCCCCGCCAG
>VRYO01001760.1:850802-865452 GCA_009812075.1 Sialia sialis | reverse complement strand
CTGGGGACAGCTGGGGACAGGATGGGACATCCTGGGACAGCTTGGGACAGGCTGGGGACAGGCTGGGGACATCCTGGTGTGTGCTGGGACAGGATGGGGACAGGCTGGGGACATCCTGGGGACAGCCTGGGACAGCTTGGGGACAGCCTGGGGGGTGCTGGGACATCCTGGGATATTCCACCATTCCAGACCCCTTGGACACTGAGATCCCCCTGCTCTGCTCTGGGATATCCTGGAATATTCTGGAATATCCTACTTTCTCTATTGTTAAAAAACTGTATTCTTAAGCACTATTTAAAAAAAAATAACAATAACAATAATTATTACTAATATTATTATATTACTACTACTGTATTGTTATTATTTTCATATATATTTTCATAAAATGTACTATTATTTGAATTAACCAATTATATATAACCTTATATATTTTTATATATATATATATATGTGTATGTATATATATACACACACACACATATATTTATGTTACATATATAGGTAACCAGGCAAGACTTTCTATATTGTTTTAAAGAAAACCCTGCTATATAGAGTTTTTTATATTTATATATATATTTATATGTGTGTGTATATATTCAGACATATGCTATCTATATATAGGGAGTTTTAGATATAAAATATTTTTAATTTGTTAAAATGTATTCAAGTTAAATAGAAATATCAGTGTGATATGAATTATTGCCATTAGATATTGTCTATAAAATGTATTTTAATGTGTATTTGGTTTCTAATAACCAAGCCCTGTTGTCTCTCCTCTCTTGCAGGCCTTCTCAGTGTTTTTTGTGTGTGTGGCATTCACCTCCAACATCATCTGTCTGCTCTTCATCCCAATCCAGTGGCTGTTCTTTGCTGCCAGCACCTATGTGTGGGTACAGTATGTGTGGCACACAGGTGGGGCATTTTCTTCACTTATTCCCTCAATTAGAGCTTTATTAATTACAGTTCTGCACAGGGTTTATGTCACATGTGTCATGGCACAACCTCTGCTGCTGCTCACTCAGGCAGGGTTTAGTTAGAAAAATTTTTTTTTTTTTTTTGTTTTGCACTTACATCTCCAGTAAGCAGCAATTATAATAAACAGGAATTGCAGAGCAGCTGAAGGAAAATTCAATTCCTGACTTTAAATCTCTCCTGCTGTGATTCAACAGATGCAGAGCACACAGGAAAATTTTGTGACAGTGTTCTGTCCTTCCACTGTTAATTCAGTTAATAATGTTCAAATTTCAGTTATTTCCTGTCCTTCCACACCCAGTTAGTGTGCTGTTCATTCAGTTAATAACATTAAAATCTCAGTTATTTCATGTCCTTCCAAACTCAATTGGTGTGCTGTTAATTCAGTTAATAATGTTCAAATATCAGTTATTTCATGTTCTATACTGAACTGATGTGATCTGAATTCAGTTAATAATATTCAAATTTCAGTTATTTCCTGTTCTTCCACACCAATTAGTGAACTCTTAATTCAGTTAATAATATTGAAATATCAGCTATTTCATTAATGTGCTCTTAATTCAGTTAATAATATTGAAATCTCAGGTATTTCATTGATGTGCTGTTAATTCAGTTTATTGCATCAAAATCTCAGCTTTTTCAGTGCTCAGTTTATTCTGCTTTAGCAGATTTTTGTCTCAGCTGGGTGCAGGTTCTGAGCTGCCCTGGCAGTTTGAGACTTTTTTGGAGAATTCTTGTGCTGCCCTTTTCTCCCTGAGCTGGGTTGGGATGAATCAGGGGAGGTTTTTTCAGCTCCTTCCCTCAACCCAAACATTTCAATGAATTTCAAGTGAAATGAAATCGTTTTTTTAGGGGTGATTTTTCCCTGGGATTTGGGATTTGTGGAGGTTGGTGCAGGGTCTGTGCTCACCCCTCTCCCAGCTCAGTCCCCTTGCTGCCCAGCTCCAGACACCTGCAGGGTCTGGGTTATTTTTAGATTTCTGTTCATGTTCAAACCTTATCTGAGCTTGTTCAGGGTTGATGCTCACAGGGAGGAACCTGATGGGCCAGTTTTAGCTGTAGCTATTGAGCTGATTTCATATTTTAATTCATGGCAGCCTCAGCAGTTACTCATTTTCATGATGGGAATTTCCTTTTTTTTCCCCCTTATTAATTTATTTTAAAAGTTATGATCTTTCTAGCTGAAATCTTGTTTACTTAGACTGCTGAAATGTTTAAAAAATCACTTTTCAAATGCTGCTGCTCTGTCCCTGAGGTGTTTCCCTTCTCTCCACAGAAAGAGGTGTGTGCTTACCAACAGTATCACTGTGGATACTTTTTGTTTATATTGAAGCAGCCATTAGATTTAAAGATTTAAAAAACTTCCACGTGGACCTTTGTCGTCCCTTTGCAGCACACTGGTAAGTGCCTCTCTGGCTTTTCCTCACCAGGAAAATCAATCATCTGGGTTTTTATTTGGCTTCAGGGCTGAGCTCTTCAGTTTTCCCTTAAAAATTCTGCCAGGAGTTATTCCATGAGAAATGTGTGGACACGAGGACCCAGTGCCACCTTTCTGTGCTGTGAGGAACTTGCAGCGTCCCAAAATCCCAAATATTTCTTTTATAGCTCATTTCTGTGCAAGTTGTTTTGATTCATTTGCAGTCGTGGCTGTAATTTGATTAATCACATTGCTTTTTTGGGTTTTTTTTCCCCTCCTCAGCATTGGCTACCCTGTTGTGACTTTGGGCTTTGGCTTTAAAAGTTACGTCAGCTACAAGATGCGCTTGAGGAAGCAGAAGGAGGTGCAGAAGGAGAACGAGTTCTACATGCAGCTCCTGCAGCAGGCACTGCCCCCAGAGCAGCAGATGCTGCAGAGGCAGGAGAGGGAGGCAGAGGAAGGCAAGTGCTTCCTTCATGGTGCTCTGTGCTGAGAGAAAAACCAGCCCCAGGCAGGCTGGGCTCAGGAGGGCAGTGAAAGGGTTAATGGGACAGAAAATTAGGACAGAAAATTCAATTTTGGCCCCTCTGTCAGCTCTTCAGCTGCAGCAATCTGCTCACTCCTGTTGGGTGAAGCTCCAGTATTTTTATGAAATCCCCGTTTCCTGCTTGGAAAAGCCATCAAATCCAACTTGGGATTCTCTTTTTTTAGAGAATCTCCAGTGCTGGTTGTTCCCTGCAGGAATGTTGTGTCCATCATGATTTTTTTTTTCCATGGTATTGATGGATTTAATGAAGTAAGCTGATTTTTTTTTTTTTTCACTTTGGTGTTGCAGCAGCCAAAGGATTATCTGATATGGATTCCTCAATACTCCTGCAGCACAATGGAGGCATTCCAGCCAATAAAAAAATCTCTGCAACGTTGCCAGAGCTGGAATATCGAGAAAAAGGGAAAGAAAAGGACAAGGATGCAAAGAAACACAACCTTGGGATAAACAACAACATTTTGCAACCTGTAGACTCTAAAATACAAGAAATCGAATATATGGAAAACCATATCAATAGTAAAAGATTAAATAATGATCTTGTAGGAAGTACAGAAAACCTCTTGAAAGAGGACTCATGCACTGCCTCGGCCAAAAATTACAAAAATGTCAGCGGGGTTGTGAACTCCTCCCCCCGCAGCCACAGTGCGAGCAACGGGAGCATCCCCTCCTCATCCTCCAAAAACGAGAAAAAACAGAAATGTGCCAGCAAGAGCCCCAGCACACACAAGGACTTAATGGAGAACTGTATTCCTAATAACCAGCTAAGCAAACCAGATGCACTGCTCAGGTAAGCTGGGCCTGAGCCCTGCCTCGTCCTCCAGCAGGGCTCAGCCTCTGCTCTGCTTTGCTTTTTTCTGGGGAAAATGTCCTTGGTGGTAAAAAAAGGATTGTGTGCTGCTGTGGGGTGTGGAGCTGTGTTCCTGCTTTTTGTCTGAGCTGCAGCCTGGAGCAGATGGCTTCATGCTGCCTCTGGTGAGGCACCACAGATCTCTGCTGGGAGGAAAAACACAAAATCAGCTCACGTGTCCTCGGCAGCTCCTGTGTGAGGCACCTTTGCCTCTCCAGGGAGCTCCCTGGGCTCCCTTGCTGCCTGAAGAGCTGTTGGTGTTGTGTTTGTGTCTGATTCTCCTCTGAAGTGTTGGGCTTTTGCTCTGATGTGGATTTCCTCTGGAGCAGAGGGGCAGTGCTGCTATGGGGCTCTGCTCAGCTCCAGGGGCTCCTGGGGGGATCTGGAGGAGTCCCAGCCTCCCATCTGCTCTGGGAATTTGGGGGGATGGATTTGGGAGTGCAGTGCTCACCCTGAGACAGATGGTGCTGTCATGTGCTGCCAGGAGGAGCAGCAGTGAGGGAAGTGCATGGAGAGATGTCTGCAGCAAAAGCCATTTCAGTTCTGCTTTTCTGCAGCATTTTCCACCTGGCTCGTGCCTCTCTCGTTCCTTATTCCACCAAATCAATGTTGGCCAGATTAATTGGCAGATCAGCTTGTTTTTCCCTGCAGGTACCTCTGATAATTGGGCTTTTGTCCCTGAGGATTTGTGCTGTGGGAACACAATGACTTCAATGGAAATATTATTTTCTCCTCTGATAGTTGCTGTGGCCCTGATTGCCATAGCCCTGCCAATTAAAACACCAGACTAATTGCTGCCTAATGCCTGTAGAGAGCTTGTGTGAGGGAGCAGCAGTCAGTGGGATCTGGGAATCTCAGGATTGATGCTTTGTGGATGGATGAGCCTTCAGCAGAGCTGCTCCAGCCCCTGGCCAGGCTCTGCCC
Source organism: Sialia sialis (assembly GCA_009812075.1). NCBI lineage: Eukaryota > Metazoa > Chordata > Aves > Passeriformes > Turdidae > Sialia > Sialia sialis. Next base: position 860,745 of record VRYO01001760.1, on the reverse strand, counting down.
ATTCCCAGCTGGTTTCATGTTTATTTAAAACTCTTTATAAGGTTTCTTTGCTCCCCAAGCACTGAGGGCCAGCTCAGTTTGCTGCAGTTCCAAACATTCCTAAGCCTTGAGAGAGGGAAGGGAATTGTTTTGGGAATTCCAGCCTGACAGCTGGGTGGCTGTGGCTGAGATTGAACCTGCTGTGTCCAAAGCTTCAATCCCACCTTGAAATCCTCCTGGGGATTGGGGCAGGGGGGTTTGGGATCACAGAATGAGCCAGATTGGTGTCCATGAGGAATTGCAGCTCCAGGGAAGCACAGGGAGCAGAGCTGAGCTCTCCAGGTGCCTCACTCTGTCCTGGGGTGGTTTTGGGGTGTGTGGGTGGGGAATTGTGCTACAAATCCCTGGAGCTGTTTCTTGTCCCTGTGCAGGCAGCCCAGGAGCATCCTGAAGTCATTGATGAAATCTCATTTCTGCACAGACTCACCTGACAAATTGGATGGGATGGATGCACTTAAATGTAAAAATTCCTGGTGCTTTTTTATTTGAGCCTTGTCCATTATCCCGTCCCTGGAGTGCCAGGCATTTGTTCCATCCTCTCCTCCACTCCCAGCAGTGTTACTTGTTGCTGTTACTCAATTCCAGTCTGCTCTGGAGCCTGGGAAGGGCTGAGTGAAGCTTGCCACTCAGGTCACATCTGCTCAGCTTCCAAATAAAGCTGCTTTTCCTAGCTCAGTGTCCAGCAGGGTGGCAGAGCTGCTTTCCTTTTGTGTGCCCAGAGCTGAGTAACCAGGAGCCAATGTGAAATATTCCCTGTGCTGCTGGGGATGAGCAGGAGCAGGAGCAGTGCAGGGTTTCACCCTTGGCACATTTGGCCAGGTCAGGGTTGATTTATCAGTGTGATGTGAACAACTCTGCTCTCATTTGAAGCTAAGTTTGTATTTTTTTCTGTCTGGTGGAATGTCAGGGCTTGGTTTTGTGGGGAGGAAGTTCCTGCTGCCCAACCCTGGGAATTGTTCTGTTCCTGCTGGGCAGAGCTGAGCATCCCAGAGGAACCTCTGGGCTTTCCTGAGACCTCTCCTGAGGCTGAGAATCCTCTTGTCCAGCCCTGAATCTCTGGGATCTGAGATTCTTCCCCAGCTCTGCCAGCTGCAGGGATCCATTTGGGACCAGCCTGGTGTCCCTTTGTCAGGAGCTACAGAGTAAATTCATTTTTTTACCATTTCACTCATTTCTGAGGTGAAGCAGATTCAGATCCTCAATGTATGGAGCAAGTCCAAGCTGAAATTGCTGCAGAATTATTTCGTTGTTGTTGTTTATTGCACATTAGACAGCAAAACCCTGGCCTGGCCCTGCCCTTTTAGCAAATCCCTGCTCCACAACTCCACAAAAATCCTGGCAGAGCTGTGTGTGTGCACAGAGCTGCTGCCCGTGGCACACGAGCTGCTGATGAACAAGCTGTCTCATGCACTAATTATCCCCACAGATAATGAGGACATCTTCTGGCACTCGGGCTGGGAAAATTCCTGGGTGCCCCAGCTCATTTCACCCTCCTGAAATGGTGTCACCTGCAGAGACAGAGCTGGGAGGTTTAAAATGGGAATTCCTGCCCATTTGGTGCTGATGTTGTAGAATTTTGTTCTTGCTCACCCCGCTGGTGTTAAAGCAGCAGCAGTTTCCTGTGGGGTCACGGCCCAGGAAAGCTCTGAGAAGGCAAGAAAATCAGAAAGATTGGGAATAAATGAGGAATGTGGGAGGCAATCCCTCCTCAAAGCCTTCCCAGGGCAGCAGAGTGCTCAGAAACAGAACAGCCTGTGGAAATGGGAGCTGCCTGCAGCAGGGAAAGGGGAATTTCTGTGAATTCCTGAGTTTTGGGAATGTGAGCTGCTCCCAGGGCCTGGCAGTTCCAGCAAGGAAAGGAGAATTTCTGTGAAATCCTGGATTTTTGGGAATGAGAGCTGCTCCTCCGGGCCTGTTAATTCCAGCAGGGAAAGGAGAATTTCTGTGAATTCCTGAGTTTTGGGGAATGAGAGCTGCCCCTAGGGCCTGGCAGTTGAGCAGGGAAAGGATCATCCAGGATTTCTGTGAATTCCTGTTTTCTTTTGGGAATGAGAGCTGCTACTCAGGGCCTGTTAATTCCAGCAGGGAAAGGAGGATTTCTGTGAATTTCTGGATTTTTGGGAGTTCCATGCTCCTCAGGGCCTGTTATTCCAGCAGAGAAAGGAGCATCCAGGCTCTCTGGCAGAGCTGGGATTTTTTGAGAGCATCTCAGGGCCTGGTGGGTACTTGGAAATAATAATTTTTCTATAAACTGTGTTTCACTGGAGTGCAATCACCAGGTGATGATGGGATGGAGCAGATGAGGCATCAATACTGGAGAGCAGTTCAAGCTGAACTGAGCTGTCCCTGAGTTCATCCATCGATCTCCCCCGAGGCATTTGGGAAAAACTCCCTTTGGAGGTGATGCTGGGGAATTCTCCTGGGCTGGAATGAGGGAAAATCCTCTCTGGAGGTGATGCTGGGGAATTCTCCTGGGCTGGAATGAGGGAGGTGATGCTGGGGAATTCTCCTCAGCAGGAAGGAGGGAGGTGCTGCTGAGCCCAGGAACAGGAACAATCTGCACTGAGGAATTCCAGACTGGAGGGAATGACCTCACTTGTGTAAACAACACAACATAATCTGCAACTAAAGCCTCGTTTAAAGAGCAGTGCTGGGAGAAACATCTTCCAGAGCTCAGCTTTTCTTTGCTCCCCCTCCTCTGGAAATCACTTTCTCCTGGAAATAAGAGACTTGAGCAGCAAATGGAATGAGAGTAGGAATAGCAGTAATGTGAAAAACGCTGGTGTGGATAATTTCTCAATGTCCCAGCAGTGCTTGCAGCAGGGATTTTTTATGGCTTTGTGTTGTTTTACCTTGCTGGGCTTTTCTTTTGGAGTGGTGCTCATGTCCTTGTAGCAGAGGTGACCTGGGACAGTGCTGGGCTGGACAGTTTCTATTATTATATTTATTATAAAATCATATTATCATCTTCATTTTAGGGAGGCAGGAGCCTGCATGTGCTCTGGAGTTGGCAGAAAACAGAGATTCTCTGCTCTGGTGTTTAGAGCTGCAGCAAAACTTCAGTGTAATGAAAAGGGATAATTAAAACCTGCTAAAATCTCTCTGTGGAACCTCATTCCAGACAAGCCCTGGATAAAGCAAATTCCAGTGGTTTTGTGTGGCACTGACTGGAAAGAGAGGAATTTTGTGTTAATTTTTTACAAGTGTAAAAATTTTACAAGTGTAAAATTCTGTGTGTTTAGGAGGAAAAGCTGGGCCTGTTCATTCTCCCTGACCCCACAAATTCTGTGTGTTTAGAAAGAAAATCTGGGGCTGTTCCAGCCTCTCTAACCCCACAAATTCGGTGTGTTTAGGGTAAAAAGCTGGGGCTGGGCCTCATCCCTGTGGATCCTGCAGGTTTTTTCCTGGAACACTCAGGTGCAGATGGCTCCACATCTGAGCTCAGGGCAGTTCTCCTGTGCCAAAAATACAAATTCAGTCTGTCCTGTGCCAGCACCTTCAGGCTTTATCTGCTCAGGGCTTCTTTTTCTGGAATACTCAACACCCAAAATAAATCCTGGGGTTTCATAGTCTGAGCTAGAGGTAAAAGCTGTTTTATCTTCAATTATCAGTTCACTCCAGCCATGGATGTTGAAATTATTTATGGGGAAAGGGGGAATCAGGTGAGTTCCTCTATTGAAACAGCATTTCTCCACCTGTTTGTGAAAAACTGGATTCAAACCACTCAGCTCTTGGCACACCCAGCCTGGTAGTGGTTCCTACAGCTTCTCACTCTCTTTAATTAAAACATTGCTCTCTCCAAAAGCCTGGGCAGATGAAATGAAATGAAACTCTGATTTCTTTCCCAACAACTGCCCTGTGCATCATTTCACACTGCCCAGCACGCAGCTGCTGCTCCCTCTCTGGGGCTGAGGTTGGGATGTTTGCTCAGCTTTGCAGATTCTCTCCTCAGCAGAGCAGCAGGAGTTCAGGGATTTGTGCTCGTCCCTCTCAGGTGGGTATTGCTTTCTGCTGCTCCTGTTTGCCTCTAAGTTGATTTTTAATTCTGTTTTTTTCAGTTCAAGGGTGCTTTTGGCCATGTCTAGTGCACTGAAGGAATTTATTTTCCCAGGAGGGCACTTCCACAGAGCTGCTGGGGCAGGAGGGGCTGAGATTGGATTTATCTGAGGTGGCCCAGCCCAGCAAGCTCCTCTGGAGGCTGCTCCTGGCTCTTCATTCACCCTCTCACCTCTCTGCGTTGTTAAAAACAGTTCCAGACTGCTCCAAAACCATTTTCCTGCATCCCCACAGCTTTGGTGCATTCAGTGGCACAGGATGTTCTGCCTGCTCATCTCTCAGTCCCTTTTACCTGAGATTTCCCTGCACTGAGGAAATGTTTCCTTAGGAAATCAAACATCTGCAGCCATTCATCTGCACTGAGTGTCACCAAGGGCAGCTCTCTTTGGCTTTTTGGGGATTGTTCTCCTCATCTTAATGTGCCACTGCCACTACTTCAGAATGGAACCTGGGAAATCAAAGCACTTTCATCTTCTTTATGGCCATTTGAAACCTCTGCAATCAATAGCTGGCAGAGCAAAGGAGGGTGTGTGAGAATGGCTGGGGTGTATTTGCTTTAAAAAGTGTTTAAAACGGTTGATTATTCACCTGTGATGGGTTTTTACTCCAAGAATCAATAACCTTATTTGTGGGCGAAAAATCAAAGTGAGCTGAGTGCCTCTCTTCCAAAATGTGTGTTTTATTTAACAATATTTTAATTAATAAGATTACATGAATCTTCAGGAACTTTCCAAAGCTGCAATTTCAAGTGTAGAGCAGATGGTCTGTGTTCAAGAGCAATTAAAACTAAATTTACTGACTCCTGAGCTGGGGATGACTTAACACATCCTCCTTACTCAGCATGCACATCATGTGCTGCAAGAAAATACCAGCATGGTGAGGTGACAATCCAGCTCAGCTCTGGTGACAAATCAAAGCCAGCATTTGTGCACAGAAATCTAGTGGTGTGTGGCTCTGTCCTGGTTCAGAACGTCTCAGATTTCATGGGGAGTGCATGGGAGGGGATTCCTGTGGGGGAGTCTGAGGTGTGTGTGGGGCTCTACATGGAGTTACAGAAAATTTTATAAGAAAATTTTACATAAATTTTTTATTTCAAAATTTATTTGATATAAATTTTTTATTTGACATTTTAATTTTCTATAAAATTTTATAGAAAATCTGGTTATTTAGTAAGGACACAATCAGAGAATTGTGAGAGTCTGAAGCTTTGAGGGTTCGAGTTTTATTCTGCTTTTTTTATAGAGTACGCCTGAACCTTGGGGATTGGGTGAGTGGATTTGAAAGGCAGAAGCCTCTCTGTGAAATTGAGAATATAAACCCCCTCCCTCCAAATTATTATAATTTTGAAATCAAGGGGCTCTCAGGCAAAGATATGGGAACAGGAATAACAGTTCTTTACTGGGGAAATTAAAATAGAAATACAGCACTACAAAGAACAAAGCCCAAACCCTGGCAGAGTTAGAATCCAAGCTGACAGCCGTCAGTCAGTCAGGGTGGTGGCAGCAGTGCCATTCAATGGTGGCTGCATCCTCCTGCAGTGACAGATGTGCTTCAGTTGGAGCAGTGCTCCTGGACAAGGTGCAGTTTCCCTCCAAAGATCCAGTGATGATGTGGAAGGGTCTGGTTTTCCTCTGGGATCCAGTGGAAAAGGCTGCTCTGATGTTCCAAACCTCACATTTTATCTGGGTAGGAAATGTTTGGCTCCTCCCCCTGGCTGGAGCATCTCCCCATGGGATGCAGTAATTTTATCAGTGCCACAGTGAGACTCCAATGGCCATGAGCAGAAGAGAACTCCTGGAGGAAGGATGGGCTGGGAGAAGATAAAGAACACTGCCCCAGCTGGTTTAACAGCCATTAACAGGAGATGTCCCCTTTGGAAATAAAGAACACTGTCCCACCTGGTTTTTAGCATCTGGTCCATTAACAGGAGACCTCTCCCTGGAGATCAGGATCACTGGTTTTACAGGTGTCCCATTAACAGGAGATACCTCTCACAGAGATCAAGATCACTGCCCCACCTGTTTTTACAGGTGTTGCATTAACAGATCTCTCTGGAGATCAGGATCACTGGTTTAACACCTTGCCCATTAACAGAAGATACCTCTCACAGAGATCAGGATCATTGGTTTAGCACCTGGCCCATTGACAGCAGATCTCTCCCTGGAGATCGGGATCACTGGTTTTACAGGTGTCCCATTAACAGGAGATACCTCTCGAGATCAGGATCATTGATTTAACTCGTGACCCATTAACAGGAGAAATGTCCTTGGAAGTCAGGATCACTGGTTTTTAACAAATGTCCATTAACAGGAGATATCTCTGGAGATCAGATCACTGATTTTTTTAACAAATGTCCATTAACAGGAGATATCTCTGGAGATCAGGATCACTGGTTTTTAACAAATGTCCATTAACAGGAGATCTCTCTGGAGATCAGGATCTCTGCCCCACCTGGTTTACCAGCTGCTGACAGAATCCCGACTCTCGTTCACCTCCTGCATTGCATCCTGAGCCACGCTAGAGCAGGAGCTGAGCTGTGCTTTGGCCTTGTGTTTGGCAGGTTGGAACAGGACATCAAGAAGCTAAAGGCTGACCTGCAGGCCAGCAGGCAGGTGGAGCAGGAGCTGCGCAGCCAGGTGAGCTCGCTGAGCTCCGCCGAGCGCGGCACGCGCGCCGAGATGGGCCAGCTGCGCCAGGAGAACGAGCTGCTGCAGACCAAGTAGGTGCCACTGCCCTGGCTGCACTGCTGCTGCTGGGTGTTCATGCAGGACGTGTGGTTGGCTCTCTGCAAGCCTTGGGATAAATGCTAGATGGGTAATAGCATTTCTTATTAAAATAGCATTTGTGTATGGATGTGGTCTTTGTTAATAATAAAAGTTAGACTGAAGTTTTTTAGAGATACTGTGCTTAAACTACACACTTAGCTAAAATAACAGCAGATAAACATGTAATGAAAACCCTACAAGCTGATACAACAATTATCAACACTCACCAACAGCAAAAAGCCAAAACCACCACCCAAATTAAAAAAAAAAAAAGAAATAAAACCACCAGCCAAAAAACACGCATGCTCTAAAAAAGCAAACCCAAGAAGTAGCACACTCAACAGTTCTCAAAAACCATTTAATTATGCATAAAAACTATAAATATGCAACAAGTTGATGTGTTGTAAAGTGTGTTTAAAGAGTGTTCCCAAAGCCAAGCACCCAGACATTTTAACCCTTTGCTTTATGTTTGTCTCCTATTTTCTTTTCATTAAACATTTTATAAAACTTTTATTAAACCTTTTAATTCCCCCAAGACAGCAAACTGTGTATTTCACATGGGGCACTGCTGGAGCCCACACACGTGGGGTACCACTGACCCTGGAGAGCACTGCTTCTCAGCTGAGGCTTGGAAAAAGCTGAATTGAAGGGAATGTTTGGGTGACTTTGGAATGCTCCTGTCCCCAGCTGCCTGTTCTGTTCTGGATGTGAAGTTCTGCAGATTTAAAACTTGTTTCACAAGTGAGAAGGGAGAGGAGAGGTGCAGAGTTTATCTGAAGCTTCACACAGACTGTGACAGCAAAATAAATCTTTCCTTTATTTGGTTAGTTTTTCTGGCTAGCTGAAGCAAAAAAGTTCCCTGAAGCATAGTTTTTTTATTTGTTTTTTCTTTCCTTTTTCTTAAAATTGTTTGAATCTGCTCTAAACTGCAAACCCAGAAGAGCACCAGGAGCTCACATTTGTGGCCCACTAAGACCTGGCCTAGGCCACAGCATTTCCCAGCACCAAAAGAACTAAAACTAAGTAAGCCAGGCTGCAACCCACAAAAAAAAACTCTTCTGAATTTGTCATCTCCTCAGAGCAGTGAGAGGTTTTACTGTTTAGTATTGTTAATTTTTGTGCTGAGAAGTGCTTTGCCTGTTAAATAAATTGGGGTTTTTTTTCCCACTGCTCTCCAAAAAGATATTTCCCCCAAACCCATTAAAAAAGAAGTTGATTAAATCTGTTTACTAGAGAAACCCCATTCCAATTTTCCTCCCAAATTTGCCCTAAACCCAGACAGTGACAAAATTAAAATCACAGCTGTGTAGTGAAATAGGAGTGTGTGAGTTTTAAATGTGAGGGGTTTATAGTCTAGAGGTAGGTATGGGACAAAATGAACAATTTTGGGTGTTTTTCAGTGTTCACGGTTTCAGGCAGAAGTTTGTGGTCGGGCAGTGTCACACTGAGGTCATGGGAAGTTAGTTACTGAGTTCAAAGGATAAATAACAGAGGTGTTAATTCTCTGTTGGACTGTTTAGCAGCTGGGTTTTCCTCCATTTTCCTCATTCTAGCTGGTGGCTGGAAGTGCTACTGAACTTTCTGTACTTTGGATAAAATTTATTAAAAACAACCCAGCCCCAACAGGAGAAAATCCATTTCCTCCCTGTATTCATTAATCCTGAGTGAAGGCAGGAGGGACTGAGACAAACCACTAATGAAATGGTGCAAAACTCCCTCTGCTGCTAGCAAATAATCCTAAAAATGGGAGGCAAATCCATGCAGGGCTTGGTTTTAATCAGAGCTTTGGGAGCAGAACCCTGAACTCACCGCTCTCCCTGTCCCTGCAGATTGCACAACACTGTACAGATGAAACAAAAAGACAAACAAACCATCAGCCAGCTGGAGAAGAAGCTAAAGGCAGAGCAGGAGGCACGAACCTTTGTAGAAAAACAATTAATGGAAGAAAAGAAAAGGAAGAAGTTGGAAGAAGCAACTGCTGCACGAGCTGTGGCCTTCGCTGCTGCCACCAGGTGCTGTGTCCTGGGGAGGGAGGAGCCTGTGCTGGGCCTTTTCCTTTCAAAATCTTTTATTTAAAAATTATCTTTTATTTTAAACACAATCTTTTATTTTTAAAATAATCTTTTATTTACAAAAACCCAATCCAGCTTTATTTGTGTTAAAGCAAGGGAGGTGTGTTCCCCTGAAGCTGAGCCTCAGTGACATTTACTCATAAAGGAGAATTTTATGCTCTCAGTTCTGCTGTTCCTGGGCTGGGCTGTCAGAGATGTGTGTCCTGCTCAGAGGAGCATCTCCTTTCACCTGGGGCTGGGAATCAAGGATTTGAGCAGGATTTGCCCAAAATGTTGGGATTTTCCTGCTCGGGGCAGTGGCTCCCAGGGCTTGCTGTAATCCCACACTTGGGGTCACTTTCACCTGCAGGGCTCCAAATGTCCGAGCAGAATTGTTATTATTCATTATGTGGAACAGAATTATTCATTATTAGGAACAGAATTATTATTTTTCATTATTAGGAACAGAATTACTGTGCTTCTCTGCTCTCCCCATTCCACCAAACCCCAAATCTCCCAGTTCTCGAGGTGTAACCCTGAGGAACCTCCTGCTCTGAGGGGAATGGTTTTGCTGAGAAGACCAGAGCTGGCTGCTTCTTTTTGTGGTTGAGATTGTTGATCTGGGTTTGTGCTGTTGAGCTGTTCAGAGGCAGCCTGGCTGTGGTTTCAGCTCTGTGCTGTGTCCCTGCAGAGGGGAGTGCACCGAGACCCTGCGCAATCGCATCCGCGAGCTGGAGACAGAGTGCAAGAAGCTAACAATCGACATCAAAGTCAAGGAGGATCAGATCAGAGAGCTGGAAATGAAAGTTCAGGTAATGCCAGAGCCCCAGGGATCAGGGAAGTGTCCCAGGGAGAGCTCCCAGGCCTCCCAAATCCCTGGATCCACATGGGGTGGGGCAGGGTGGGGCAGGCTGGGGGCACCAGGAGAGGAACCAAACCTTCCAGGGGTTCCATCCAAACCTTCCAGGGGGCTCCATCCAAACTATCCCAGGATCCCAGGGACTCCATCCAAACCTTCCAGGAGAGGCAGGG
>VRYO01001760.1:820461-833276 GCA_009812075.1 Sialia sialis | reverse complement strand
CCTGAATTCACCTTTCCTGGAGCTGGGTTGGGAAAGGATAAAACCCCTGAATGCACCTTTCCTGGAGCTGAGGGAAAGGACAAAATTCCTGAATTCACCTTTTACTGGAGCTGGGGCAGAGATTTCACCTTTCCTGGAGCTGGGGCTGAGGAGGAAAAGAACAAAACCCCTGAATTCTCCTTTCCTGGAGCTGAGGGAAAGGACAAAATCCCTGAATTCACTTTCCTGGAGCTGTGGCTGAGGAGGGAAAGGACAAAATTCCTGCATTCTCTTTTCCCTGGATTCTCCTTTCTTGGAGCTGGGGCAGAGATTTCAGAGATTTCACCTTTCCCTGGAGCTGGGGCAGAGATTTCAGAGATTTCACCTTTCCCTGGAGCTGGGGCAGAGGGAGAGGAGGCAGATCCAGAGCACAGATCGAGGCACTCAGAATGCAACAGATTTTATTTGTTTTAGTCTTTGAGTGCAGAGCCAGATCTCTAAATCCACTTTTGTGCAGCTCTCTTAGCAACTGCTCGTGTCTCTTTTTATCTCCTCACAAAGGAAATGGATGATGGGCTCGACGAGGCGTTCTCAAGGTAATTCTCATCCCTCCCCACCCCAGAGCCTCGGCTGGGGCTGGCTTTTGATAAATCCTCCATCTAATCCGGGCTGGGATCTGGCCTAGGCAGCTGTCCCATCAGTGCTAATTGAGAGACAGGCTTTAAGGCTGCCTGATAAGACAAATATTTTGACAGCGTTTAAGGATGGAGAGAGTCCTGTGTGATAAGGAATTTAATTTCCCCAGCACTTGCAGTGTCTGCTCCCACTCACCAGGGTTTTTGGGGCTTTGCTCTTCCTCAGCCCACAAGCTCAGCCTGTGTGGCCATGGATTCCTGCAGTTTATTCCTCTTTCCTCTCCAAATTCAAGGCTTCCCTGCCCGTGCCTGCTGAGCCATCCAGCAAAGCCAAACAAACCTATTTCCTCTCTGTGCCTCTTCCTGCCTGTCCTGGCAGGGCTGCTGAGGTTTCTGTGCTCCATCCTCCATCCTCCATCCTCATCCTCCTCCTCCTCATCCTCCTTCTCATCCTGGGAGGTGCAGGAGGAGCAGGAGAAGTTTGCAGCACTTCCTGCTCAGCCCTTGGGCCCTGTTTGGCTCTCAGGGATGATTTACATCTTCCCTTTCCCTGCAGCCTCATCCCAGCCTGGGGCTCATCAGGGCTTGATTTATCTCCTGCTCTCAGAGTTCCCCCTGCTCTCTGTGTTTGTTTTCCCCCTGCTCTCTGTGTTTTCCCCCTGCTCTCAGAGTTCCCCCTGCTCCCTGTGTTTGTGTTTTCCCCTGCTCTCTGTGTTTGTGTTTTCCCCTGCTCTCAGAGTTTTCCCCCTGTTCTGCTCCCTGTGTTCCCCCCCTGCTCTCAGGGTGCTTTTGGCCTTTGTTGAGCATTGCTGAGCTCTCACATCACCCTGGGCTCTCTGGTGACTCAGGCTCTGTTGTGCTCATCCTGCAGCACTCCCCAGGCCACTCCTGCCACCTCATCACACATTGCTCTTCTTTATTCACACTGGGGCTTCACCTCAGGCTCTTTTTGGACCTTGTGCCTCCCGTGGATGCAATCCCAGTGTGTTTACCTTTGTTTCTCTGGTTTATTGTGTTTCCCTCTCTTCTCCCGTGTTTCACTCTGTGTTTCTATTCTGTGTTTTCCTGTGTTTATATTCTGTGTTTCCCTCTGTATTTTCCTCTGTGTTTCTCTCTCTTTTCCCACATTTCACCCCGTGTTTCTCTTTTCCCACATTTCACTCTGTGTTTCTCTCTCTCTTTTGCAACGTTTCACTCTGTGTTTCTCTCTCTTTTCCCACATTTCACTCTGTGTTTCTCTCTCTTTTCCCACATTTCACCCTGTGTTTCTCTCTCTGTTTCTCTGTTTCACTGAGTGTTTCTGTGCCCCCCAGACTGGCCCAGTCCAGGACAAATCCCCAGGTGCTGGACACGGGGCTGACAGCTCAGGACATGCAGAGTGCAGAGACTCTGTCCCCTGTGGACTGGAACCAAATGGAGCCCAGCCCAGCAGAGAAGGAGGAACTGTTCCTGTTCTGAGGCCGAGCTCTGGAAATGTCCCAGCATCTTCCCAGGGCTCTGCAGAGGAGGCCTCAGCCCAGTTCAGACCAAAGCTTCACCACAAACCTGACATGGATTTCTCTACCTTGCTTTTCTGTAAGCCACCAGCCGCTCTCAGACTTATTTATTGCAGTTTCCAAAGTTGTGGAGGTGTGGGGAGAGCTGCAGCCACAGCAGAGCTGCAGCAGTGCCTGCTGCTCCTGGGCACCAGCAAAGGCAGCTGCAGCTCCTGGTGCAGCTCCTGCCCAGGAGGGGACTGGAATCACAGAGCAGAGCTTTTGGAATCACAGAGGAGCAGAGCTTTTGGAATCACAGAGCAGAGCTTTTGGAATCACAGAGCAGAGCTTTTGGAATCACAGAGCAGCAGAGCTTTTGGAATCACAGAGGAGCAGAGTTTTGGAATCACAGAGGAGCAGAGTTTTTGGAATCACAGAGCAGCAGAGCTTTGGAATCCCAGAGGAGCAGAGTTTTGTCCCAGCCTGTGGCCCAGCTCTCAGCCACCCTGTGGGAATCGATGCTTTTTAACCCAAAGACTCCAAGTTCTGCACTTTAAAACTTGAACTGGAAGCAGTGGTACCAGTTGTCAAGGTAAGCAGTGCCTGGAACTCTCTTCAGAAGCTATTGACCCAAAAAGAGCCACCCTGGCTCCAAGCTGAGCCCTCAGTGATGTCCCAAAGCTCCCTTGGCTTTAACAGCAAAACCCCCAGGCAGGGAGGATTTGTCTGGCTGGATCCTGCTGGGAAGGGAGGAGCAGCAGGAGCAGGAATTCCCATTCCCAGCCTGGGAGGAGCAGAGGTCTAGCTTCCTTCCCAGCCTGGGAGGAGCAGCAGGAGCAGGATCCACATTCCCAGCATGGCCCAGCCTGCCTAGGACTTGTTCCTGCCCAAAACCAGGGGGACTGGATCAACCAGGATCAGTTCCTGGCTGTGCCCATCCCATCCAGGATCAGTTCCTGCTCTGCTCATCCCATCCAGGAGCAGTTCCTGCTTTTCCCATCCAGGAGCAGTTCCTGCTCTTCCCATCCCATCCAGGAGCAGTTCCTGGCTGTGCCCATCCCATCCAGGAGCAGTTCCTGGCTGTGTCCATCCCATCCAGGATCAGTTCCTGCTTTTCCCATCCAGGGGCAGTTCCTGCTCTGCCCATCCCATCCAGGGGCAGTTCTGGCTGTGTCCATCCCATCCAGGAGCAGTTCCTGGCTGTGTCCATCCCATCCAGGGGCAGTTCTGGCTGTGTCCATCCCATCCAGGATCAGTTCCTGCTTTTCCCATCCCATCCAGGATCAGTTCCTGCTCTGCCCATCCCATCCAGGAGCAGTTCCTGCTCTGCCCATCCCTGTCCCCCTTGTCCCTGGCATCTCCTGGGGGGCTCAGGAAGCTCCATCTCCCCCTGGAGCTGTGGAGCAGCAGTGGAGGGATGAAGCTTTTGCTAATTAAAAGATGAAGTTTAACGATGCTGAGTGGATCTCTGACACCTCAGACTTTGTGGCCTTATGTGAAGTGCACTAATCTGTTTTATAGATTTGTAACTTGGGTTGGAAGCATTAATTCATTCCCCAGGTAGCTCTTTTAGAACTCCCTTAAAACTGCTGCCAGGGAGGGAAAAACCTTTTCAGTCAGCTGTAGGAATTCATTAGGCAGCAGCTGAGTGACTCTGAGCTTTGAGATGTTTTTCTCCCCCCGAGTGTGAGTGAAGAAGGTGTGCAGGATTTGTGGAGCTGACTCAGCTCTGGTGGAAGCTCTGTGCACCCTGCAGAGGGGTTGAGGCAGTTCCAGCTGTGGGAATTGCTGTGCCCAGGGTGTGCTGGGGATGGGGAGCATGGGGAGCAGGGACAGGGACAGCTCAGCTCTCCCTGGGAGCATTTCTCTGTGCATTGAGCTCTCTCCTTCCCCAGAGCTCCAGCAGCACATCCTGAATTCACAACACTACCCATGTGTGGCTGGAGTGGGTTTCTTTTTAAACAAAACTCGAATATCCTGTACTGAGGGGAATAAAAACTCTTGCCATTGTTGGTTTTTTTTTTTTTTTGGAGCCTCTGTGCTGGCTGGCTGGTTTCATTTTCCCTGTGGTTCCTTTCATGTCTGGCAGTTCTGTGTGCCTGGGATCAGGAACGTCCAGAGAGGGGATCCCAGGGGAGCTGCAGCTGGACACTCACCCTGGCAGCTCCCAGGGATGCTCAGGGGTGCAGGACCTGCCTGTGGGGCTGGGGATGTGCCCCAGGGGATCCAGGACCTGCCTGTGGGGCTGGAGCTGCTCAGGGGATCCAGGACCTGCCCTGTGGGGCTGGAGGTGCCCCAAGGAATGTTCTGGGATGCTCAGGGGATCCAGGATCTGCCTTGTGGGGCTGGAGCTGCTATGGGGATGTTCTGGGATGCTCAGGGGATCCAGGATCTGCCCTGTGGGGCTGGAGCTGCCCCAAGGAATGTTCTGGGATGCTCAGGGGGTCCAGGCCGTGCTCTGTGGGTCTCCCTTGGCCTCCAGGTGAGGCTGAGGTGAGGGGAAAGAAGGAGGTTGAAGCTTCAGGCTCCTGTGCACACCCACAACATCAGCCCCAAAATCTGTTCCCGACTCACAAAGGGCTCTTCCCTGGCTCAGTGTGCCCGAGCTCTGCCTACACCTGGCTGGGGAGCACCTGGAGAAATCCCTGTGGCTGCAGACAGACAGACAGACAGACAGAGCCTCCTGGGCCAGCCCTGCCCTCGGGGGCTGTGCAGAGCAAAACTGAACCCACCAAAAATTCATTTTCAGAACTGAACCCTCCAAGTTCATTTTCAGAACTGAACCCACCAAAAATTCATTTTCAGAACTGAACCCTCCAAGTTCACTTTCAGAACTGAACCCACCAAAAATTCATTTTCAGAACTGAAGCCACCCAAGTTTTTTTTCAGAACTGAAGCCACCAAAAATTCATTTTCAGAACTGAAGCCACCCAAGTTCATTTTCAGAACTGAACCCCCCAAGTTCATTTGGCAGTGGATGTGCCCCTTGCAGGCTGAGCTGTCCCAGGCTGTGGATCTGAGTCCCTGCAGGACTGAGGTTCCTGCTGAGGATCCCTCTGAGCTGCCAGGACCTTTCAGAGCTGCCAGGCTGGCAGAGGAGGGAGGGCACTTCAGTTCAGAGGGGAAAAGGGGTTGGGGGTGCTGGCTCTGCTCCCCCTGCCCCACATTTCTCCAGGGGGGACACGGGGGGGGCTTCAGTGCCTGTCCCTGCCCCAGAGCAGCCACAGGGACACCCCAGGGTGACATCCCAGGGTGACATCCCTGCTCAGAGGGACATGCCTGCTCCCAGTGTCACATCCCAGACCCTAGAGTGACACCCCAGTGTCCCCCCCAGTGTCACATCCCAGTGACACCCCAGCTCCAGAGTGACATCTCACAGTGACCCCCAGCTCCCAGTGTCACCCCCAGTGCCACACACAGTGTCACACACAGTGTCACATCTCACAGTGACCCCCAGCTCCCAGTGTCCCCCCCAGTGTCCCCTGGCACAAGCCCCAGGTGTAATTAATGCAATTAAAAGTATGATATTCCCAGCTCTGCCCCTCCCTGGCAGTTTTCTGATCCCTCCTGCAGCTCTGTCACGAGTCCAAGTGACAGCCAGGAATAAAACATTTGCGTCTCTGGCATTTTTTATTGCTTTTAATGTGCTGTCTTTTTATTTTTTCTGTGAGTTACAGGAAATTTAAATTATAATGCTATGCTTCACTTAAAGAAAGTAGCCATGGCAACAGGAACATCTAAATGATTGCAGGCTGATCACTTCTCTCCTGGAGTCACATCACACCTTTCTGAGGCACTCCCAGAGGTGCAGGATTTTAATAGAAATTTTTTTAACCTTTTTTTTGCAAATAAACAAGTGAACACACAGCACTTTCTCCAGCAGTGCAGGAGGATCTGAAGTGAGGAAGTGCCAGCTCAGTTTTCACCCAGAGAGGAGAATCTTGAGTGAGACTTTGTGCTCTGAGTCACTCACTCTGGGTGAGGCTGGAGCATTCCTGTCCAGTCCAGCTCTGGGAATTCTCTGGGAATGCTCTCCTGAGCCTGCACCATCAGAAATGTTCTTTTTTTTTTTTTATTATTTCTATCTGGCCATGGGTCTATTTCTATTTTATTATTTCCAAATTCCTACTGGCCAGGACAAAGGGGAATGCTCATTTCACAGGTGATGGACAGAGAACACCCAGGAATTTCACCTGCATCATGGTGACTTTAAATTACAAATTTTAAAATTTCCCTGACTTTAATCATGGCCAAACCTGTGGGGAGAGGACAGGGACAAGCCACCCTGGACAGGGGGTTGGGGACCCTCCAAGGGAGATATATTTGTATTTTTATGTGGATTAAGCACTGTCCTGTGTGCAGTTTTGAAGGAGGGAAAGGGAGGATGGATCTGAGTGGATCTGTGGGAGATTTCTCATTTCAGAGATCTCGTGATGAGCCTGAGCTGGAGACTCAAAGGAAAAACATTTCACACCAGCACCATCAAACTGATTCATTTTCTGCTGAAAAACTGAAATGCACTGAGGACACTCCTGAACATCCGTGCAGGATGAAACCCCCTGGCAGCAGCAGCAGCAGCAGCAGCAGGGGCTGTGCTGGCCCAGTGGCACCAGTGAAGAGCCATGGCCAGCTACTGGTGACACTGGAGAGAGAGTGCAGTGAGTGCTGAGAGCTCCAGGACAGCTCTGGTGGCACAGCCACAACAATCTGGGGCTGAGTTTAAATTTAGTGCTGATCCCAGCCAGGCTGGGCTGACCCGTTCCTCAGGTTGGGACAGATCAACTTCACCTTGAGGTGACTGAAAAAATCATTTTGTGCTGACTGCAGTGCCTGCCAGGGAAAAGCTGGGGTTGTTCTGCTCTCACCCAATTCCTCCCTGATTTATCTCCAGCTCTGCTCTGCCTCAGCTGCATTTCCTGACAGGTGAAGGCTTTGGCTGAAAATTATTCTTAGCCTTTCCCACTTGGGATGTTTGTGCAGCCGTCTCAAACAGGCTGCTGCTCCACATTCCCAGCAAATGCCTCCCCTTACTTCAGCAAAATGGAACACAGGAGTTCTGATGAGGCTAATTTAATGAAAAAACAGGAAAAAATGAAAAGCTGCTCCATTAGTCACCTGGTGTTGTTAGAGGGAGGAACAAACCAGAAATGTTCCTGCCCTCTCCTCTGTGCACCTTCTGTTGTGCTCCTGCTTTTCATTTTTCAGCATCTTTGCTGCTTTCCCTGGCACACAGGAGGGAAGATTGCTGAGCTGGAGCCTTTACCATAATGAACAAGGTTCTGTTCTTGTGGGAGCTCACCCAGTTCCTGTGGGAGCAGTTATCTCACATGGGAATGGTTTTTTTAACTCCTGTTCTGGATGGAAAACCAGTCTGGCTGAGGTGGTTTGGACATTGTGCAAATCTCTCTCAGCAAGGCTCCTGTGCACCCCTGGGTGTGACTCTTAATTCAGATAATGAATGTGGAGTTAAAGCCAGAGCTGCAGATCAGTGTGTGAGGACGGCCCTGAATTCACAGCTCTGGGGGAACAAATTTCCATTTTCCATTTTCCTCTGCACTGCCCCTTCACCCCCAGCTGGCACAGGGGGTGTGGGAACCCCTTTTACTGCACTTTTAAACCGAAATGAAACTGAAATTCTCTGCGTGGAATCAGGGCAGGCCCCACTCCAGCAGGGTTTGTTTCCCTGCCTGTGCTCAGCAGAGCTCCTGTGCCTGCTCCTCAGCTGGGGCTGCACACAGGGATTGTACAAACCTGTTCTGCTGCAGGGAGCAAGGCTGCCTTCCCCTGCTTCCCCTTCTCCTCTTTTTTCCCTTTTTTTCCTTCTCCCTTTTTTTCCCTTCTCCCTTTTTTCCTTTTCCCCCTTTTTCCCTTCTCCCTGTTTTCCCCTTCTCTCTTTTTTTCCTTCTCCCTTTTTTCCCCTTCTCGTTTCTCCCCTTTTCCCCTTTTCTCCTTTTTCCCTTTTTCCCTTTCTCCCTTTTCCCCCCTTCCTTCTCCCTTTATTCCCCTTCTCCCTCTTTTCCCTTCTCTCCCCTCCCTCCTTTCCCTTTTCCCCCTTCCCTCCCTCTTTCCCCTTCTCCCTTTACCCTTTTTTCCCCCTTCTCCCTTTTCCCCTTCTTTCTCCCTTTTTTTCCTCTCCCTTCTCCTTTTTTCCTTTTTCCCTTCTCCCCGCTTCTCCCTTTCCCCCTTCTTTCTCCCTTTTTTTCCCTCTCCCTTCTCTCTCTTTTCCCAGCTGCAATGCCCAGAACTCTGGGATGCAGAGAGGATTTCTGAGTGCAGTTCCAGCCCTGGATCCCCCCAGCCAGAGCCAGGAGCATTTTCTGCTCCCAGACAGGAATAAACTCCAGGGCTCTGTAAAAGATGCTCTGGAGGCTCCAGGGCAATAATTGGGCCAAACTCCTTTGCCCTGAGTGTTATCAATCACTCTCTAGTTTGTTTCCTCACAGAAAGGTGGATATTAAATTCTATTTTTCTTATGGCCATAAAAAAAATAAAAAAGGTAATTTTCTTTAAATTATTTCTTCCAGAGCTGCTAAAAAAACAAGAATCATAATGCAGCAGGACCCCCATTTCCCCAGTAATTACACTCTGCCTCCCAACTCCTTCAGCAGCAATTTCTCAATTTATTTGGCTTCAGTCTGAAACTGCAGGCACGGGCAGAGCTGGGCTTTTATTATTGCACAGACAAAATTGTCCTTAAAATGTAATTAAACATTTACCTTGAAGACAATGCTTTGTCTTCTTTAAGAAGCATAATATCTTAATTTAACCTAATCTGGCAAACCTTCAATTTCCAAGCTTTTACCTCCAAGACAATGTTATGCTAAACACAGAGCAAAACAAAAAGATTTCCTAATTTAACCTAATTAAAAGATAAGCCTTCAACTTTTCCTCGGTGCTGCCTGGACTGAGGAGCGAGGCGGTGGAAATTGCTCACAAATATCTGATTTATCATCCCTCTGCTTTGCTCTCTGCTGTCCATTTTTATTTTTTATCCTCCTTGATGCCCCCAAATCCTCTTAGGAACCTTTCCCATCCTGAGAAGATCAAGGCACCGCTACTGGAACAGAGAGTTTTGGTTTGCTGGGGTTTTATTCTGTTGGTTTGGGGTTGTTTTTGGATTTTTTAAATGAGACAAACAGGGGATCTCAGGAAGGTGGAAGGATTATTTCTGCTGGCTGTGGGGAGCTCTGGCTGCTGCTGCTCCCTGCCCAAATCCATCCCTGCTCCGAGGAATGGAAGTGGAGCTGCCTTTGGCTCTCTCCCATCCTGAGCACAACCCAAATTTTCCTTTGGGATGGGTGTGAGGAGCAGCCTCATCCCTCCCTCCTCTTCCTCACGGTGCAGCCTCGGGTTTTAGCTTTTATATATTTTTATATATTTTTATATTTTATATTTTTCACATTCTGTGCTGCTTGGTAGCTCTGAAATGTCATGTTTGGTGTTCTAAGTTCTCTACACAGGGGAGTTAGACAAAACAATCCTTTTCCAGCTAGAGAATCAAGGACAATTGTTACCCAAAAAGCAGAAATGATGGCAAAGGGAAGGGGGAAGGCCAAGGGGCTGAGACTTCACAACTGGACAATTAATCCCAATGTGTTAATGAACCAAAACTTATAAAAGTGTAAGAACTCATGGCTGGGACCCATCCTGGATTTGATTTGGGCGTGGGTTGAATCCTTGCATTTCCCAGAGTATATCTTTTGGAGGCCTTTCAATAAATACCTATTTTATTCCTTTTAACTCTGTTCCAGATCAGCCTTTCACAGCCCCACACTCCTGTTGTGCCGCCTGTTTTATACCCCTTAAAGCATTTTTCAGGACAAAATGTCAATATTAGCGGTGACTGTGATTGCTGGGAGCCCCAGCATCAGCTCAGGTGTTTGTCTCTCATGGTGCTGGTTATTTGCCGGGGGCACACACCAACAGCAGATGATTTATTTCCCCTCAGCTCCTTTCCAGCCTACAAAATGTTCCCTTTTAGCTCTTTCAAGTTTAGGCACGGCCATTCTTCAGTGTTTTCTCCTTTCCTGGGAGCCTCATCCTGCCCGCTTCCACCCATCCCCTTATTCCTGAGGGCCTTCAGATGCTTCCTCCTTTTTATTGTTAACTCTGCAGCTTTCCTGAGGGTATTTTTTGTAACGTTTATGAGCAGAAACCCTGATTGACCGTCTCCCCCTCTGCTACAGCGTTATTTCACAGGCTCACTCAAATTTTTCGGCAGATACATTGAAGGTTAAGGGTACGGAGTATCTGAGGGTGAATGGAGCCCTCATGGTTCGTGAGGGCCGGGAGCCGTGACAGCGAACAGAACCCTGCTCGGCTGAGCCCTCACGGTTCGGGAGCACCGGGAGCGGGGACAGCGGCTCCGACCCGGCCGAGCCCTCACAGTTCGTGGGGGCCGGGAGCGGGGACGGCAGGTGCGATGCAGCACGGCTGAACCCTCACGGCCTCTGGAGCCGGTGCGTGCCCTCAGCCCGTTTTTAAAGTAGCGGCGCCCCCCCTCCGCCAATCACAGCGCGGACCGGGCGTTCCTCGCGGCCAATGGGAGGCGGTGACAGGAGGAAAGGGGCAGGGCCATTCCTCCCCGGTCTCGAGCCGCGCAACTGTGGTAAACAAGAGGGCAGGACCCGCGGCTTCCCTGGCACGCACAGCAGCCAATGGATGCTCCCATGATGGGACAACCAGCCAATAGGGAGCGAGGGCGGGGAGAGCGGTGCGCACTGATTGGCTGTCGCGGCGGCGGAGTGACCGTTGGCGGGGGCGGGCCCGGGCGCTGTCGCAGTGAGCGGCGGCGCGGGCGGGGCTCCGTGAGGGCAGCGGGCAGCGCCGCCCCGCCGGTCCCCGCGCCCGGCGCGGGGGCGGTAAAAACACAGCCCCGCCGGGAGCTCGGTGCAGTTCGGTGCTTCCCTGCTGGGTGCTCGGGTGGGCAGGGAGGGGGGCTGTGCCCTGGAGAGAGCAGCATCTCTCCTAATTGAGCGGGCAGCCCCGGGCGCTGGCAGCAGCGAGGGGCTTTTGGGATGAGCAGGCAGCGCTGAGAAGATTGTGCTCGCTGTAGGAGCCGGAGAGGCTTGGACGTGTCCGGGGGGTGAGTAAGGAGCGCTGGCCCTGCCTGCAGGACAGGGAGCTGTTTTTCACAGAGCCGATCGGGGGTCGCTCTGAGCCGGGTCTTGCGGGCTCTGCAAGTTCAGCTCTGGCTCTTCCACAAGGAGACGATTCCAGCGGGGGGATGGATAACTGACAGGCAGAGATTTGGGAGAAATTTTCCAGGATCTATTAAGCAAACCCAAAACCCATAGATTTATTTATTTTTTTTTTTTTTTTGGCCTCCAGAAGCTCAGCCCGAGCCGAGCTTTCCGCGTGGCTGGGTTAGCAGCCCCACGGTCCCCAGCCGGGCAGAGCAGCGGAGCAGCCTCATCCCTGCTGCCTGCGCTGTCCCCGGGCACCGCGGCCCCTCCCGGGTGTCCCAAATGCCCTGGTCCCTCCCGGGGTTCTCCCCTTGTCCCCCCGCAGCACAGCCCGGCATCCCGGCGCTGTGAGGGGAGCCGCTCGCAGAGCGGAGAGTCGATGCCCAGTCCGGCCAGAGCGAAGCGAGCCGGTGCCGCTGGGGGTGGGGGACCGGCCGGGCACACAGGCCGGTCTGGCCAGCCGCCTCCTCGGCGGTGCTGAGTGACCGCGCTCTCCTCTTGGTGCCGCAGCATGACCCCACCGCCGCCTGGACACACGGGCTCGCACCGCCCCGGCGCCGCTGCCTGAGCCAGCCCCGGAGCCCCGTCCGGCCGGGAGCCCGCACCGCGAGCAGCCAGCCCAGCCCCGCCGCTCGCCGCCCGCCGGGATGCGCTCGCCGCCGCCTTCATGCGGGCAGCGGGGACGCTGAAGCGCCGCTCCGCCCGGCCCGGAGCCACCCACGTGCGGTCCCCGCTGAAGGCGGCCGGTGCTGCCCAGGGCTGAGCCTGTGGCCGCGGGAGGCAGCGGCAGCCCCCGGCGCGGCGGGTCCCGCCCGGCGGCCGCGATCCGGTGCCCCATGGTGGTGCTGCGGAAGCTGCCGGGCATGCCGGGCTGGCCGGCGGCGCTGGGGCTGCGGCTGCCGCAGAAGTTCCTGTTCCTGCTCTTCCTCTCGGGCCTGCTCACGCTCTGCTTCGGGGCCCTCTTCCTCCTGCCCGATTCCTCCCGCTTCAAGCGCCTCTTCCTCCCCCGCCGGGCCACCGCCTCCGCCTCCTCTTCATCCTCCGCCTCCTCGTCCTCAGCCTCCTCCTCCTCCAGCCGCGACACCGAGCTGCCCCGCAGCCCGCCCGCCGCCGCCGAGCCCCGGCACGCCAGCCCCGCGGCCCCGCGCCGCCTGCGGGAGAAGCTCCGCACGGCCGCCCGCATGGCCGGCCCGAACCGCACCGCTCAGCAGGGCCAGGCCGGAGAGAGCCGGGCCCAGCCGGCCGGCAGCGAGCCCCCGGCCCGGGACACGCGGCCCCCGTTCCGCTTCGACTACGAGCGCTTCCGCCGGAGCCTCCGGCACCCGGTGCGCGGCGGGCGGCGCGGAGAGGACCCCGAGACCCGCGCCCGCAGGATGAAGATCAAAGAGGTGGGTGAGGAGCGCAGGCAGCGCTCCCGGCCGTGTGTCCGCCCGGGGATGCCATCCGTACCCTGCGTGGATCCCCTGGGGCAGCGCTGGGCTCAGCTCTGCGCTCACATCCCTCTCAGGCAGCATGGCCTGCCCTCAGTCAGACATCACCTC
>VRYO01001760.1:755828-774039 GCA_009812075.1 Sialia sialis | reverse complement strand
TCCAGACTCAGATTTGGGAAGCTCTGGGAGTTTCCTGACTCAGATTTGGGAAGATTTGGGAGGTTCCAGACTCAAGACTCAGATTTGGGAAGCTTTGGGAGTTTCCAGACTCAGACTTTGGGAAGCTTTGGGAGTTTCCAGACTCAGATTTGGGAAGCTCTGGAAGGTTCCAGACTCAGATTTGGGAAGCTTTGGGAGTTTCCTGACTCACATTTGGGAAGCTCTGGGAGGTTCCTGACTCAGATTTGGGAAGCTTTGGGAGTTTCCACACTCAGATTTGGGAAGCTTTTGGAGTTTCCTGCTGCAGAGCCTCTGCTGCCTTGGGCTGCTGGAGGTTCCTGCTCAGCTGCTGGGTGTGATGATGCAGAGCTGGGCTGAGCGGGCAGGGTGGGGATTTGCAGTGTCACCTGCACAGCTGAGTCCCTGCTCTGACCCCGTGTGTCCCTCTCCTGTGGCTCCAGGTACCTCTATCTTCTGTTCTGTGAAGATGATGTGCTGTCCCTGGAGGACTGGGTGTTCAACACCGAGGCTCACCCCCTGCCCATCAACCACACAGACTTGAGGGCAGCAGTGCAGCCCTGAGCCCCAGCCTGGGCTCACTCTGCTCTTCCTTCCCACTGAGGGAATTCCTGCTGTTCTGAAATGCTGTTTGGGGCACGAGTCCCATGGAGGACGGGATTTTCTTGGGAAGATGAACCATGACTAAGCACCTTCTTCTCCTCTGTGAGGAGCTCGATGAGGCTGATGATGAGATGTTTATTCTGGGCCATACTGTACACAGTTCATAGACATTCCTTTAT
This sequence comes from Sialia sialis, assembly GCA_009812075.1. NCBI lineage: Eukaryota > Metazoa > Chordata > Aves > Passeriformes > Turdidae > Sialia > Sialia sialis. Next base: position 773,239 of record VRYO01001760.1, on the reverse strand, counting down.
ACAGAGAATTTATATGAAATCACTGATTTTGCTTTATAGTGGCCAAAGGACTGGAAGTTTGCCATAAAATAGACTTTACACACGCACACACACACACACACACACACACATCCTCCTTTCCTTCCTCTGTTTCATTTCTGCCTTTTATCTGCTCGTGCATTTATCACCTTTCCAGTGAGCAGTTGTCAGTGTTTGGTGCTGGGCTTGGGGGCTCTCAGGAGGGACAGGGGGACGAGGAAGGGGAGTTGTGTTTGGTGTGGGATGCTTGGGGCTGCCTGAGGAGCTCAGCACTGAGGAGCGGCCAGGGAAAATGATGTTTTAGTGGAAAATAACAGGATCAGATCCTCCACAGACTGGAGCAGCAGCAGGCTGGAATTTGCAGATTCCAGGCCCTGCTCCTCCTGGGGGAATTGGGGCACCCTGAGAGGTCACTCAGCAGGACAGGAGCAGCACAGGAGCTCCTGGAGGGGACTGAGGTCAGTTCCTCCTGCAAGGCACCCAGGAGCTGAGCCCAGAATGAGATCCCAGGCAGCTCTGGCTCAGGTGAGTGCAGCAGGGAGGGGGGAAAGCTCCACCCTGGGCTCTGCAAAGGGACAGGTGACAGCCCAGGTGACCCTGAGCAGGGACAGGGCCACCCCAGGGTCCAGCCTCAGCCATTCTGTGACTCTGTGCTGTCAAAACTGTAACTCAACCAAAACTTGGCTGCAAAATCCTTGCTCCTGATGTATTTTTATGAACTTTTTTTCTGTGCTCTTAAAACACATTTACCACCCATCACATCCCATTTAACTTTCCTTTATTTTTTTTTTTTGTGTTTTTCTACTTTTATTTGGAACTAAATGTTACAAGTCACTTGTAATAATTTTACTGCTGTAATAGTCAGATCTGTGAAACAGAATAAAAGTCTTGTAAAATAAAAAAGCCTGTTGAGGTTGATCAGACCAGTTAGTCCAAGCTGGGAATGAGACAATACTGGTGGATTTGAAGAGTTTGGTGCAGTAGGAGTTGATTTCTAGGGGAATCCAGGCAGTGTTTGGCAGCAATTCCCAAATCTCTTAAAGTGCTGGGTGTGGGATCAGCATTCCCTGTGATCACTGCAAAGCTCTGAGGGGATGGAACATTTTTGTTCATTCTTGTGACATCCTGGTGACAATTGGTTCATTCAGCAACTTGGGGGAAAATAAAGTCGCTTTGAGCAAGTTGTGAGAACAGAAAATGTTGTTTCTAAATTCCTGCCTTTGTAATTCCCCCAGAGAAATAAGATTGTCAGATGGGGACTTAGCTTTATCCCAGGGATAAAGCTGCTGCTGCTAAGCCTGGCCTAGAGGAGTGGTTATTGGTAAATAAACATCCTGGGAGTGAGCTGTGTTATCCGGGAGATTTGGGGATGGGGAAGCTCTTGTAGCTCAGAGGATTTTGATAATGGATTAAAGGAATTTCTTAAATAGGAACGGCCTGCTCTGGGAGTAACACACAGCACTTTGCCTGGCAGAATTGAAACCCCCAAAATAAAACAGTGAGGGGCTGGTTTCCTTCAGGAACAGAGAGCTCCAGGGTTGGTTTCCATCCCACAGCCTCGCAGGGAGAGTTTTCCTGAGGCCACAGCACAAAGCAGGAGCTGTGTGAGCTGCCCCAGGACTCTGCTCCCAGCAGCTCCACACCAGGCACAGCTGAAGATTTCCTTGCAGTCCTGAGGTGCCAAGGTAAGTGCAGAGATCCCCTGAAATCTCCAGGATTAATGGCAAGCACTGAGCTCAGCCTGCCTGTGTTCAGCAGGAGTTCACATTTGCTCCCAGGATCAGCTTTGTTCCGAGGCCAGGGGTTTTTGTGTCCCACAGCAGTGCAGGTGCTGGGGATGTTTGTCCTGCTGGAAATGTTCCTGCAGCCTGGGATCCCAGCCCAAACTCCTCCTGCCTGCTAGGGATTTCCTGCCCAGAGGAAACCCCTTGGTTTGCTGGGAGCAGGTGAGTGAATGGAGTTACACTGAACCAGGGCTTTGGTTAAATGCTCCATGGAAGGATCTGGGGACATGTGTGTCCTTCCAGGCTCAGGTTTGCGAGAATTCTGTTGGTTTTTGTCTTTTTTTCACTGCTTGGGCAAAGCCACCAGCCTGGGTTATTGCCCATTTCCCCTGGAACATTCCACTTCAGCAGCTGTGATTGCCATCTTAATTTCCACCATCAGAGCTTGTGGCCTTCCTTTGGATCAGAAGGAATTTCCTGTAAATGAAGTTCTGATAGCAGAAAGTTTAATCAGTGGTGGAGGGGAAAGCTCTTCCCTGTCACAGTACAACCACAGGCTGCCTGCACAGAGATCAGACACAGCCATCCAGAAAACAAATGCACCTTTTTGTAACCCACACTTCATTTTTACAGCATTATTAAATTCCCCTGGAAGGCTTTCAGCAGAATTGCTTATTGGATTGAAAAGCCTGGCAGCCAGAGTATTTTTCCATGTAGGTTTCGATGTGATCCCTTGATCAGATTGTTTCAGAGGTGATGCACGAGCCCTGGCTCCCAGGGCCAGCTGAGCTCCAGCAGCTCCTCCTCAGCTCAGCACATTTGGGGTTTGGCTTCGTTCCCTGTGCAGATCTGGAACCCTCTCCATGGAACTCCTGCTCTCTGAGGGATTTCCTTCAGGTTCCTGAGAAGGAGAGGCCAAGGAGGAGTTGGGAATACAGAAATTGGCTCCTGCTCTGCTTTGAAATGCCTCAAATTCCCATTTCCTTTGCTTTTTTGGGATGAACTCTCTGATTTCCATGGTTGTGAAGTTTTATCACCTCTGGTTTCCTTGCCCCCTTCAAGACCTGGATGCTCCTTGTTCCTCTGGAGTTTTTCACCCCTGCTGCTACCAACCCCTCACCGTTTTCCGAATTTTTCAGCCCAACTTTCTCCCTTCTGACCAAGGGGAAATCTGGGATAGTTTTTCCTGCTGGGTGAAAATTTTCCCTTTTATTATTTTCAGGATTCCCTTTGATCCAGGTGTGCCTGGGTGGGCCCCAGAGCAGATGTGAGGATATTTAAAATTCTTCCTGAGTGCTGTAATCCCAGGACCCAGCAGTGGAGAGCCTGGAGCTGCTGGGTTTGTTCTCTTTTGAGGAGCAGCAGCCAGCCTGAATTATTTCACCTTTTGTCTTTCTTTCCCATCCAATAATTCGCCTGTTTCTCATCTTTATGTGGTAGCTGGTGACACTGGAAATGGTTCAGGTGTAAAATGAGCCCTTGTGGCTCTCATCATCCAAAGAGAATCACCTCAGCTCTGCCAGGACATTTATCCTGTCCCAAATCCTCCCCACCCTGTTATTCCTGCTGGGTTATTCCAGCTCTGCTCCCCTCACTGCCCAGCAGATTTTAAAGCAATCTGCTCCAAGTGCTGAGCCCATCCCCACCTGTCCCTGCTCCATCATTTCCATGCTCTGCTAATCCTCTTCCTCCCCGTGGCTGGGTTTTTTATGGAGCTGAGTTTCATGGAAGTTTTCTGCTGTGGAATTTTCTTTTTCCTCCCTCAGCACAATGCTGACATAAATCATAAATATCCCACTTGGTTCCACTGCTGGGCTGCTCTGCCTGCTGCCATCCTCATCCTCCCTCCTCCTCTCTTAATGGCTTGGTCATGCTCTCGCTCATCTCCATCTCGAGATTCTTTAAACCTAAAACAAAAACGATTAGGCAGGCTTAGGATACAGCAGAGCTTCAAAGGATTAAAGGCTGACGTTCCTGCTACCCTGGGAGAGATCAAACACTCGCTGCTGTTGGCCCTGCAGCACAAATCTTCCCCAGCAGCCGGGGATTGGAAACGCAGAGGAGCAGCAGGATGAGGAACGGGGAGGGATTAAAATGAAAAAATAAATATATGTGTGTGTCTTGGCCTTGCCACCCTAAGGGACAACGTGACAGCAATGCCACGGCGTGGAGGGGCCTGCAGGGCGCTGAAAACACTGAAAAGTTTGGGTAGAAACGACCCAAAATGTGGCATGGTGGTAAAAATGACCCAAAATACAGGGATGATGCTGGAGGTCGAGGCTGAACATCATCACCCCAAGGCTGCCAAGTCATTCCCATCCCTGAATTCCCATCCCTAGGGCCCAAACCTCAGCAGAATGACTGCAACTGAACCCACTGACCGCTGTTTCGTTAGAAAAAAATACCCATTTTGGCCAGCTATAGCCAAGCAAAAGTGCAGGATACGGCTGGTTTTGGGAAGTACAAAAGTTCAGGGGTTTGTTCTTTCTGGGAAAAGCTTAATTAAGGACAAGATGCCACTGTGGAAATGTGGGGATGGACACACATTTATTATCTCTCCTTGGAGACCGCTGGGGAGGTTCATCCCCCAGAGCCCTCACAGCAGAGACATTTCAGCCTAAAAACTGCTTTTTCCTGACCGAGTGCTCATTTAACATTCAAATGCGTCTTTTTCCTGACGAGTGCCACTCATTTAACACTAAAAAGAGGTTTTTCTTAACAGGGTGATGGGATTTAACACTAAAACACATCTTTTTCCTTAGCGGCTGCCGGCCATTTAACACCGAAACGAGTTTTCCCTGACGCAGCGGCGATGCTTTAACACTAAAATATATTTTTCCCTGAGCGGGTGCCTGTTATTTAACACCAAAACCACCCTTCTTCTGATGGAGCAGCGGTGATTTAACACAGAAAGGGTTTTTTTTTCCGGCGGCCGAGCCCCTCCTCGCCCGCCTGACGCCTCCCCCGGCCATGGCGGCTCCGCGGCGCGGGCCCGGCGCGATGGCGATGGCGGGGCCGGGGCCCGGGCCGGCCCCTCCGCGCCTGGCGCTGGCCCTGGCTCTGCTGGCCGCGCTGGTGGCCGTCAAGTACTACCGGGACATGGAGGCGGCGCGGCAGCAGGTACCGGGTACCGGGTACCGGGCACAGGGAGCGGGCAGGGGCGGGGACGGGCGGAGGGAGGGACGGGGAATGGCGGGCGCGACCGGCCTGGGCTGCGTGAGTGGAGGAGGCGGCCGGCGCGCTGAGGGAGCGGCTGCGGGCGGGCAGCGGGGCTGGGGGAACCGTAACCGGGCTGAGAGAGGGATAACGGCACTGAGGGAGGTGTAACGGGGCTGGGGGAGCCGTAACGGGGCTGAGGGAGGGGTAAGGGGGCTGAGGGAGCTTTAGCTGGGCTGAGGGAGCTTTAGCTGGGCTGAGGGAGCTTTAGCTGGGCTGGGGGAGCCGTAACCGGGCTGAGGGACAGATAACGGGCCTGAGGGAGCCTTAACCGGTTTGAAGGAGGCTTAACCGGCCTGAGGGAGCCGTAGCCGGCTTGAAGAAGGCTTTGCCGGCCTGAGGGAGGGGTAGTCGGGCTGAAGGAGCCCAGTTTACCACTCTGGCACAAACAAGCAAGTTGTCTTCTTTGAAATCCCTGATTAAAAAGAGCAAGGAGAATAAACAAGTTCTGGGAGCTTTCTTTGATGTGAATGTTATCAGAAAGCAAAAGGCCAAGCTCTGACGTCTCTCTCTGCTTTTAAACATCATTTTTGTCATCCCTGGCGTCCCAATGCAGCAGGACTGGAGTGTTCTCCATGGGAGCCTTTGTTCCTCCGTGTTTGGGGTTTTATTTCCAGCTGAGTGGTCACTGGGTCAGTGCAGCTGAGGGCCGTGGTTGTGGCCGTGGCTGGACACTGCTTTTGGGATGCTCATGTCCAGCTCCTGTGATCCCACCTCGTGTCCTGCTGTCCTAGAGCTGTTCCTGTGTCCCTGTGGGGCACAGCTGGTTCTCTCCTGCCTCCAGCCCCATTCAGTGAGGGGAAAAATGACTTTTTCCCCGCATTCCAGCAATACAAATTCCAAAGCCATCCCCCGGGGTCTGTGCCTGTGAAGTGCAAAAATGAGGAGAGGCTCTGAAAGATCCATCAGCAGAGTTGTGCTGAGGAGAGCAGAGGCAGTGGAGCATCCCTTCAGGGCTCAGCACACATCCAGGACAGCCTGCCCTGCCCAGGGCCCTGAGCTGCCTCCCAGAGCAGCGGTGATTGCACTTCATGACCTGTGTGCCCAGCACAGGTGAGATCTGGGGCTGAGAGGCGTCCTGGAGCCTCGCCCTGGCAGATGTGTCAGCACCTGCAGCAGAACTGTGACCTGTTTCCAGAGCCAAGGATGCTCATCCTCATCCATTCAGGGAATAAAAGCAAGATTACTGAGGACAGCCCACAGTGCATTGTCCCTGTGCACAAATAACTTCATTTTTTCATGTCCTTGGCCTTGTCCTCATCCAGATCTTCGTTTTGAGTTGCAGACTCTCTGTTTCAGTCTCAGCCCTGGAACTGCCCTGGAAGGCTCTTAAGTGTTTTTGTAGCTGCAATTGATGGCAGCAAAGCCTTCCAGGCTGCGTGAGTGCTGCTTCAGGCTGGCAGGCAGCAGATGGAGAATGAGCTGCTGCTGGTGGAGCTGCAGGCAGGGATGAACAGCAGGATGCACAGTGTGTGCTCCCAGCTCTGGGCTTTTCGGGGCTGCCAGGGCAGGCTGGTGGCTCCTGGGGACGTGCCAAGGGCTGGCTGGCACTGAGGGCTTTGTGTCACCCACTCTGTGTCTGTCCCTCCTCTCACACCAGCCTGCAGCTCCCATCAGACTGGAGTGGAAATGTCTGGAAGCATCCAGAGCCCTGAGGGGGCTCTGCAGAGGCACAAACTGAGGCACAGAGAAGCTGGGATCCTGTGGGAATTTCTGGAGAGGACTGTGGGTTCTGTCACTCCCTCACGGATGGCTGGGGGAACTGGGAGCCAAAATATTCCCTGTGGTCCTGAGGCTGGAGGTTTGGAGGGTGTGGATGCTAGATCCCACCACGAATGGAAGTTACCAATTCCAAGGGCTCAGCTCAGTCCCTTTGTGCTTTTGGAACGTGCTCCTCATGTGTCTGGCTGCCTCTGATTCACTGCACAGCTCACAGCAATCACCACCCCCAGGTGCTCCCAGTATCTGCAGGTTTAGGACTAGCTAGCTGGAAAAAGTGAAATTTGTCTGGCAGAAGACACTGAACGTGAGCAGATGGTTCAGTTGGAATTACTCAGGCAGATGTAGGTTCAGTGTCCTCGTGCCAGCAGTTCCTGGACACGGATCCCTGTTGCAAATAGCACCAAATCCTGCCAAGGGGTGTTAATCTTTCCCCTGGATGTGCTGGGGATTAACTCCAGAGGGGCCAGAGTGGACTTCTGCAGGAGGTTCCAACAAAACCTCCCTTGCCTCTTCTTCCCAAACCAGGAGCTGGCTCTGAAGTCCTTGGGGAATGAGGGGCTGTTCCTGTTCTCCTCCCTGGACACCAACAAGGATCTGTACCTGAGCCCAGAGGAGTTCAAGCCCATTGCTGAGAAGCTCACAGGTAGGTTCCTGTCTGCCTTCCAGAGCCCTGCCTGCACAGAGCCAAACACCAAGAGTTTGAATTCACTGAGTATTTCGTTCACTTGGCCGTTTTCTGGGTGCTGCCTGGGGTCTCATTTGCATGAGGAGAGGCTGTGGAGCTTTGCATGTTGTTGAAAAGGCTTAAGCAGCAGACATCACTTTGACAAAGTGCAGTTTTTACAAGGTGGAGGATCCCATTGCTGGACTAGCAAAGTACATAAGTTACTTTGTGTGGAGCTTAAAGGGGATTTGGGATGGGTGAATGCAACAAATCCAGCTCAGGCCAGGCCATCCAGAAGCAGCAGTGAGTCACAGAGTTCCATTCAGCTGGGGCAGCCTCTCCTGGATGGGAGATCCTCTCTGGAGCCTGTGTGAGCACACAGCAAGTGGCTGTGCTGGTGCCAGAAGGGAGGAGTGTGGGGATGACAATGACAGGGTTTGTTTGCTCTCCTGGACTGGCTCCAGCACGTGCTGGGATGGCTCTGAGGGGCTGGGAGTGTGGCTGGGCTTTGCAGTCAGGGAAACAGGGAATGGTTTGGGTTGGGAGGGACCTCAAAGCCCACCCAGTGCCACCCCTTCATGGCAGGGACTGTCCCACTGTCCCAGCTGCTCCAAGCCTGGCCTGGGACACGTTCAGGGATCCAGGGGCAGCCCCAGCTGCTCTGGGCACCCTATGCCACAACTTTTCACCCTCCCAGGGAACAATTCCTGCCCAATATCCGACCTAAACTCACCCTGCTCCACTTCTGAGCCATTGAGCTAGTCCCCTTCCTCTTTAGTTCCTGCAGCCAAAGCTGGGCTGGGGATGGATCTGAGTTCTGATGGATCTGTCTGGGAAACTCCCAGTGCTCCTGGATTTGCCAGGATGGATGTGCAATCACTTGACAATTGTTTACAAGGGGAGGGAGGAGAAACAGCTGCTGGAATTTCTGTCCTTTTGTGCAGGGGTTGCTCCAGTCTCAGACCCTGAGGAGGAGGAGACACCAGAGGATGGGGAGACTTTGTCCATCGTGGCCAAATTCCAGCCCTTAGTCATGGAAACAATGACGAAGAGCAAGGATGGTTTCCTGGGAGTAGGTGTCCTGCAGCCCCAGATTCTGGGACAAACACATCTGGTGGGCTGGGACAGCCCCAGGAGGGCACTGAGAGGGGGACATGGCCCTGCTGAGTCCTGTGGGATGTACTGTGCAGGGCCCTCGTGCCTCCCTCAGCATCTCAGAGTCCCAGTGCACTCAGAGCTGTGGTAGCTGCACCTTGCTGGGCATGGGAGCAGGAATTAGAGCTGCTCTGCCTCACTGAGTGCAGAGGCAGTGCTGTTAGTGCTGTGCTCCCCTCTCCTCTGTTGACAGAATGTTTTGGTGGGGTAAGAAGAATTTGGGAGTGATTTTTCCCTACACCCATGACATCACTGCACGTTGGGGACTCCACTCTGGGCTCTGACAGCATCTTTTTTTCACAGATTTCTCACGTGGCTCTGTCTGGGCTGAGGAACTGGACAGCCCCAGCAGCCCCCAGGAGTGTCCTGCTTGCCAGGCAGTTTAAAGCCTTTCTCCCTCCCAAGAATAACCTGGAACTTGGGGATCCGTGGTGGATAATTCCCAGTGAGCTGAACATCTTCACTGGGTATCTCTCCAACAACAGGTTTTACCCTCCACCTCCCAAGGGCAAAGAGGTGAGATTTGACTCAGATTTTATGGTGTGTGTATCCCTGGATTTTGTAAGGAAGCAGGAATTGTGCAGTGCAGAGCCAGGAGCACCTGAACTGGGGGTAAAACTTAGAGCAGGCAAAAGCTCTGGGTGAGGCTGACTTGAGCAACTTCATCTTTGTTAATTGTGTGGGATCTGAGGATGGTGGGAAGAAGGGTTCAGGAAGGACCTGTGTGGTCATTCCTGCTGAGTGTGACCCTTTAGGTGACACTGGGACTCTGTGTGTGCTCAGCCTGGAGGTGGCTGAGCCTGCTGGGCTCAGGGATTGCACTCCCACCCCTCAGAGGCTGAAACACTGCTGGAGGCAGCTTTGCTCAGTTTGCTCCTGAAACCTGCGGGAAACCGGGGATGGATTTATTTGTGACAGCAGAGCCTTGCTTTGTGTCCTTGGGGTGTGATTAGGTGTTAAATCACAGCCATCCTCTCACCTTCCTGCCCAGCTGGGGGAGGAACAGTTGTCACTGCTGCTGTCCCAATCCTCCCCAGGTGATCATCCACAGGCTGCTGAGCATGTTCCACCCACGGCCCTTCGTCAGGACACGCTTTGCCCCACAGGGAGCTGTGGCCTGCATCCAGGCCAGCAGCAGCTTCTACTACACCATAGCCTTCAGGTGAGCCCCTGGGACTTGGGACAGCTCTGAGCCTGGCCTAGGGGACTGGGGAGAGCCCTGAGACTGGCCAGGGGACTGGGGACAGCTCTGAGCCTGGCCCAGGGACTGGGGTAGCCCCTGGCACAGACCCTGAGCCTGGCCCAGGAGGGATGTGGTGTGTGCAGGGTGATCCCAGGGCTGGGAGGGAAGGCAGGGTGGTTCAAGCCAGAGGTGGCAGTTCAAGCCAGTGTCACCCTGTGCTCGTGCAGGATATCACCCTTGGACCAGCCCTGGTTGGAAGGGGAGAATCTGGCTAGCAAGAGTTTTGTTAGATCAGGTTAATCAGGGGGTGGAGTGGAGTGTCTTTCCAAGGGGAGATAGCCCACAGAATTATTTTGCTGGGGATGTTACACACAGCTTTGATGTGTCTGATCAGGCTAAAGGGTTTTGTTCTGCCCCTGTGTTTCAAGCAATGATGAAGAATTCCATCCTTCCTGGATCCCAGTTCCAGAAGCATGGATACTGGAGATGCTGCTGACCCAGGGCATCTGTTCCACTCTTTCACCCTCCTCACTGTGTGACATGAGGAGCTGTTTAAGCTCCCTCTCCCTTGCCCAGTTTGGGTTATAATCTCGGCTGCCTGGAGTCAGCTTTTCCCTGCAGGATCCCTGATTCCTCCTCTCTCCTTTCAGGATCCACGCTGAATTCCAGCTGAACGAGCCACCAAACTTCCCCTTCTGGTTTTCCCCGGGGCAGTTCACAGGTTACATTGTCCTGTCCAAGGACTCTTCCCACGTCAGGGACTTCAGGCTCTTTGTTCCTAACAACAGGTACAGCTCCTTCCCTCTCATTCCTTGGAAATCTGCGTGATCTGAGCTCTGCCTGTAAATGCATTTCTCCCATCGCTGCCCAGCAGTGTCCTGTGGCACTGGGAGGATGGGGAGGGACAGGCAGGGTGTGGCAGCACTGGCAGCCCGGTGCCTGGCTCTGAGCAGTGACATTCAGCAGTGACATTCAGCAGTGACATTCAGCAGGGCCTGATGCTCCTCCTCACAGATTTTTTTGCCTGGAGTCTCACAGGTTAAGGATCTGTGTGCAGAGCTTTGCACCAGCTTGTTCCTGCAGTCTGGCAAGGAGCTGGAAGTGTTTCAGGGGGAAGAAGCCTCAAATCTCTTTGCCCATGACAAGAATGAAAATTCTATTACAACGTTACCCTGGCGACTCAACCCCGGTGGCTCTGTCAGCACATTTCTTACAGCCAGCAGACACTCTGGGCTCTGCCAGCAGCCTCTTGCTTCCAAAAAAACACTTTTAAAAGTTCAGCAGGATCAGAATGTGCGAGTGAAGTGCTGGGGAGGAAGAGGGAGCTGAGACATCTCTGTCTGCTGTGGTTTGACAGAGCTCAGAGGTGTTGGGTGCTGGGTGGGAGCCTGGGCCCTGCTCCAGCAGGGATCTGGGCTGGTGCTGGAGCACAGAGGTCTCCAGAGGCTCTGGGTTCAGTGCTCACCCTGCACGAGGCTGTTCCCATAGGTTTGGGGTGTCCTGTGCTCAGCTGCAGCCCTGGCTGATGCTGGTTCCTGTGCAGGTCCCTGAACGTGGACATGGAGTGGCTCTACGGGGCGAGCGAGAGCAGCAACATGGAAGTGGACATTGGCTACCTGCCCCAGGTCTGTGCTCTGTGCTCCACCCTGCCAGCTTCTCTGGGCTCTGTGCTGCCACAGCCCTGAGCTGGGACCCTGTGTGACCCCCATTCCTGTGTGACCCCCATTCCTCAGGGCTTTCTCTTCATCATTTCAGTACAACAGGAGAATTGCCATTGATCTGTCTGTGCCCTGCTCTTCTGGTATTTTCCTTTTTCCCTCAGTGAGGGTTGAATCCTAAGCTCTTGGAGACTTTTTCCTTTTTTAAGATGTTACCTGGCAGGCAGGAGAGGAGGTGAGGAGCTGAGCCCAGGCCCTGAGCCCAGAGCAGAGCATGAGCAGTGGATCTGGATTTAGAAACTGCATGAGGTTATTCCCTGTTTTGTGGTAACCCAGCTCTTGGGACAGCAAACCTAAGTCAGAATTCTGAATGCCTGAATTCAACAGGCCCATTTGCTCCTGAACTAGAGTCGTGTGTTTGTTTTTAATTGGCAAAAGTCAGGGAAGCAGATTTAGCAGAATCCTTTCAGAGCACCAGGCCCAGGGAAGCTCCTGGGCAGCTTTTCCTGCTGCTCCCTCTCGTGGCTTCCCAGGGCTGAGCTGGTGACAGCAGCAAGAGCTTCCAATTACCCTGCAGATGGTGATGATTGGAAGGATCTGGTGCCCCACAGCCAGCAGCCTCCACTGGGAAGGTGGGAACATGGAGTCCAGTGATCCCTGAGGGAAATGAAATCAGTGAAATTCCCTTCCTGCTGTGTCACTGCTTGGGTGCAGCTCCAGGAGCTGAGGCTGTAGCCTCACTAGGAGCTGCAGTGAGTTCTCTGGATGCTGTCCTGGAGCCCAGGAGCAGCAGGGAGGGCTCCAGGCCAGCCTGTCCCCTGCAGATGGAGCTGGAATCCACAGGGCCCTCGGTGCCCAGCGTGATCCACGACGAGAACGGCAACGTCCTGGACAGCAGGGACCCCTCGGGGGAGCCCATCCAGTTTGTGTTTGAGGACATCACGTGGCAGCAGCAGATCCCCTGGCAGGAGGCAGCCCACAGGCTGGAGGTGGCCATGTACCCGTTTAAGAAGGTGAGGAAGGGGCTGGGCTCTGGGGATTGATTGTCCTCACTGACCTGGAGGGCCAGCAGGGTGCAGAGGTCACAGGGAGGGTCTGAGGGGGTCCCAGGGGGTTTGGGCTCACCCAGCAGCACAGCTCCATGCCAGGTGTCCCAGGATTGCTGCAGGCTCATCCCTCCTGCCTCTGTGAGTGCCTGCTGCTGGGATTTTGGAGCAGCAGGTAACTGGGCTGCTTACAGATGGTTTTTGCTCTGACATCACTTCTGCAGCACCCAGTGCCTCTGGCCCGAGCTTTCCTTATCAGCAGAGAGCACACCCTGTGCCTCTGCAGCCAGACACAGATTTATGGCTCTGGGTCACCTAGACTATTTAAGATGCCAGCAGGCTGTGGAGCAGATGGCCACTGCCTGTCACTGCTTCCTTGGCTGAAGGGATACGTTATGGTGGCTGCCTCCTTGTGCCTGAGCTTACAAATGTCCCTTCAGCTGCCAAAACGTTCAGAGCAGTTCCTGTCACTGGAGTGATTGTGCAGGCTCCTTCAGTGCCCCTTGCCAGGCTGTTGAGGAGGGTTTGAATCAACATCTCAAGGCCAGGTTTCTCTGGGCACCCTGGGCAGGTGTCCCCTGCAGTGTGTGACATCAGGGCTCTGCAGTGCAGGGACAGGGAGGTGAAGGTGTCCCTGGGGACACCAGCACAGTGTGAATCTGCAGGTCCTGCTGCAGGCTGAGCTCTGTGTGTGTTCAGCCCTGGGCTGGCTCCTGTGGGAGCTGGGCTGGTATGTCCCTGTCCCTCACCTGTCCCTCACCTGTCCCTCACCTGTCCCTCACCTGTCCCTCACCTGTCCCTCTGCCCCCAGGTCTCCTACCTGCCCTTCACAGAAGCCTTTGAGAGAGCACAGGCAGAGAAGAAGCTGGTGCACTCCATCCTGCTCTGGGGTGCCCTGGATGACCAGTCCTGCTGAGGTGAGGACATAGGGAATTTCTGATGGGAGCTGGGAGTGGGGAATTTCTGATGGGAGCTGGGAATGGGAATTACTGATGGGAGCTGAGACAACTCATGAGTCTGTCACCTTTGTTGAGGTGGAGGTTGGCTCTGGTCCTTGCCCTTGCTCTCCTGCTGGGGGAGAGGCAGCAGGGGCAGGGAAGAGGGGCACTGCTGTCTCTGCCTTGTCCCTGGCACCTGCCCAGCTGGGAGTTTCTGTGCCAGGCTGGGCAGCAGGGATGGGTGGCAGGGGAGGGGTCTGTGCAGCCCTGTGTGCCCTGAAATGCCCTCAGCAGGGCTGTGCTGGGCATGGACAGCAAGTGGCACTCGGGGTGGCTTCCCTGGTTTCTCCTGGGCCTGCCTGGGCTCTGCTGAGCCCTCTCTGCAGGGAATGACAAAAGGCAGCAATGACAAAAGGACAGTGGGGAGGGCAGGGGCTGCCAGAGTCAGCTGGCACTGAGCATGGTGACAGTGACCTCAGGAAACAACAGCAAATCCTCCTGTGCCTCCCCTGTGCCAGGTTCGGGGCGAACTCTCCGGGAAACCGTCCTGGAAAGTTCGCCCATCCTTGCCCTGCTCAACCAGAGCTTCATCAGCAGCTGGTCCCTGGTGAAGGAGCTGGAGGAGCTGCAGGTGAGGCTCACACTGCCAGGGCAGGGGGGTTTGTTCTTCCAGGGCTGTCCTGGGCCAGGCAGGGAGCACATGGAGCTCAGAGTGGCACAGTGACCCCCTTGGCTCTGTCCTGGTGCCAGTTTAAACTCAACCAGGTGTCTCTGGGAGACAGCCCTGCCACCGAGTCCCGTGCAGCCCAGGGACAGCCAAGAACCAGGAGCTGTGTGAATCCTGAGGCTCCTGGCTGAGCCCATGCTGTCAGCTGGGATCAATCACTGAGCTGGAAATTCTGGGAGAGGCTGGATCAGACTCTTGGTGTGCCTGTGGTGAGGGGGTTTTATTGTCTGGGGAGAAAATCTGCAGCTGAAATGAGAGAGGGAGCCTGAAAGGGGATGGGAAAGCAGCCTGTGGAAAGGCACCAGCTCCCAGCACACTCAGAGCAGCTCTCTGCTCCCTCTGTGTGCTCCCCTGTGCCATCCTGCCGCCTCTGGGCTGCTCAGGGTTTGCTTTTGGGATCTCCCTGCAGAGCAACAGAGAGAACGAGTTCTACAGCAAGCTGGCCAAGCTGCACCTGGAGAAATACAACTTCCCTGTGGAGATGATCATCTGCCTCCCCAACGGCACCGTGGTAGGGCTGGGCTCTCCCTGCAGGGTGTCCCACCCCCGGGGCTGCCCCTCCGCCCTGAAATCTGAAACAGAGGGATTTTTATCCAGGGAGAATGCAGCAGCTCTGCAGGGGCAGAACAAGCTTGAGCCAAGTGTGATTGCTCGCTGGCCCTGAGTTTGGGAAGCCTCTGCAGGATTTTTTTTCCTGTCCCCATGGCTCTTTGTGCTCATCCTTTGAAGGAAATCTCAGCCTTGCAGCACACAGCCCCAATGCCCTTGCCTGGATTTGGGGAGCAGCTCCTGGCACTGTGGGGCTGTCTGGTCACAGCTGAGTGTCCCCTGGCTGTCCCCATGGGGCTGGGAGCTGTGACAAACCCCAGCAGCCACAGTGCTCAGTGTCCCCTTGCCCAGCCCCCTGGGAAGTGTTGGAAGTCCAGGTTTTGCAGCCCCCAGGCTCCCTCTGCCCAGCTCAGACCCGAGCTGAGCCTCCACAATTTTCCCCAAATCACCTTCACCTTCTTCTTAGCCTAAGCACAGGTCAGCACCCTTGGGGGAAGATCACACATTTTTTCACTTGACTGTGAATTCAGGCCGGAATTGTGGTTCCTGAATTAGCATTTGCAAAGAATGAGATGTTGTGTCAGCCTTGTCACCTCTGTCCTGGCTGCAGGCCAAGCAGCAGCTGGGGAATTGTTCTGACCCTCACAAGTCTCCTCTCATCTCTTCCCTTTGCCAGGTTCACCATATCAATGCCAACTATTTCCTGGACATCACTTCTATGAAGCCTGAAGATGTTGAAAGCAGCATTTTCAGTTTCTCAACCAATTTTGAAGACCCTTCAACTGCAACTTACCTGCAGTTCCTGAAGGAAGGGCTGCAGAGAGCAGAACCATACCTGCAGCCCTAAGCCCAGGCACCTGAGTGCCCCCCTGAGATGGCCAAAGACTTCAGAGATTTATTTTGGTTACACAAGCCCTCCCCTCTCCCTGGCTCACGTTGAACTGCAGGCAGTCCCCAGCTGGTTGCAGTTGACACAACCTGTCCCTTTTCATTCAGTGACAATACTTGAACGCGTTCAGGGCACGTCCCTGGCCGTGCCACCCCCTCATCTCCCAGCCCAGCTGGGAGCAGCATTGTCATTGTGACCAAACACTCGTGAGGACAGAGCCAGCAGCTCCTGCTCCCTGCTGGGGACAGCCTGGTGTCCCAGGACAGTGGGGACAGTGAGAGTGACAGCCTGGTGTCCTGAGACACCTGGGGACACTGCCAGTGACAGTCTGTGTGGGGACACTGACGGTGACAGCCTGGTGTCCTGGGACAGTGACAGTGACAGCCTGGTGTCCTGGGACACCTGGAGACAGTGAGAGTGACAGCTGGGTGTCCTGGTACAGCTGGGGACAGTGACAGTGACAACCTGGTGTCCTGGGACACCTGGGGACAGTGACAGCCTGGTGTCCTGGGACAGCTGGGGACAGTGACAGTGACAGTGGATGTGGGGACAGTGACATTGACAGTGACAGCCTGGTGTCCTGGGACAGCTGGGGACAGTGACAGTCTGTGTGGGGACACTGACAGTGACAGTCTGGCGTCCTGGGACATTGGGGACACTGACAGTGACAGTGTGTGTGACAGGGCTGTGGCAGCCCTGAGCTGAGGGTGAGCTCTGAGCAGTGCCCTGTGTCACCTCAGGCTCAGTGACAGACCTGCCTGTGTCCCTCAGGGTGGCACAGGGACACCAGGAGTGGCCACACCAGGGTTTGGTGCAGCTCAGAGGGGTCAGGTGAGGCTCGGTCTGTGTCCCCACAGTGTCCCCCCAGTGTCCCCTCCACTCCTTCCAGCTGCTGCTGAAGTTCCCTCAGGGAGCTGCCCCGAGACACAACTGGGCAGTTCTGAAAGCCACAAGAACAAAGATATTTTCAGGAATTTTTTCCAAAGAGATTGTTCAGACACGAAGCCATTTTCCCTTGCCTCAGCCACCCTGAGCAGCTGCTCCTGCTCTGGACACAGAGCGGGATCCCTTTGGAATCTGGAAAAGTGCAGTGAAACGGGCTTAAGGCAAATTCCTGCAGAGCTGGGAGGACACAAAGCATCTTCAGCAGCTGCCTACAGCCAGCCCTGGCTGCTGATGCTTTTTTGCTCTCTGAAGCACAATTTTGTTGGACCAAATTAAGGGAAAAGCCTTTTTTTTTTTTTTTTTTAAACCAGGTATTTTCATAGCTGGGCTCCAGGTCCTGGGGGTGACAATGGCTCTGTCCCCAGCCTGGCCCAGCATTCCTGTCCACACCTGAGCATGGAGGCTGAGCTTAGCTGCTCCTCTGGGCCGAACCAGCGTCACTTCACTAATTAGTGAGATTAATTAAGGGCCCCGGGATGGTGCCCAGTGTTGGCTTTGTCACTATGCATCAGCTCTGCACTTTCGTGCCAGTTTGGGCAGCGCTGGACACAGCTCCTGCCGTCCCCTGGGGATCGCTCCGAGTGGATTCTGTTCATTCCTGAGCTCCGGGGAGCGCCCGCAGGGGCCGAGGCTGCACCGGGAGCCCGAGTTCCACGGCCTGGGGGTGGCGGGGACGCTCCCGTGTCCCTCGGTCCCTTTGTGTCGCGTTCACCGCCGGGTGCGGGGCTGTGCGGCAGCGTGCGAGCGGCCCCGGCAGCGGCTCCTCCCGCGCCTTGTGACGCCCTGGCCCCAAAGCCGCGGCGGGCCCGGGCCGATGTCGGCGGGGAGGGGCGGCGGAGCGGCCCCGGTAAAGCACCCGGTAAAACAAACATCCGGTAAAACATCCGTGCATCCTCCAGCTCGGCCTCCGCTCTCCTTCCTGCGCCGGGGGGGGCGGGAGGCGCTGCCCCGCACCGGGACACGGCCATGGGGACACC
>VRYO01001760.1:738662-754828 GCA_009812075.1 Sialia sialis | reverse complement strand
TCCCGCTCGTTGTGTTTGTTGTGCAGTGAGCGAGACCCGGCGGCGATGAGCGGGCGGCGCTGAGCCAGCCGAGATGGACGCGGAGGCCGTAAGTGACACCGGGCCGGGACAGCCGCACCCTGCCCCTGTCCCCTGCCCCCTGCCCCGCACTGCCCCTGAACCTTCCCCGACACCTCTCCTCGGCCGGGGATGTGGCCCTCACCGCCCCCGGCTCGGAGCGATGAAATGCTCTTCAGCAATGTCAGCAGTGTCAGCACCGAGCGGGGCTCAGGCACAGAGAGCACAGCGGGCTCCAGCAATAGATGAGTGCAATAAATTAGCGCAATAAATCAGTGCAATAAATCAGTGCTCTGGTGTTCCCTTGTGCTGCCTCCTGCCCCAGGAGCCTGCGAGCTCTGAAATTTCTGGGAATGCTCTCCAAGGGTGTTGCTCGTGGCCCCGGGCCGGGACAGGCGTGCATGGATTTGTCACTGTCACCCAGGGAACGTTCAGCCTTATCCCAGGCTGGTTCAGCTCGGGAGGGAGCCCTGGAGCTCAGAGCAGGTTCCTCAGCATCCTGGGCAGTGAACATTGCAGGGAAGGAGCCTCCCAGCTGCTCTGGGATATTTAGCAATGCTTGTACCCAAGTTGGTGTGAAAGCAGCAGTGTCCCTTGAATGACACTTCATTTTGATGTCATTTTTCTCTTGTTGCCTGGTCAGCTGAACAGAGTTGTGTGAAATGAGGATCTCAGTTATCACCAGGTTCTCAATTCCAAGTGAAGAGATACAAAGTCAGAGATCAGAGTCGCAGTTCAGAATCCCCAGTGTAATGAATATCAGAGGGCGCTGAAGGAGGTGCTGACTGTGCGCTCTGGTTCTTGCAGACCATCCCCATCTGGCAGAACAAGCCCCATGGCTCAGCTCGCAGCGTGGTCAGGATGATCGGCTCCAACCTCCCCCTGAAGCCCTGTCCCAGGGCCACCTTCGAGGTGAGTGACCCCTGGCCTGGGGGGCTGCAGGAGCCAGGGCCACCTCTGCACAGTTGGAAC
Organism: Sialia sialis; assembly: GCA_009812075.1. Taxonomy (NCBI): domain Eukaryota; kingdom Metazoa; phylum Chordata; class Aves; order Passeriformes; family Turdidae; genus Sialia; species Sialia sialis. Next base: position 753,799 of record VRYO01001760.1, on the reverse strand, counting down.
CAGTAGTTAGGTTTAAGGAAATGTTTTATTATTATTCTTTCTTTTTCCTTTAATTCTTGCTCTTGTAGATTGATCCCTGCTCAGGCAGTGTCTGAGCTGGAGGAGATGGAAAGGGGGAGCTGCTGACCCAGGGCTGTGTTGTGTGACCTCCAAGGAGCCTCTGGGTCTGTTCCAGGGATTGTGGAGTCCCTGATGTCACCTTGGAGCTCAGGGCTGGCAGTGGCAGTGTGGCCTTGGCAGCGCCTGGCCTGGGTCAGGTGTCCCCTCCTGCCTCACACACACAGCAGGAAGGAGCAGGAGCTGGCCCAGGGAGCACAGCAGTGCCCAGGCACAGAGGATTTATCTCTCAGCAGTGCCCAGGCCCAGAGGATTTATCTCCCAGCTCTAAAATTTCAGCAGTTGTGCAAACCAAAGGAAACCTGCTGAAGTTCCTGTGGCACAGCCAGCTGCTGGGGCTGGGGACAGGGGCTCTGAGAGCACAGCTGGGGCCACTCCAGGCCAGCTGCAGCCTCTCCTCAGCCGAGTTCCCCTCCTGCAGGTCCTGCCAAGTGTGTCAGATCTGTACCTGGGTGAGGTGCCCCCCGTGCCCACCTTGGCTGACATCGTGTGGATCGCAGCGGACGACGAGGAGACCTACGCCAGGGTCAGGTCAGTGCTCACCCCTGCACCTGTCACAGAGCCAGGTCCCCACAGCTTCAGTCCGTCTGCTCTGATGTGGTGCCTCTTAAAGATGTTTTTCCTGAGAGGAGGGGAAAAAACGATAAAGTACCTGGGGAGGAATTCGTGTAGGAAGTGCCAGGAGCTGGTGCCTGTCCTGTGTCACCCCCTGCTCTGGGCTGTTTTTTAACCCCCTGCTCTGGGCTAGTTTTCTGTCCCCTGCTCTGGGCTGTTTATTAACCCCCTACTCTGGGGTTTTCTGCTCAGGAACTGGAAGGGTTCAGTTCTCCAGGACTGGAATCCCTCTCCAGCCTGGCCTTGGACACTTGCAGGGATCCAGGGCAGCCCCTTCCTGTGTTTCTTGTGCTGCAGAGAGCACACCTGCACCTCTGCTGGGGCTCAGAGGATTCGTTTGTTTTGCTGGGGAGGCCAGGCTTGGTCGTGGTGTCATTGGTGGCTGACAGGATCTTGTCCCCAGGAGTGACACTCGCCCGCTGAAGCACAAGTGGAAGCCCAGTCCCTTCACAGTGATCCAGAGAAACGCCTCAGTGCCCAACCTGAGGAAGCAGGAGGAGAAGCTGCTGGCCCTGAAGAAGCCTGGTCTGCCAGCCCTGAGCAGGACCACGGAGCTGCAGGATGAGCTGAGCCACCTGCGCAGCCAGATCGCCAAGATCGTGGCTGCAGAGTCGGGTGAGGCCCCGCTGCTGCTGGGCTGGGCTCTGCTCTTCCTCAGGGCTCTTCTCCTGCGGCTGTTGGCTCTGGGGGCAGCTCAGGGGCTGTGTTCAGAGTTCAGTCTAGATTTCTGTTCTGTGGTGTGCCTCGTGGTTTGCTGGGAGCTCACCCTCCACCTCTCGTGTCCTGTCACAGCCTCTGCCCAGCTGAGCCCGGAGCTGCTGTCCCCAGGGAGCTCCAACGCCTCCTCTCCCGTGCACTGCTTCGGGCCCTCCTTCCAGTCCAGCACGTCCTTTGTCATCAGCGACATCACCGAGGAGGAGGCGGAGCTGGAGAGCCCCGAGCTGCCCTCGGTGGCTGAGCTCGGCTCCGCCCTGGAGAGCTGCCGGCCGGAGCCCAGGGAGCCCGAGGAGGAGGATTCTGTGTCCCTGTCCAAGGCCAGCAGCTTTGCTGACATGATGGGAATTCTCAAAGACATCCACAGGATGAAGCAGAGCAAGGATTTGTGAGTGCTCCCTCAACTTCTCTTTTTATTTTGGTGTGGAGTCCATGCAGAGCCTGGACACAGCCCTGGCTGCTGCTGCTGCTCTGTCCTTCACTCCTGGGGAAATGAGAACCTGGGAACTCATCTCTTGGGGAAATGAGAATTTGAGAACTCATTTCTAGGGGAAATCAGAACTTGGGAACTCATTCCTGAGGGAAATGAGAACCTGGGAATTCACTCCTGGGGGAAATGAGAACCTAGAAATTCATTCCTGGGCCTTTTTGCCTTTCTGGGATAGGAAATAATGGAGAATTCTCATGGCGGAAATACCTCCACGGAGCAGAACTTGGTAACACACTCCTGGTTTGGTTTTCTTTTTTTTTTTTTTCCTGGATAGGAAATAGTGGAGGGGAATTTAAAGTGCTTATGGCAGTGTTTGGCTGCTCCAGCTTGCTCAGCTGACAGACAGCTGTGCCTGCCCAGATGTGTGTGTGGGCAGCTTCAGGGTGAGGGAGGTGCTCCTCTTAGCCCAGCTCACGTCCCCAGGGCAGCTTTTCCAGATGGAATATTCAGGGATTGAACACGTGCAGCTTCTCAGCTGCTGTGGTTCTTCATGTGGCCCAGCTCTGGCCGTGGGCAGGGTGGGGTTGCACTTGTCTCAGGAGATTTGACAAGTTGTGCTCATGAACTGGAAGTGCTCCCTGGACAGGATCCTGGCTGTGCCCTGCCTTTCACAGCTCAGCTCTCGCTGCTGCAGCTCAGTCCCCACACTTTTCCTTCTGTTGTGTGAGATTCTTGGCCAAAAATACCACTCTGGCTGGTGGCCGTGCTTCCTAATTTGGTCTGAAAGGAATCAGATTCTCAGCACTGAAAGAATTCGAGTCAGAGGAGAGGAAAATGCTCAGTTCCACACCCAGAGGTGTCACAGCTCCCTCCCTCCCCAAATTCACCCCTGGAGGGCTGAGGGAGCTGCCAGCCCCTGCTCCTGGGGGGCTGGGTGGGCAGGAGGAGCTCAGGAGCATCCCCTGCATCCTGGGCTGATTTTCCAGAGCTGGGAATGCTCCTGCAGGCAGTGCTGCCACACCCAGGCTGCAGCTGAGCCCCTTCCCCACATTTCCCCTCCCAGCCCCTGCTGCACTGATGCCTGGGGCTCCTCACAGCTTCACTAAAGCTGCCTGGAGAGTTGCAGGTAGCTGCAAAATTAACTTAATTGCTGATGTTCATTGTTGGAGGAGCTGCAGTTGAGATGGTGGAGCAGCCCCTGGGCTGGGCAGCACTGGGAGCCTGAGGAGCTCAGGGGCTCCTGAAGTGGAGGGGAAAAAAGATCTGAAAGATGCTTGAAAAGAGAATTTCATCAATGTTCCTCTGCTGCTGCTGCGTGGGACTTGGTGCTTAAACTCAGCCTTGGTGCTTAAACTCAGCCTTTGTGTTCAATTCAGCCTTGGAAGCTTCAGGAATGAGTGAGGAACTTGCAGAAATCTGCTTGTTTCAGCAAATGTGAGCTAAAGCCTGTTCCAGTGTCTGGTGGAAATGTTCCAGAGGATTTTTTATTTATTTTTGTCTTTTAGGAATGTTTAAAACTCCCATAATGTTTTCTGAGTGAGGGAGGGCTTCAGCTATGAAAAAAATAAAGCTCTGAGGTGATTAGTGCAGGTTGTAAACAAAACCACAAGGGAAAAGAACTGAGGTTTGGCCTCCTGTGAAATAATTTCTAAAAGTTGCTGCTTGTGTGAACGTGGTGAAGGAGAGAGATTGCCCTGGAGGGAAATCTGCACCAGCCCTGCCTGGAATCTCCCATGTTGGAATGGGGGAGCAGAAATCTGTCCCCACTGATCCCAGCTGTGTCCCCACTGATCCCAGCTCTGTCCCCATGATCAGTTCTGTCCCCACTGATCCCAGCTGTGTCCCCACTGATCCCAGCTGTGTCTCCATGATCATTTCTGTCCCCACTGATCCCAGCTGTGTCCCCATGGTCAGTTCTGTCCCCACTGATCCCAGCTCTGTCCCCAGGAGCCGCCCGTCCCTGAAGGAGCAGGACCCGGCCGTGCTCATCGCTGAGGTGCTCAGGAGGAAATTTGCCCTGAAGGACGAGGACCTGGCCCTGAAGGAGAAGTGATGCTGCTGCCACCAGCCCTGCAAGCACCAGAAAATGTCCCTCAAGCTCTGCACAGTAGCTGCCTCTCCCCAGGACTGTTGAGCCTTTGCCTCTGATGAACCTGTGGTGTGAGCACGGACTCCTGGCTGGGAAAGGCCCTTTGGCTTTGATGTGTTTTCCATGTCTTGTTCTATTTAAGAAAAACCTTTTTAAGAAGGTGGAAGCTGTTTCCCACCTGTGTTTTGGTTTGGTGAGGATCTCCTGGAGTGCTGCTGGATGAAGTTTTTTTCTACCTGCACTTTTCCTTAGGTTGCAGTTAAGCACTGAGCTGTGAGGATGAAACCAGTGCCTGGGCAGTGTGACAAACCTGACAATGGTACAGAGCTCAGGAGTGCTTCCAGCTCTCCAAGCCTTTGGGGAATGTTGGAAAAGGTTTTGTTTTTTTTCCCTGGCTTGGTTCTGAGGGATTCCCTGTGCCCTGGGTGTTTTTTCTCTCACAGGTCAGCCCACAGTTGCATGACAGAATGGCCTTAATTTCTTGCCAGTAATTTAATGTTCCATTACCTGTGTTTTATTTCACCTCCCAGAGGTCTCTTTGTTGACCTTGCACCAATGCAAAGGGGCAAGCAGCCCAGGGAAGGGGGAGCTTGGCCTTGGCTGTGGCTGCAGTTGCCCCTCGCTCAGAGCTCCACGTTCCCTGCACTGCCCCTCATGGCTGTATTTAAAATATCATTTTGTTCCTTTCTATAAAATGGAGCCTTAATAAGACACTGCTGGTCTGAGAGGTCATTGATGGGTTTTGGGAGGGGTTTGGGGGGATGGAATCCCAGGTACTCAGGGGCTTCCTAAATCCACCTTGATTTCCTTGAAAAATTAATTATCATCCCCACCTTCCAAACAAGAGACTTTTGTGGCAGAGGGAAGAGTTATCAGTTTTAGAGAGGGCTGCTCTCCTCCTGGATGAGCCCCTGGCGGTGTGATCACTGTCCCTGTCCCCAGCAGGCTCCTGTGCAGGACTTGGGGGATTTTTGGGAGCTGCCAGCAGAGCCCCTGCTCTGGGAATGTTCTCCCTGTGCAGCCTGGGCAGGGCAGTATGACTGAAACAGCCAAAGCCTCAGAAACAAAACCACAACGTTTTATTTGGATTAAAGCAAAGGCTCAGAGAGCAAAGAGGGGCTGGGGGCTGCACAGGTGTGTTTGTATCCTAAACCAGCCCCCAGCCCAGCCAGGCTGGGCTCTCTCAGCAGTGCTTGATGACCCTGTTCCCCTCAGAGTCCTGTGTGAACAGGGGCTCAGAGCCTGGCTCCTGCTGGCTGGCCCTGTGGGCAATGACCCTGTTCCCCTGGGAGTCCTGGCACCAGAGCTGCCTGCAGGATTCCCCCAGGAGCTGGCCCTGCTCCCTGAGGGGCTGAGCTCTCACTGGGCTCTGGGCAGAGCAGCAAACCGCCCTGGCAGCAGCAGGGTTTGTGTTCTCAGTCCCAGCCAAGGCCAGCCCAGAGCTCCCTGTGCTCCAGGGCTGAGCTTTCCTGCTCCCCGAGGCCGTTCCTCCAGGAAATAACTGGGATTTGTTCCTGGGAGAGATGATCCCTCTGTGCTCTGAGCCATGGCAGAAGCTGCAGCAGCAGGAATCTCCCCCAGCCCCACAGGAGGATTTGCTCTGGCTCTGAGACTCCCCTTGCAGCTGCAGGGCATCCTGAGGTGTTTTCCATGAGCCCTGCTGGGCTCCAGGGGCCTCTTCCAGGGCTCCCTCCAGCTGTGGCAGTGCCAGGATCTTCACAGCACCGGCAGCCAGAGGAACCCCAGAGGCCTCACAGTCTTTGTTTGGGGTGCAGGGACTTGGCCTGGAGTTTTCTTTGTCATCTGCGAACAACGGGGAATTGGTGCAAGAGACCAATTTCCCAGGGCTGAGCACCCCCAGCATCACTGCTGTCCCCTGGGTGTCCCCTGGGTGATGTCCCCCAGCAGCCCAGCCCTGCCACCACCCACAGGGATCTGCTGTCCTGGAGCAGCACCCACAGCTCTGGGCTGCTTCACAGCCAGTGAGACACGAGAGTTGCACCTGCAGCTGCTCCAGGTGACCAAAAACCCCCTGAGAACAGCCCAGGAAACTGCCCTGGCCTCACATTTGAAACCATTTAATATAAAATGCAAGTTCCCAATACCAGCCAGCTCCTCCTTCCTGGGAGTTCAAACCTTCACCCTCTGCACCCAAAAATGAACTTTTCAGTAAAGGAGATGGGTTTGTCACCCTGTACCTGTGTGGGGGCTGAAGAAGGTGGGGATGGTGCTTTGCTTGGTGCCAGGCTGTGGGAGCTTCCTCTGGGGAATTCGGGTGGGTGCTTTGAGCTTGGCACTGAGGGGCTGCGGGAAGAAACAAGTGAGAAATATTAAAATAAATATCAAACCGACTCTAGCAGCGCTGTGGCACAGCTCCTGCTGCCATTATACAGCAGCAGAGTCATTTGGGGTTGGAAATCCCAGAATAGTTGGGGTTGGAAGGGACCTCTGGAGATGTCCCAGTGCCACCCCTGCCCAGCAGGGTCACTGAGGAGGTGACACAGGAACAGCTCCAGTGGTTTGGGATGTCCCCACAGAGGAACACTCCAGCTGTTCCAGGGCTCTGTCCCCCTCATGGAAAGAAGTTCTGCCTCATGTTGGGATGAACTCGTGGTTTATTTTATGGCCATTGCTCCTCGGCCTGTCCCTGAATAGTGTCTGGGCCCATCCTCTGACATCCCTTGGAGATATTTTATGGGTTTTTATGGATTGATGGGATCCCCTCTCAGCTGTTCCCTCTCCAGCCTGACCCGGCCCCGCTCCCCTCATGAGGGGATGACCGCAGTGAGTCCCGGTCCATGGGATTTTACAGGGATTCAATGGAGCCAAACGCTTCAGCTCCCCTCAGAAAGGGCCCAGGGGGTGCCCCGGGGCTGGGTCGGCCCCACCGCGGCCCCTCCGGTACCCCCGGCCCGCCCTGAGCTCCGCCCGGGCCTCACCCGCGCCGGGCCCCGCTTCAGCTCGGCCGTGTCCAGCCACACCCCGCAGGCCTCGGCCGGGGCCTCGCCGCCCCCGCGCCGCCGCCTCATCCCGCGGCTCCGGTCCCGGTTCCGGTTCCGGTTTTTCCCGGTCCCGGTTTCCCGCTCGTGCCGGCCCCAAGCATTGCGCATGCGCCCCTCGCAGGGGCGGGCCAATGGGAGCTGAGGGGTGGGGTCACGTGTGGGAATGAGGCCACGCCCACGCAGGCACTGCCCTATATAAGGGGCCGCAGCAGCGCCATGGCTTGTTCAGCGCGGGAGCGAGGTGGTGGTGCTGCCGATGGAGGCAGATTGGCCTCGCCTTTGCCCCTGTACCCGCATCGGGGCGGGAGCTGCCGCAGTCACAGCTGTTCCCAGCCCTGACCCGCTGCTGGCACTCCCCATCGCATCAACCCTTCCGCTCCCCACGCTTTCAGGGCCAGGGCTGTGCCCGTCCTGTGCCCTGAGGGTAAAGGAAGGGCCCTGCCCCTGCATGGACAGCTCTGAACAACTCTCTCAGCCCTATAAGAGGGCCCTGAAATGACAACAAATTAATTTGTCATCTTAGTGGTTTGAGCAGCCTCACCTTGGTCTGTTTCCATGGTTTAGAGTCTAACGGGCCAGATGGCCTCTCCTTATCTCATGCTGGGAGACCTGGCAGCTTCCCAGAGCCTTCCCCAGCCCATCAGGGCACACAAAACACTTTGTTCCAACTGTTTATTCAGAGGTGAACTGAACCCGTGCACCATTCTATGAGCAAGCTGGAACTTAGGCTGGATTAAAAAAGCATTAAAAGCATTTCTCACTCCCTAGAGAAAGCACTTGCTGAGTAACAGTTCATGAAGCAGCATCTGGAGGCTTAGGACTGGATTTAAGCTGAACTTATGTGTTCTTTACTCCTCCTTGAGGCCCAGCTTGTTCTTCACCCTCCGGGCCATGTAGGCGGCTGTGAGGACAGAGCAGGTGACAGTGAGGAGGAACAGGGCAGAGAAGTCGTGAGCCAGGTGGCCCTGGAGGGAGGAGTAGATCTCCCTCCTGGACTCGTAGTCCAGCACCACGGCCTCGATCTGCGCCAGCGTGCAGAGCACCAGGAACACGTGGAAGATCTGGTGGCTCTGCCCGAAGAAGTGACACTTGCCGGGGAACCACTTCTCGGGGTAGGGGTGGGAGAAGAAGAAGGCGCCGATGAGGAAGAAGAGCACCTGGCACTTGTGGTAGAGCAGGGCGGGGTCGGGGTGCGCGGCCGTGCAGATGCGATGCACCACGGGGCTGATGTCCAGCAGGTAGGCCAGGCCCGAGGGCAGCTCCTGGCACAGGCGGCCGGGCAGCGGGCAGCGGGGGTGGAAGTGGAACTTGGCGTAGCAGGAGCCGGCGCAGGACAGCCAGGCCAGCGCTGCCGCCAGCGGCAGGAAGAAGCCGCTCACGCACCGGTGCCAGCCCGGCTCGATGGCGTAGTAGAAGTGGCCCAGGGCGCTGCCGTACTGGTACACGGCCACCCCCACGTAGTCCATGAAGAAGAAGCTGTAGTGCCAGAACTCCGACTTGGCCTGCAGCAGGTGGGCCAGGCTGCTGAACGTCAGGTAGGTGATGGAGGCGGCCAGGATGATGAGCAGGGGCCGGGCGTGCTCGTCCTGCCCGAAGTCCACGCGCTGCCAGAGGTGCTGGAAGCGCAGCAGCAGCGCCAGGGCGGCCGCCAGGTGTGACCACACGTTGATGGCCTCGTTGTGCTGCTGGAAGAGCGTGGAGAAGTAGTAGCGCCAGGTCTGGCGCACGGGCCGGTAGCCGCCGTGGATGTAGGGTTTCCAAAACACGGGCGGCACCTCGGCGCTGCTCACCGTGCCCGGCGGCAGCGGCCCCAGCAGCTGAGGCAGCTGCCTGACGTTGATGAAGAGCCGGCTGAGCTTCTCCGTCACCACCGTGGCCATGGCCAGGCCAAACTCAGGCTCCAAATGTAGCTTGGGGAGGAGAGGGAGTTTTGCTGTGGGGTTTAATAATTATTTTAACATCAAAATCCACAGAAGGGCTGTGCTTGGGGTTTCCCCCCCCACTAGAATTCCCAACTGCAGTGATAGAGAGGAGGCTGAAGGGAGATTTAAGGTGCCTGTGCCCCTGGGGAGCCCCAAGGACAGGAGTCTGGGGTTAAATGACAAAAATGAACACACCAGGACACATCAGTGCCTGGCTCAGCCCCTTCCCTGTAGTTTGGGAACTGAACAAAGCATCCTAAACAAACCTCCCACTCCAGATTCCCCCTCCTGTAAACAGTTTGCAATGTTTGTCCTCACAAATGCCACCAAGGAACGGAGGCTGCAGCTCCTCCTTTGGAGTTTTACCTCCTTTTTTCAGCTCCTGATTTTCCAAGCAGCTTCCCCCACCTGAGTTCATCCTGTTGCACCACCGAGGTCCAGCAGCTTAATCTTTGTGAGCAGGAATTTCATATTTACGTTTCGGAAGCTGCTGTCCTTACCCAGATAAAGGCAGCCCTGCCAGCTTGTTCAGCTTTTTCAGAAAAACTTATTGAACAGAACATACCCAAAATGAGATTCTCCCCCGACTTTACCTGCTCTTGCTCAGACCAGTCCTGAAGAAAACCTGATTGACGTCCAGCTCCAGTGCTGTCCTGCGCCTCAACCCCTGGCAAGCGTCCTCATTTCAGGGACAGGAAAAGTTCTTCAGAGTTTGGGAACAGGAGGAGGTGGGGATGGGACTGTTTGTTTTAAAACATCAAAGTTAGGCTGTAACTCATTCCTGCCTGAATCCAAGGGGCACACATGCAGAAAAAAAAAACAAAAAAACAAAACCCAGGCTCTTTGCTGTTCCATTTCCCTCCCAAATGCCCTTTGCCCACCTCGCCTCGATGGCCCCACATCCCAAACAGCCCCCCCGGCTGGGGCAGCACCTCACAGAGGGGGATCCCAACCCTGCCCTGGCCCCCTAAACCCCCTGAAAAACTGTGAATTTCTCGGGCTGCCAGGGATAAAAATTCACCCCGTGAACCTTTTCCTGCTCTGAAACAACCCCGAGTACTGCCAAAGACAGAGGCAAAAGGAAAAGCTCCCAAGCTGAGCAGTTTTGACCTGAATCCCAGGGGAGAGAACTTGCCTCGCTCTGCCGGGGCTGCGCTGCCCTCCAGGTGCTCCGGGCCCGTCCCGAGCCGCTGCTGCGGGAATCCTGTGGGAATTCTGCGGGAATCCTGTCGGAATCCTGTAGGAATTCTGCGGGAATCCAGCGGGAATTTCCTCCTGCCCTGGCCGAAGCAGCGGGAGCAGCCAAGCACGAGGCAGGAAAGGGAGCGGTGTTTACTTCAGCTCCTCCAGAACTTGTCGGAGCAGGATTTAATTCGCCGAGCTCTTCCCAGCTGCCGAGCCTTGAGCAACGCTCCGTTATGAAGGGAGCGCATCCTGGAAATGCTCCGTGTGCCTCGTACTGCAAACAAGAGCCCGCAGCTCCTCAGGAGCGCTAACGCCGCCTCGGCCGCCTGGCGTTTCCTCCGCAGCGTTTCCTTTGCCCAGCAGCATCCACCCCTCCCGCTGAATTTTTCTGTGATGATAAACACTCGCCCCCGGCTGTTTACATGCCCGTTTGCTGCCGCCGCACAGCCTCCCCGAGCTCGCACAGCTCTCATTTTCAAACCACACGGGTTTCCTGCAGCTCGGATCGGCCCCTGCGGAGCAGAGCTCTGCTCTCTGGGATGGTTCACCCTCCTCCTCGCCACGGGGAGCGGGGTTTGGTTTTCCCCCCGCTCTCAGGTCACGCTGTCCTCTCCTCTCTCCCTCCTCGCATCCCACCCCTCACAATTCTCCCCCGGAGCACTCAGAGAGCCGGCCCTGCTCAGCACAAGCTCGGCACACGCTGCAGCCGAAGGAAGAGGAGGGAACAGAAGGCCCCGCGCCGAGCTCTGACAGCTCTGGCAAGCCCCAGCCTCGCGTTTAGCGTCGATTTGTGCTCCAGCACCATTCGGGGTTTGGCAGAGCTGCCATTCTCCTCCCCCGCGTGTGGAGAGAGGAGAAGAAGCCCCACATGGCATTTGGGACTCTATTTCCCCAGCAGGGACATTACAGTGAAAATCTGGGGGGTTCTGTGCTCATTTTGGGCCTCGTTTTGTGCTCGGGAGCTGCTCCCTCCAGCCTCCATTACACCGTGCCAGGTGTTCAACCTCTCCTCTCCTCTCCTCTCCTCTCCTCTCCTCTCCTCTCCTCTCCTCTCCTCTCCTCTCCTCTCCTCTCCCCACAAGCTTGGGCTCAAAGTTCAGGCTGGTTTTCCTGGGCTGACCCTGACCAGACAGAGCCTGACCCTAAACCGGGACAGAGCCTGACCCCAAACCAGAACAGATTCTGACCTGGGTCCCAGACAGAGCCTGACCCCAAAACGGGACAGACGTGACCCATCCATCCCCGTGCCCCAGCTCTCTCTCTCGCTGCTGGGCTGTGTCAGAGGAGCCTTCCCAGCCCCAGAGCCGCCCGTGTCCCCAGCAGGGAGCAGCACAGACTCTGAGCAGCTCGGGGTGACAGCATTGGGTGACAGCAGCGTGGCAGGGCCACTGGGATACGGGACCAGCTTCCCCAGCTGAGGCTCCTTCTCCCTCACACTCCAGCACCCAGGACTCTGAGTCCCATGAAAAAAGCCCAATTCCCATCCAGGTGTGGAGCTAAACTGAAACCAGACCGGGAGCCAAGCCAGGATCAAGGACAGAGGAAGGACAGAGAGCTGTGAGGAGCTCTGCAGGGTGTTTTTGGGGAGGCGGGCGTTGCCTGTTCACAGCCCAGCCCAGGTACTTGTGGGTGTGCGCAGGGAAGGACTTGGGGTTCCCAATCCACCCAGAAATCCTCTCCCCAGAGCCCCAGCCCAGAAGGAACCAACAGTTCCTGTGTCTGGGTGACACCAGACAGAACCAACTCCTGTCTCCTGTGCCACCCAGCAGGGCTCTGCTGTCCCCTGTGCCACCCAGGTGCCCCAGAGGCCGTGCCAGGCAGGCTCCCACAGCCCTGAGGAACAAGGGCCGTTTGTTGGGATGTCCCCGCAGCCCAGGGACACAAACAGCCACAGCTGAGGTGTCCCACAAAGCTCTGATTGTCCCAGCCACGGGACAATGCCCAGGGCAGGGGGAGCTGCTCCAGCCCTTTCCACGCACCCAGCCCTCAGCTCCTGAGGAAGGAAGGCAGGAGAACAGCACTGTGCAGCTTTATTGAGTCACTCGGTTACAGCAGTATTTTAGCAGACTGGACAGTCAGAGTTTTGTTTGAAGTGTAACATATATTCAGCATGGAACAGTTACTACAGATTCCTTGCACAAAGGTCTTACAGAGCTGATACAGTACTTGCCATCAACCCAGGAGCGAGTGCACTGGCGTAGAAAAGGATGCAACAAGAAGAAAAAGCTACACTGGAAAGACAACACTTTAGAAAAGTGACACATGGAAGGTCTCCCCTCTATCCCCCAAAGCAAGTGTACAGTTTGGATCTAATTTTACAGTTCTACATCAGTTTCTAAGAAACTTAAAAAAGAAATATATATATAACCGAACGAAAACCAAAGATAAAACCACTGGCCAGTACAGTCTTTGGATATTTGGAGGAGGGGGAGATCACTTTCCAGAAGGGAGTCAGTCGGTCTCGGCCTCGCCAGGGTCTTTCCCTTCTTTGTTCTTTCGAACCTCTTCCACATGCTTGTCCTGAAAAACAGCACCAGGAGTGTGAGATGGGAAAGGGAACAGGGGGGAAAAGGGACAGGGGAAGGATTCCCACAGCAGAGCGGGGCCAGGCTGCAGCTGCAGGGAGAGGCTGCCCCAGCTGCATCCACGCCTCTCCCAGCTGCCATTCTGCAAAGCCTCTCGCAGGCTCCATGACCGAAGCTCCCCAGCTGTGGCTCTTTTTGGGGTTTCACCTCCTTTCCCAGCAGGAGCAGGGAGCTCCCTGGCAGCTGCACACCCACCTTCTCCCGCAAGCGCTCCAGCTTGGCAGCCATTTGTGCCTCACGGTTCTCTTTGTTGGCTTCCATTTTGTGGGTCAGCTTCTCCTCTGCCATTTTGCTGAAGTTGTTGTTCTCCTCGATGGCTTTCTGCAGCACCTCCTTCTCGTGCTCTCGCTTCTCTGCCAGCTGCTTCAGCACTTCTGCCTCGTGGGACTGGCAGGAGGGGGCAGGCAGTGAGCGTTTTGTGTCCCCCTGTGCCAGCAGGACACAGCTCTGGGCTGCTCCCCCCACCCACAACCTGCAGAGCTCAGCTGCTGCCACTACTCGCACATCTTGTTAAATGGGATCTTTCTGGAGATGGGAACGTGGATTTTTTTTTTTTTTTAATGTTAACATTGATGGAAGTTCCCTTGAAGATCCTCTCCCTTCCCAGGGTGGTGAATCTCTGAGATTCAGGTCAGGCTCACTCCAATCAAAGCCTCGCCACCCTCAGGGGCTGCAGGCTGCACCCCCAGCCACATCTTTCATCAGCCAGACAATTTATTCCCCAGCTTCTCATTACAGACTCACTGCCGTGTTTTCTAGGAGAAAATTCATCTGTTCTGCTGTTAGAAGACAAGAAAAACAGCTTCTTCCTGAAAGAGCTGCCCCTCTCAGCTACGCTTCCTCCCAGTTTTTCTCCAAAATCTCTTTGGAATTAAAACCATGACCATAAAGCTTCATAAGAGCCCCAGGGATTTCATTAATATTCAATTTACCATTAAAAACCACACTTACCCTAAGAAACAAATACAAAACCAGCCCCAGACCCCCCAGAAGTGGCGGAGCAGAGCTCACTTCAGCTGCTCCAGACTCACCTTGCGTCTCTCCTCTGCCGCTTCCAACTTCTTCTGGATCTCTTCCAACGACACATCCTTCTTCTTTGGGGGAGACAGAGGGAACTCTGGCACGGCTTCTTTCGAGCGGGGGCTGAGGATCAGCTCAAAGGCCTGCCCAGAGGCTCGCTTCTCCAGCTCCTTCACTTGAATATCTGCGAATGGAGGGGAAAAAGCCAGGAAAAAAAACATTATTTATGCAGGAACTGGCTCAGGCGACATCAGAAACAGCATTCCAAAATCCAGCATCACAGAGGGAGGGCATCCAAAACAGCAGTTTTGTTTTCAGCACAGCAACACTGCTCAAAAATGTGAAAATTTCCTTTGCAATCCCTCCTGAATCCGACATCCCCCAAGCACCTGATGTTTTAATTTAGCACAACTTTCGATTCGTTAGTTCAAATCAAAAATTGCCCTCCCTCCAGTCACAAACCTCAGGATGAATCTCCAGGTGTTTACCTGGAACGTGAGAGAGCCCAGAATTAAAATTTGTTTTTTTTAAAGCAATCTGCAGCAGGGCTCTCCCCCAGCCCTGCACGGTGTCAGTGTGGTCCCTGAGATGTGTTGGTGACAGCCAGCTCTGCCGAGGAGCAGATGGCTGCAGGGAGCTGAACCCATCTGCTGCCAGACTCCTCTTTTGGGGTGTTTTCACAACCACCCAGCCTCGCCCAAGATGGGGGAAAAGCCTGTTGACAGCAGCTTGTTTCACTAGATTCCATTTTTACGTTATTCCCAAGAAAATTAGGAGGCAACGACAACAAAAAATACAGACACAAGAACATTTAGCACAGAATTTTACCTACCAGAAGTAGCCATGGCCAAGAAAATAAGAGTCCAGAAGTCTGGGAGAAGGTCAGTCAGGTGGGTTTCTAGGTAACAAAGAGATGTGCCATTCAACAGCCAGCACAGGGATCCTGCTCTAATCAAAACTGCTAAACACAATCAGAGCTGCTGAACAAAAGGCGGGCAAGGCAGTCACTGCAGTCAGTGATTCCAGGCGTTTTGTGCAGCTGGTGGACAGTGCTGGGAATATTGGAGAGGTTATGGGAATATTGGCGCTGCAGGTGTGATATTCGAGCATCTTCAATCGGTTTTATTCCGCCTTAAGGTACTCGAACAAAGAACCGCGTTTTAGCACGGCGCGATGGGGATCTCACTGCTCTCACACACATCAAAGAGCTCGCCGAATACAAAAATGACGCACCACGGGACAGCACAGCCACGATTCCTGCCACTCCCGAAGGATCTGAAATGTGCGCAATCGAGCTCATTTAAAATTCGCTTTTAATTGCGCAGCTCAAGTCAGATGCTTCACACCGCGGCAGACAGCGAGGGCGCACACCGCCTGGGATACCTTGTGAAAAGGGGGCGTCGTAAGAAAAATGCCAGAAAAA
The DNA here is from genome assembly GCA_009812075.1 of Sialia sialis. Taxonomy (NCBI): domain Eukaryota; kingdom Metazoa; phylum Chordata; class Aves; order Passeriformes; family Turdidae; genus Sialia; species Sialia sialis. The sequence continues at coordinate 738,697 of VRYO01001760.1, read as the reverse complement.
ACGTCTAGCAACCGTGAAAGGAAAAAAAAAAAAAA